>JABMCL010001018.1:1545000-1547500 GCA_018857735.1 Alviniconcha marisindica
TTTTCAGAGTGACGGCGCAGCAAGGGTTAATGGTTTCGCTCAGAGTATCACAAACACCATCGGCTACTGCACGTGGCAAAAATAGCCTTCACTCTTGTGGTTCATCGTCTTCTTGGTGAGCTTGATTTCTTATTGTTAACCAGACAGTTAGTCGCCTTCTTGTTGCTGGTGTTCTTCTTTATTTTTTAACTACTTCATTAATACCTTGCGGGAAATTCGGATAGCCGGAGTAGCCCTATAGTCATTCCTACAAGCGCGTGCAGAATTGTCGAGTGTTCTGACAATAATATGGCAGTGTGTGTTTAGATGCGTGCGCGCAAATGCTGATGCATGTGTTTGCACACGGGGGCTGTGCGAACACCGTGACACAGTCTGCGTGCTAAGTGTTAGCCTGTATACCTACCACATTTTATATAATATTCATTTGGTCATTTTGAGCGTCTCCATACAAGTTTGCTCGTTCGGCGCTACCCAAACTATACTGCGATTGTCTGCTGGTATGTTTTCAATAGACGATTTCCGGAAATAACAGGCGAAGATAATTTGACAGTGTTTTCTTACTCCGGGAGAGTGAAGTCCCCTGAATGGAGGTGGCAGCGGAGAAGAGCCGATCTGCGACACTTTGAGATCTTCAGGCATGGACCTATTATAATTTATACTAGACTACCAGCTGGGGGAACCTACTATCCGATCTGCACGTTCCCCGCGAGCAGTGAGTGTTTGATCGGTATTTCCGATGCCTTTTCTCTGCCTTTTGTTTACGGGTATCCGTCATCTTCCTCACGTGCTCACTGTAGCCCCAACAAAAGCGTGCCTACTCTGCGCTACACCCGCAGGCATGGACCTATATATATATATATATATATATATATATATATATATATATATATATATATATACAGGTCCATGCCCGAAGGCTCTTACCGAGTGCAGTCCCCTGGATTTCCGAAGATCTTCTATTGAAAAAGAAGTTTAAACCAAGATCCGACTCAGGGGCAACTAATCACTTGCCGCATCGGGGAGATTCAAGAGATCGTGACATGTATATCCGCAGGAATTTAAGCTATTATGCACACACACACACTCCCTACGTTGGGCGTCAACTCGTCACCGCCACATCTCGCGTCGCGATGACTCAGCGCAAATGCTTGGGCCAATTTGGGGGGTGGGGTGAGGGAAGAGAGAGAGAGAGAGAGAGAGAGAGAGAGAGAGAGAGAGAGAGAGAGAGAGAGAGAGAGAGAGAGAGAGAGAGACAGACAGACAGACAGACAGACAGACAGACAGACAGACGAATGAATGAATGAATGAACATTTATACTTATATGGCGCATACAACCTTCCACACAAAACCTTGCGTGTTCGCATCGCCAGAGAGAGAGAGACAGACAGACAGACAGACAGACAGACAGACAGGCAGACCCACAGACAGACACAGACACACAGAGACAGAGAGATTAATGAATGAATGAATGAATGAACATTTATACTGATATGGCGCATACAACCTTCCACACAAAACCTTGCGTGTTCGCATCGCCAGAGAGAGAGAGAGAGAGACAGAGACAGAGACAGAGACAGACAGACAGACAGACAGACAGACAGACAGACAGAGACAGTACATAACAGAATAAATTACCACATCATATTTGATGTCCTTTGTAAAAATTGACACAGCCTGCATGCTGGCCTGATGAAAGGGGGAAAAAACCCATAAAATTGGCAGAAGAAGACATAATGACACTTTAAGCCTAGAGGTAGGGTCAGGGCGCTTCAAAGACCACGCCCACCCCCCACTCCCCTTCCCCCAAACCCAACTCCCCCCACCCCCCCAACCCCCAGAAAAAGAAGAAACGAAAAAAAAAAAAGTTTTAAAAAGTAGGGGGTGCACGAAGGAAGGACGAAGAAGCTGGATGTAGGTCTAAACCACTTGGCCACTGCTTTTAGCTCTTTGGTAATGAAAGGTTTGGAGTGTAAGCCACAAGGAGGAAAAAGTGATTTTGCGGTACCACCACGGCGCTTCAGTCCATAAATCCTTCACAGGCAAGCCATTTGCTGAGCTGCCGCCTCAGTCCCTCTTCTGGGGTAGGCCTCAGTATCGTAAGTCAGTATAGGTCCCCAAATCATCCTGATCTGATCTCTCTCTCTCTCTCTCTCTCTCTCTCTCTCTCTCTCTCTCTCTCTCTCTCTCTCTCTCTCTCTCTCTCTCAGTAATTTGACACCTGCTCATCAGTAGATTATCAAGGACTAGTTGTTAGGTTTTGAACTGAACCTAATCTACAATCCTTGCAAAATAAAGTTTTCGAGTTCGAGCTCCCTCTCTGTCTGTCTGTCAATTTGTGTCTATCCGTCTATCTGTCTTCCTTTTTCTGTGACTGTCTCTCGTTGTATCTGTCGCTCTCTGTGTCTGTCTGTCTGTCTTCCTCTGTCTGTCTGTTTGTTTGTCTCTGTCTCACATCAACACAAATGTTTGTTTGAAAACTTACCCTCCACGGGTGAATGC
>JABMCL010001018.1:1552500-1555479 GCA_018857735.1 Alviniconcha marisindica
ATTGCTGTTATTGACATTGCCCATCATTTGCACTAAGTCATCAAACCAAGCATACATAGCAGCAGGATCCTATATCCAACAAGGGTAGCATTGGAAGAGGTCTTTTTGACCTCAACCAACCGTCCCGGACTTGATATCTGCTTGCCACTTAGTAGACGTATGCCATCCTGGCGCCGAATAATCTTATAACTGGGAATAGATAATGAATCAACACCAACACTAAGATTAAGACTTATTGATATGTGTATTCTTATTACCAAGTATCATATCTTCACTTCAAAACTACAAGGCACCACACCACATTTAAGTGCCTTTGTGCAAAATATGAAGAATAGATTTGAAGTTGAAAAATATTATTACATAGTAAACAGCAGACCCAAAAAATTTACACTTACTGGATATTGTACAGATCATACTTCCCCTGAAACTGGCGTGTATGAAAATGTTTGTCAGTTTTCATGTTTTGTATACTTTCACACCATTGATTTGTATAATTATGGGTACTTCAACTTTTTGCGTATTGTATGTTTTTCTTTAAATTGTAAAGCAATGTGAGTTCCCGAAAGTGCTCTATAGGTTCCCTATTATTATTATTATTATTATATGTACTTTTTAATTCAAGACGTATATATATATATATATATATGATTTTATATCAGTAATTCATATGCTTGATCCTGCCCCCATTCTTAACTTACTTTCATTTCACCTGTCTCTTCCTCATCTCTTTGTTTGTCCCTCTCTCTTTCCTTTGTGTGTGTGTTGTATGTGCGTATGTGTGTAAAGGCGTATGGAGAAAATGCCTGTTATTTTGGGGGAAAATGTACCAAACGTGATTTTTTTTTAAATTGAAAAAAAGAAGAAGTGGGTCTCGCTGAGTCCGAGAAGGTGGATGTACGGAGATTTTGTTAACAGCATACACACGTCTTGTACCTTATTATAAAGGTGGTATACAATCACATGTCCTATACGAAGTCCATATGGTTTCCTGTCTGTGGCAGACTGCCGTGCGGATACAGAGATGATCACTTAGAAATCAATGCATAATAGCACACAAACACATCTCATGTACAGTGGTCCTCAGGGCTCAGTACTGGGGCCCATTCTCTTCGTCCTGTACACTACAACTCTCTCCGATACCACAGCTAACCACTCTGTAAACCATCAGCTTTCGAGAATGACACACAGCTTCAGAAATCCGCTTCTCTCAGTGAAGTGACTAACCTCACCGAAGAACTCAATGCAGGCACACAGACGACATAAAAACATGGATGACCGAAAATCAAACTGAATGACAACAAAATAGAAGCTATTCTCTTTCCCTGTTCGTCTTCCTTGAAACCCTTTTACCGTTTCCCTCCCGATTCGATTACTCTTGGCCCTCACAACATCCCCTTTTTTGATTCCCGCCAGGAACCCTTGGGTTTATTCTTGACTCAAACTGTCCTGAAAAAGCAGCTTAAAAAACTGCCAAACTGCTTATTTCGAAGGGGTTAAACGAAATTTGTTCCAATAAGCAGGTTTCTCAATTTAAGACGCAGCCAAGACTCTTTGTTACTTCCTATATCCTTTTCAAGGCTTACTACTCCAACCCGTCCCCCTCATTGGGGGGACACCTAATTCTGTCACCCAACCTCTCCCAAAAATTCAAATCTTTGCTGCAAGACTCGTTCTCTTGGCACCCCGTCACCAACACTCAATACCTCTCCTGAAAAAAACTGCACTGGCGTTCCTTTTCAGAACGTGTGGCGCTTGTATACAAAGTCGCTTGTATGTGTTTCAGTGCTATAAATGGTTCTGATCCTGCTTATCTCTCTGAACTGCTACATGTCAACACTCCGTCTCGTACACTATGCTCTTCTTCTGACACCCGCATACTGAAAATCCTACAATACAAACGCAAGATGCATATCTTTTGCACCTTCTTTTTCTTCGGCCCCACATTTGGAATTCCCCTCCCCCAAGACCTTAAAACACTGCTCAACCCTTTCATCTTTTAAACCCCAAAAGGGAAAAACCCTTTCCCCTTCTCACATATTTTTTTCCCCTTTTCCCGCGTCAAATTTTGTGTGTGTGTGGGGGGTGTGTGTGTGTGTGTGTGTGTGGGGTGTGTGTGTGTGTGTGTTTTTGTGTGTGTGTGTGTGTGTGTTTTGGGGGGTGGGGGGTGCGCGCGCGCGCGCGGTGTGCGTGGGGTGTGTGTGTGTTTTGTGTGTGTGTGTGTGTGTGTGTGTGTGGTTTTGTGTTTTGTGTTTTTTTCGTATAATATTTTTTGTAAACTGTTTTGGAAGGACTGTGCTCTAAATGTTATAAAATATCATATTTAGGTTAATATGTATCAGAGCCTTGATGAGCGCATAATAAATGTACATTACTATTCTTCTTCTTCTTCTTCTTCTAAACAAAATGAAACAACAACTGTTATTTATAATATTACATGTTACCAAAATTTATATATATATTCTCACACTAGGGGAAAGTTTTACACACTCAAACCTTTTCGGAAAAAAGAAGAACAAAATAACCAAGACAAATAAAGCCAAGCAAGCAGAAAGCGCCAAGAAAGATGGAGAAACGTCTTCATAACAGCAGTCCTGTCCTTCATCGGGGAATTCCTGTTCGCCGTATTCGGCAGCGGAGAAGAGCAAGAATGCCCAAAGGAAAAACCGTCATCACGAGCATCCGCTTCCGGTGTGACGACACTTCCGCTGCCGATGAAAAGTATGCTGACATAGGTAGAAGTGAAAATACTGGAAGATGGTGGGTACAGGTTTAACAAAGGTAACTGCATGATCATTGCATTCGTTGGAGAAGCGATAAAAGGATGGGAAGAAAACAAACCGAAGTCGTCGTTATGGGGTGGTTCAGGCCGTGTCGTGACGAAGACCCGGATTCCATTTCAGCCCTTGCAAATAATAACATGTTTTCAGGCCAGAACGGACACGAATCAGACTTCAGTCAGGTTTTGACTACATGGTAACT
>JABMCL010001135.1:0-12500 GCA_018857735.1 Alviniconcha marisindica
GCAGTAGGTGCAGTTAGTGTAAGTGTAATTAGTAGTAAGTAGCAGGAAGTAAGTTAGTAGCAGTAGCAGCAGCATTGGAGTAGTGGCACTGAGGTTGCCTTGTCTTAATGACGCTGCTCAGGCAGTCGTTGCCTTTAATGCCCTGAAAACAATTAGCCAGTGAATCAGCCTTTACATCGATGACAAGCCAGAAACACAACAATCTACAAAGCGGTAACAATACGTGGCCCTTTTCTTGCTTGTGTGGCAACCATTGTCTGTTTGTGTCGTATAGCAAAAGGGTTAAGTCGGTGAGCTTTGACTTCTTATCTAGTCTGAATATATGGAGCAAAACAAATCAACTTCAAGTTCCTTTTTATTGCCAGTCAATCGTATTAGTCAAACAGTCTGAGCATCTTTTATGTGCAGAAGTAAATGACATCATGAAGTTGTCCTTGGTGGTTGACAAAAATAATGTACAGTGACGATTCATGAGCATAATTCATTCCACTGCCGGTAATTGATTTGAATATTTTTGGTGCAGTTAATTCCCTTCCAAGAACAATCTCAGTTAAATGTTTAGCTGTCCCAGATTGACGCTTTTTGAGAACTTTGTTCGTCGTAAGAATTCTATCATGCTAGAATTCAGGACGCGTGGCACGTACATCTCACCAGATGGAAACCTTTGTCAGGACATCATTTGGGGGAAAGTGCAGGAGTGAATGAGTCAACCCCCCCCCCCCCCCCCCCCCAAAACCCACACAAACACACAAAACACACAACACACACACAACACACAAAACCCACACAAAACCCCACACAACACCCCCCACACCCCCACACACACACACCACACACACACCACACACACACACCCCCCACACACAAAAACCACCCCAACATTTTTACCCTCTCTGCACAAACCACACAACACACACCCACACACACAAACCCACACACAACACACACACAAAACACACACACACCAACACACAAAACCCACAAACACTCACAGGGAAAAGGAGAGGTTAAAAACTCTTCATTTCTTCCGATAATCCCTGCGACTGGTGTGTAGCCACATGATGGCCGTGCTTTACTTCAATGCCAGTATCAACGTCAACAACTACGAAGCCTACCCTTGCGCCAGCTTGGACGACTATGAGAACGGATTGTGCACTTCCTGCGGAAGCGGAGCAGCAACTGGGATCCATGCCGACCCCTCGAAACAGGGATTTCGTCTCGACAAAAAAGCCCGATTGGCCGTATAGGGCGGGAGGAAAAGATTGTTCCCATTCTCTCGATGTAGATGTGCCCTGAATAACCGTACGGGCTGATGGGCGTAAAAATCAGTTAAATTACTTTGAAGAGGAAAAAAACAATAGTGTGTACGCGGGTCGGGGCCGGTGATAATGCTAGCGGCCTACACCCCCCCCCCCCCCCCCACCAAGAAACCCCCCTCCCCCACACAACACACACACACACACAACCCCCCCTCCTCCCCCCCACCCCCCCAACAAACACACCACAACACACAAAAGCACATACATAAAAAACCACACAAACACACACAAACACAAAAAGACAAAACCCCTAATACACAAAAACAACACACACACAACACCACACACAACCCCCCACACACACCACACACACACAACAAACACACAACCAACCCCCCCCCCCCACACAACACACACACCACACCCCCAACAAACACCACACCCCACACACACACACAAACAAAAAACACACCAAACCACACAACACCACAACCCCCCCTTCCCTCATAACTTACCAAATTTTTTTACTCAGGGTTAATTTGAAACCCCCTTTTAATAACACCGCCCCCACTAGCACACTTCACCATAAACAAAAACCGATCGCGCGCCGGGGCCGCCCGGGGCACAACACACACATACCACACACAAAAAACCCAAACACCCCCAAAACCCCCACAAAAACAAAAACAACACACACACCACGCCCGCGCCCCGCACGCCGCCCACCACACACACAAACCCCACCACCCCAACCCAAAACCACACACCCACACCCACACACACCCCACACACCACCCTCCGCTTTAACCCCCCACCAACACAAACCCACAACCCAACACCACACACACCCCCAAACCACACAAACAACCACCCACACCCCACCCCAACACAACACCAACCCCCACAACCACCACACACACCACCCCCACCACCACACAAACACCACAACACCCAAAAACACACCACACACACACCCCGCCTTCCCACACACACAAACACTTTGGCTCGCCCAACTACTTTGGTGGTGTGTGTGTGTGTGTGTGTGTGTGTGTGTGTGTGTGTGTGTGGTGTGTGTGTTGGTTGTGGGGGTGTTGTGTGTGTGTGTGGTGGGGTTTGTGTGTGGGGTTGTGTGGGGGGGGTTTTGGGGTGGGGGCGCCAAATAATCGAATTGTTTATTTTAAGATGGTTACAGTTTGCGAGTAATAAAGGGGGGGCCCAAATATAGAAGAAAAAGAATATTCGCCCAAATGGCGAACGAACCTACGTGTCACTTGCCTAATATTAGCTTCTTCACTAAATTCAACCTCTTAGAATGTATTTCGGGGGGCCGGGGCGGGCAAAAGAAAAGAGATTTAGAGGGGGAGTGGAGCTGGACCCCAAGTTAGCCCCGAAGATCTGAGTAGGGGGGGTGGGCTGGGCTGAGGTGGACTTCCCTTTTTGGGGTGTCCAAATTTTTCGCAACGCGGCAAAACATGTCTTGTACCTGCCCCAAAACAGCAGGAAACAGAATTTCGCGTGCAAATGTGGGGCAATGGGGGAGGGGACCCGCCTTTAAAAACTTCCAGTTCGGCGGCGGGGCCCGGCCTCCGGTCTTTTTTCGGGCGGTATCCCCCGGTCGAGCCTTCACCCTTTTGCCCCCTTCCCACTCGTCCCCGTCCCCTTTTAAGCCATCTTGCTTCCGTGGACGATAGAACAAAAAAACTCTTAGAAGAATCTGGTCATTTGGGGTGCCCAAAAAGGCGTTTAAAATGTCCGAGGAATTTCCGACTTCCTCCCTTTACGATTACCGATAGCAGTGGGAGCCGAGACGAAGAACCCAAAAAGAATGAAGGGAAGAAACAGGAGGTTTGCGAAAGAGAGGGTAGCACCGACGATTCTTGGAAGGTCTCTGAAGAGCCTCGACTGTCACCTGGAAAATAGGTCAAACGTCAAAGGGTCATGCATTAAATGAAACAAAAAGTTTAAAAAATTTGTGCAAATTGTGGATTGAAAGTGAACCTCTTAGAAAGTTCAGGTGATACTTGTGACCAAAAAGGTTTTTAATATCCCACGAATTTTGACTTCCTCCTTTAAAATTACGCAGAGGCAATGGAAAGGAGAAACAGCAACAACAAAATTTTTTTATGTCTGCAAAAAGGGGCGGGAACCCCCCCCCCCCCCCCCCCACCCCACCCCTACCCCCCCCCCCATTTAAAAAAATAATAAAATATAATAATTTTTATTTAATCAATTTGCACGGACAAGAAAAGGGAGTGAAGAGACTAGACACAATATAAACCTTTAGAATGCTTCAGGTAAAAATTTTGATACAAAAAATGTTAAAGCCTGAAATTTCTGACTTCTTCCCTTTAAAAACCTTCAGCTTAAAAAAAAAACTGGTGAAAGGAAATGGTTTGTTTGTGGAATTCTCGACGTGTCAGCGAAACCAAAGTTCAAAACAATGAAATAGTCACGAAAATTTGTTTAACCGAAGTGATCGTATTTATAGGATTTGTACTCCGCTAGATACAGAACGTGGCTTGTTAAGTCTTGTAAATGTGGTGAGACGAATCCCAAGTACAGCATCCCCTGATGCTACAGCTCCCTAAATTAGCGGATAGCTCAGTGGTTAACGCCGGCTCGTGATTGAAGGTCGCGGGGGTTTGAATCCCGCCTGAGGGGCGGCGGTAGAATTTATTTTTCCCGGTCAACTTTCTGTGCTGATCTTTTTCGGTAAACCGTTCCACCCCCGTGTTTCCGCAGTAGCTCGTAAAAGATCCCGGTCTTTCCAAAGGCAGGGGCCGGTTACAGCTAAACAATACACCTTACGTATGTATATGTGGCTTTGCATGAAGTGACGTGGTGCGGCTTGGTTGTACGGTGTACACAGAACTTGCGCCAAAACGGGACAGAGGTGTTACTGTTATGTGCTTTGTTACTAATAACGACGGGCGCCCCTCACTCACACATACGTGCATGCAATCCCACACTGAGCAATCACACTGACAGGGCATGCTCTCACACATGCACTCTGGGTGATCTACTCACGCACTCTCTCCTTTTCTCACGCACCATCATATGCATGTCACAACCATGATGTTTCATTCTGTTCACTGCTGTAGTATTGAAAACGCTACACTACTGTTTAACACTAAACGTAAAACCGGGGTACTAAGTAAATAATGCTCTATACAAACCTGGCCAGGCCTCACTCATCACACACACGCGCGCGCGCGCGCGCGCACACACACACACACACACACACACACACACACACACACACACACACACACACACACACACACACACACACACACACACCTACACACATCACACACACACACACACACACACACACACACACACACACACACACACACACACACACACACACACACACACACACACACACACACACACACACACACACTCCCACTGCACAGTCTGTGTCGTCACTGCCACTCAGTCTTGACGTGACGACGCGACGTCAGTCGATGCGACGAGTCAGGGCAATGGTTGCAGCCAGCTGCAGTCCCGTGTGGTGGAGTCTCTGTGATGTCATCGAGGGCGATGACGGCGACGATAGCCACAGCCGGGCCGGGTTCATCATATCTCATACAGCCGGATTCGAAACTTAATCACACCTCCTCACAGTCTCTCCTTCGCCGGTCCAGTTCACTTTTGCTTTACTGTTAGTTCACCCGTAGTTGCATGCACATCACAAGAATCACCTTGTGTCATGTCCTCATGCGGTCATCTTTAATCCATCCTCTTCTTCCTGCTCATATTCCTTGCTACTCTCTCTTCTTTCCCGCCCAGGCTCCGACCCTCTGCTCGACCAAAAACCACGCTCCCCCCCCCCCCCCCCCCCACCCATCTCTCCATTCCGTATTCTTCCGCTATCTTATTGAATATCAGTTCATGACTACTATTACCTTGTTAGAATAGGCACAACAGCACAAGCACAGCACAGCAATAAATAAAAAAACTAGACAATCATACACTTCAATTATATCCATCAATATTTGCTTCTTAGAATTTATTTCAGTCATTATTCTAAACTGGGACTATTTCCTGTCCAGAAAGTCTGGAACTTCCTCTCTTACGCTTTCACTAAGATGTGGCGCGAACCACCCCCCACTACCTCCCTTATCTCTCCCCTCCCAGCGTCTGCTGTCCTCGGTAGAGGCTAATTTATTGTTTACGATTGACCCGGACGCTCCCACTGCCCGCTGAGTCATCGCCACCCTTTCCCCCGGCCCCCTTCCTTCATCTCCCCCACGCAGGTGCCGGCCAGTCTAAACAGTCGCTTTCATTCATTTAAGTTTTGCTCTCTCTCTCTCTCTCTCTCTCTCCTCTCTCTCTCTCTCTCTTCTCTCTTCCATATTATTTATATTATACATATATATATATATCATACTTAGATCATGTTTAACTTCGGCACTGTGGGGGATGAAGGATATATATATATATATATATCAGTCATGTGTTACATTAACAGGCACTTGGTCATCATAACTTTGTCACTTGTATGCAATGACGTGTAATTCTGGACATATTATGCCCCGCTCTTTGGTGTTGCTTTTTAAATTTATATACTTCAACTTCACAAACATTCATTCATTCACGCTCGAACTAGCAAAAAAAAAACTATAAAAAACTAAAAAACTAAACAAAGCTGTAAAAAAGAAGAAGAAAAAGAAAAGAAAATGAGAATCTCAGACTGGCGTGTGTCAATGTTTGACGTCCACTTTCGAAAACGTCTATGGATGCACTCCTATGAATGCACTACTCTGGACATGCCGGAGCCAAGGGAAATTGAACCGAACAGACTAGCGGGCAAAGCAACCAGCACAAGTGGCTTACATCCGGAAGATATTAAGTGTTGAGGAGCTTGAGACACATACCAGTGGGCACAAAACCAAGGACAGCACACCATCGATCACTGGAGGAGAGACTGAGAGGCGCGAAAACAGTAAGCGCTCCACGATCTCCCTTAAGACGGACGTGAAAGGGTCGCCCGGACATCACCAATCAGACAAACATTAGAACTGTTTCAAAGGCAACTTTGGGGCAAATTCTGAGAGACGGATGGGGCGCGTATGGGCTTTCCGGAGCGCACAGATACCACCTTGAGTTGAACCGAGCTGGCTGCCATCGATCTGCAGTCTATATCCAACGGCTGGCTGCCATAACCTCTCAGAAAAGTCAACAAGATTAATAGCACGCGTTAGTATAATACGCTTACTACGTCGGCAGCCTTTCGCCTATCCCTTTCAAATCATGCGGCTTCTCCTTGGCCAGTCCGCACGCTCCATTGAGCAGACCCGCGCAACGAACCGAGTCTGATTTTCTGGCACCATGCAGTCGACATCAGTCGCTGAGGAAAAGGTATTTAATGCTGCCCCCAGCAGATCCAAAAACACAGGAGGTTAGAGAGAGAGAGAGAGAGAGAGAGAGAGAGAGAGAGAGAGAGAGAGAGAGAGAGAGAGAGAGAGAGAGAGAGAGAGACGACAGAGACAGACAGACAGAGAGACAGAGAGAGAGAGAGACAGAGACAGAGACAGACAGACAGACAGACAGACAGACAGACAGACAGACAGACAGACAGAGACAGAGACAGCGACAGACAGACAGACAGACAGACAGAGACAGAGAGAGCGACAGACAGACAGACAGAGACAGAGAGAGAGAAAGAGAGACAGAGACAGACAAGCGCTGATTTTAATAAGACAATGCAAAACATGCGCGAGCTTTCAGGGTAAACCCCTCCTTTTCGAGCAACAGACTGTCAGGTAAACGATGATAAATGAAAAGGTTTAGTTGTCTGCTTATCCTGTTTCTGTTATTGGTGCTGGAGTGTCTGGAAGTGTTCAAGAATGGTACCACGAGGATGGTGCGTTCTTTTGAACCTTACGTGTGCTCTGTGCTTGGTTCTTGTTTCAGAACGCTATCAGTCAATTTTGTTTCAAAATCAACACACAAGGGAGTTAATTAGCGCAGGTACAACAACAAAGACCCGAGTCGCCTACGGTAACTCTCACCTAGCTGGTACGCGTTTTAATAAAAAGGTACATAAATTCCATCAGACGTACAGCCTCTACTTTTGTTTCAGGTTGTTTTTCGACTCCCAATAGGCTGTTGTGCTGACTATAATAAGTATAGACAGCCCTGCTGTCAGAGTATACGACTCTGTGTTTATCATGATACAACTTGTCAGGGAGCACAAATGAAGGGCATGCACCTTTGTTCGTTCTGGCGGTGGATTATTGTTAAGACGTTTTTTGTTATGCAGTTTTTCTGGCGGCATCGATTTCAGGCGTCTATAGCTGTAATTAAAAGGCGTGTTGGTGGAAATGCTCAGTGTGGTGGAAACAACTGTGTTCCTAGTAACTTGCGGTGAACTGAAGTCCACACATTGGACTGGTTTAGCATAGCTGGCGTTTGTTTGTTTGTTTGTTTGTGTTGAGCGTTTGGTTGGTTGCAGTTGCTTGTTATGCGTACTGCTTCAATCTCATTGCCCTGCCGATACACGTCCCTCGATGTGTGTGTGTGTGTGTGTGTGTGTGTGTGTGTGTGTGTGTGTGTGTGTGTCTCTCTCTCTCTCTCTCTCTCTCTCTCCTCTCCTCTCTCTCTCTCTCTCTCTCTCTCTCTCTCTTTCTTCGTCTGGTCTCGTCTCTGTCTCTGCTCTCTTTCTGTCCTGTTCTCTGTCTCTGTGTCTCGTGTCTCTGTCGCCTGCTGTCTCTTCTCTGTGTCTGTGTCTGTCTGTCTCTGTTCTTCTGTTTTGTCTGTCTGTCTGTCTGTCGTTGTTGTTGTTGCTGTGTCTGTCGTGTCGTGCTGTCGTGTCTGTCTGTTCTGTTGTGTTTTGCTGTCTCTTTTTGTTGTGTTGTTCTGTGTTGTGTTGTGTTGTGTTGTGTGTGTGTGTGTGTTGTGTGTGTGTGGTGTGTGTGTGTGTGTGTGTGTGTGTGTGTGTGTGTGTGTGTGTGTGTGTGTGTGTGTGTGTGTGTGTGTGTGCCAGAAGAGACAGAGACAGACAGACAGACAGAGACAGAGAGAGACAGAGAGATAGACACAGACAGAGAGACACAGAGAGAGATCGGGGTGTGGTACTGCTGTCAGTCTGAAACGAACAAGCAAAAACGACGTAAAATCACGTGGTTCTTGCGGAATATTTATTTTACAGATCAAATCATTCAATTGCAATCGTGAGAGAGTTCGCCTCGCGAAGGCGGCGCCACTGCAGACCTGCTATGACGTCAGTACTAAGGAGAGTAGTTTCCCTGAATGCGGACTGTTATTTCTGGTCTATTGTCAAGTCTTTTTCGGTCCTCGATAGTCCAGACCTGTTTAATTAACAGCCTGGAAGTGACACTCCTTTACAAAAACACACCTGGCAACCATGTAACACCTTATACTAGCAACCGCCCTAGAGAAAATACTGAGGTGAAAATATAGGCTGCTCAGACGACGTGACTGACTGTGAATTACCTCCGCGTGACAATTATGCAAGTCACTCAGACAGTCCTAGGTTTTAGCCTACAAGTCACAAGTAGCGTACGTTTATTCGTGTACTGGTTTAGGATTTTTTGTTTTTTTGTTTGTTGGTGGTTTACCTCCGCCACTCAGGTCTTTGTCTCTCTGCCTTTGTCTCTGTCTCTGTCTCTCTGCCTGTCTGTTTCTGTCTCTCAGTCTATGTCTCTGTCTCTGTCTCTGTCACTGTCAGTCTGTCTGTTTCTGTCTCTGTCTAACTTTCCAACTCTCTCCTTCTCTCCCTCTCCGTCTGTCTCTACATCTGTCTGTTTGTGTGTCCGTCTCTGTCTCTTTTTCTGTGTCTGTCTCTCTCCTTCTCTCTATGTCGTTGTTTATCTATCTATTTGTCTCTATCTGTCTTTGTCGATATATCTGTCTCTCTCTGTGTTTCTGTCTGTCTCTCTCCGTGTCTCTGTCTCTCTCCGTGTCTCTGTCTGTCTGTCTGTCTGTCTGTCTGTCTGTCTGTCTGTCTGTCTGTCTGTCTGTCTGTGTTGTTGTTTTTGCTTAGCTGTTGCTGTGGTGCTGTCGTTTTCTTCCTTTTTTTTTTTTTTTTTTTTAAATCAGTGTTGTTGTTTTTTGTTGTTGTTGCTGCTGCTGCTGTTTGTATTATTTCGTTTTGTTGTATGTATTATTTTTCGCTTAATTGAGCCAGCCGTTTATTGTTGATAATTTGGTTTATTACCGGTGACTAACCGTTGTGGCAATTTGTCAGATGTTTTCCCATCGATGTTCCATGTGTCGTTGATATTCAGGTTTCTGGAGCGGAGAGAGAGAAAAAGAAAAAGACCTGACTTGATAGAGATGCCCACTGCGATCGTGTTCCACTGAAGCTAAATCCAGCAGCTCGCGAGCCACTCATAGACAGCCTACAGTCGACCTAGTCTGGGCCACGCTCCGTGTAAGTAAACAGTAAACATGGTGCTTAACGTCCACAGAAACCACAGGGCTTATTAAGGACGGGGAAAGGATGATGATGATGATGATGATGATGAAGTGATGTCCTCAGATGTCAGTTGACGTATTAGGGACAAGTTGTGACCAATGCCGAAGCACGTTTCAACATTTCTTTATGTCCACGGAAACCAGAAGGATCGTTAGGGCGGACAGCTCAGGACGGCCACCTCGACTCTCACACAGCTCCTGAACTATGGGTGAAAGGAGGGAAAGAGGGAGATTATATGCCAATCGCTACATTGTCGCCACCAGACTGACTTCTGCATTACGATGGGCAGTGATTAGAGCCCTTTTTATGTTTCATTAATTGCGAGGGACAAAGTCGCAAGACAGTGAAAAAGTAAGTAAACATGGTGCTTAACGTCCACAGAAACCACAAAGCTTATTAGGGACGGGGATACAAGACAGTGTCCACAGACCACAGCTTTTGAAGAGAAAGGAGAGCCGAAGCGGATTCGAACCGAGGTCCCCCTGCTTACCCGCCTAACGCCTTACCGCTAGGCCAAACCGGCTAACGAAAACTGGCTCACGGCCACGCGCCGTTGGTTGAGTGTTGCTTTACGTCCACAGAAGCCGCGAGGCTTACTAGGGACGGGGAGATGGGGGGGGGGGGGGGTTATGGAGGTGGGGAAGAGGGAGACTATTAAACCTATCGCTACACTGTCAGCACCAGAAAGACTTCTGCATTACGATGGGCAGCGACGAGAGCCATTTTAATGTTTTATTAATTGCGAGGGACAAAATCACAATTAAGACAGTGTCCACAGACCACAACTTCTGAAGACAAAGGAGAGCCGAAGCGCAGCGGATTCGAATGTGAGTGGGTGAAGTGATGCTTAATGTTCTCGGATGTCGGCTGACGTATTAGGGACAAGCTGAGACCAATGCCGAAGCATGGTTCAATAAATCTTTACGTCAACGGAAGCCAGAAGGCCCGTTAGGACGGACAGCCCAGGACGGCCACCTCGACTCTCACACAGCTCCTGAACTATTCGGATTCGATCCGAGGTTCCTCCGCTAGGCCAAACCCGCTCACCCTCCCGCCACGCGCCGTAAAGTAAGTAAACATGGTGCTTAACGTCCAGAGAAACCATAAGGCTTATTAGAGACGGGGAGAATGGGGGGAAGGGGGAATGGAGGTGGGGGAAGAGGGAGAGTATATACCTATCGCTACACTGTCACCACCAGAATGACCTGCATTAAGATGGGCAGCGATGAGGGCCATTTTAATGTTTCATTAATCGTGAGGGACAAAGTCACAAGACAGTGTCCACAAACCACAATTTTTGACAGGAGAAAGGAGAGCCGAAGCGGTATCGAACCGAGGTCCTTCCGCGGCTTACGAGCCTAACGCCTTACCGCTAGGCCAAACCGGCTCACGTGTGACACTTACAGTTTTATACAGTCACAGTCAGCCGACCCCAGACGCTGCCAGCGACACCACCACCACCACCACCACCCAGCCAGCCGTATGGCCCGGGAGCGGGACTAGTGGGCTCGCTACATAAATATTACAGGCTAGGCCCGACTGAGCGTCCCTGATTCACTGTGAACACCACTCCTCGCCAATGACAGCGACCGAGAGTAACACTCACAAGCCTTGCAGAGAATTTAAGGGGGCGGAAGGCGTATAAAAGCCGTTCCGCTACAGAGCTCAGGAGCTGTGTGAAAGTCGAGGTGGCCGTCCAGGGCTCCCCCGTCCCTAATGGTCTCTGTGGACGTAAAACAACACTGAATCAAATTTTCCGCGACAGCTCTCCTGCTTGCTTGTACGCTCTTGCGTGGAGATACTCCAGTGCCTGTGTGGTTGCAGTCTGTATACTGCAATATCGACTGACTGAAACATTCGCTAGTTGTGCCGATTCCGGTACCGAGCAAAAACGTTGTCTGTGGTCTTCGCAGGAGAACTTGAAGTTTTTGTTTTGTTTTTGTTTTTCTTCAAATTTCCTTCAAGTGACCGACAATTGCAAGAGACACCGAGGAAAAGCGGAAAGGGAATATAGTAGCAGGTGAGAATCCTCGTCTTCCCCTCCCTTTTCCCCCCCTCCCAAAACATTTTTTATCACTTTTCTGCACATTTTTGGTAACATTCCGTTAAACCACAACTATGTAGTACGTATTCATTTGTGAATCTCTCTCTCTCTCTCTCTCTCTCTCTCTCTCTCTCTCTCTCTCTCTCTCTCTCTCTCTCTCTCTCTCTCTCTCTCTCTCTCTCTCTCTCTCTCTCTCTCTCTCTCTCTCTCTCTGTGCTGTGTGTGTGTTGTGTTGTGTGTGTGTGTGTATGTGTGTGTGTGTGTGTGTGTGTGTGTGTGTGTGTGTGTGTGTGTGTGTGTGTGTGTGTGTGTGTGTGTGTGTGTGTTTTCATCATTTTATGTATTTAATATGTTGACTTAACTGTGATTGTGTAGTACGTATTCGTTTACTCATGTGTTTATTTCTTTGTCAGTTCATGTATTTCGTATTTTTGTTTCGCTTATTTACGCAAACCTTTTCTTTCTTTCTTTCTTTCTTTCTTTCTTTCTTTCTTTCTTTCTTTCTTCCTTCCTTTCTGTCTTTCTTTCTCTAAACTGGTTGCTTTGTATATTTATTTATTAAATGTTAAAGGTGCCGATTGATTATTACTTGGTAATCAATATTTTCAGATTTCTTTCATATCAACCAACTTACTAACTTGATCTTGTTTTGGCTGTACTTTTGTCAGCTATGACACAAGACACAGCGCGCCGAGCTGTATCTATACGTTAGAAATTTGCGCTATATAGATGTTATTTTTTTATA
>JABMCL010001135.1:15000-20000 GCA_018857735.1 Alviniconcha marisindica
ACACACACACACACACACACACACACACACACACACACACAACACAACACACACACACAAACAAACACACAAACAAACACACACACACACTGACACAAAACGCAAGTGTTGTAAGCAGCAGTGCCATTTATTAAAAACGATGTCTTTCATAGTGTTCATTCACGCAGCAGTAGCTACGATTCTACACAACATCAGCACGGGACGGAGCGGCCATGAACGATTGCTTAGATTTCGTCCCTTTCCTTAATATTTCCATGGGAAAAAAATAGTTTGATGAATCGAACAAACAAAGAAACCAAATAATTCAAAACCGACTGAGCCACACTTATTTACTGAAACAAAATCGGGTGTAAAGTTACCCACAACTAAACCTTCAATCATCTCGTAACTTAACCAACCGAAACCGACCAACGAATCGAGGTCAACTGCAAAATATTAGAGAGAGAGAGAGAGAGAGAGAGAGAGAGAGAGAGAGAGAGAGAGAGAGAGAGAGAGAGAGAGAGACAGAGACAGAGACAGAGACAGAGACAGAGAGAGACAGAGACAGAGACAGAGAGACAGACAGACAGACAGACAGACAGACAGACAGAGAGAGACAGAGAGAGACAGAGAGAGAGACAGAGACAGAGAGATAGAGAGATGGATAAAAAATACGATCAGCCAATTAAAAAACTATCAAGCAAGCATGCCTTGCATTTTTTCAAGGAAGTATTTATAATAATAAAAGCAGCTCCCTCCTTGGCAGTCACGCGCTTTTTTCTAAAAGAAATGATATAGTCGCAGTCGGTTCTCCCATAAATACTTCAAACGGAACTGTTTACACCTGTTTTGTCAAAGCTGCACCTGGAATTGCAGTTTGATATCTGAGGTCTTTTCATACCTCCGCCGGCAACGTTAAATGGCTATCAACTTCGTTCTACTGCAATTTGAGCAGATGACATCTTAAAGGCTGAGGCATTTGGCAAGTGCAGGCCATACGACCCGAGAACGGCGCAACAGAGGGCCGCGTGGTGACAAAAGCCAGAGCAGTCTTATCGAGACACGGTTGATTGGGTGCATAGAAAAGCTTCGGTTGTCTGGCACGCACATGCAATTCGAAACCATGCAAAACGACGTCGTGTTCAGACGGTTATAGCGGCCTAATGGCCCGTTCCCCCTAGTCTGTCTCAGTGTGTCTGCTGTCTGTCTCTCTGTGCCTGATTGTCTCTGTCTCTCTCTCGGCCTCTAACTTTGTCTGTCTCTGTCTCTGCTTGTCTCTGTCTCTATGTCTATGTTCTATCTCCTGCTGTTTCTGTCGTCTGTCTGTCTGTCTGTCTCTCTCTGCTCTGCCCCCCCCCCCCCCCCTCTCTCTCTCTCCCTCCCTCCGTCTCTCGGCCCCTACCCATACTCACCCATACTCGCAGGGCCTGCACATGTGTACGTAATACGCGTACAGACACAAGCACACACACACGCACGCGCACGCACGCACGCACGCACGCACGCACGCACGAACACACACACACACACGCACGCACGCACGCACGCACGCACGCACCACACGCACCACACACACCACACCACCACCACCACCACCACTACCACCACCAAAACACACACCACCCTCACCACCACCACCACCACTACCAAAACACACACCACCCTCACCACCACCACCACCACCAAAACACACACCACCCTCACCACCACCACCACCACCCACCATCGCCGCCGCCTTCACAGCCACACTTGCATGCTCACATCAGATGTATTTGTTTTACAACATGCCTACAAAAACCACTACTTCTTCGTCCTCGCCTTTTTGCTCGTTCTCTTATTCCTTCTTCTAATTCACCTCAGCCTCGGCCGTCCTCTCTCTATCCTTCTTCTTCATAATTCTTTATCATTCTTCTTCTTCTTTATCTTCTTCTTCTGCTGCTGCTGCTGCTGCTTCGTCTTGTTGTTGTTGTTGTTGTTGTTGTTGTTGTTGTTCTTCTTCTTCTTCTTCTTCTTCTTCTTCTTCTTCTTCTTCTTCTTCTTCTTCTTCTTCTTCTTCTTCTTCTTCTGCTGCTGCTGCTGCTGCTGCTGCTGCTGCTGCTTCTTCGCCTTGTTGTTGTTGTTGTTGTTGTTGTTGTTGTTGTTGTTGTTGTTCTTCTTCTTCTTCTTCTTCTTCTTCTTCTTCTTCTTCTTCTTCTTCTTCTTCTTCTTCTTCTTCTTCTTCTTCTTCTTCTTCACATACAAGAACCTACTGCCACAATGCACCAGGCACGATTTTCACGCGCTAACATCCTTCTCTTCCCCACAGACCCCATCGACGATGGCGACGACGACACGCAGTACTGGCAGCCCGTTGCGCCGGCCTCTGGTGTGGTCCCACAACACCTCCTACACGGGGGCAGCCGGGGTCCACTCCGAGGTCAGCAGGAAGGCTAAGGCCACCCACGTCACGGGTCAGCGTCAGCTCCACTCCAACCTCTCCACCATCCAGGCCATCCACAAGAAGGAGCTGCGCAGCCTCAACCATCACCGGAAGTCCCTGGAGACGTCCATGCTGGCCTACACGCAGAAGATGAGGAGAATTTCCTCTGAGAGGCTTTCGCTTGCGGCTACTGGTTCTTCTTCTCCTCCTTCTTCCAATGCGGCTGATCCGGTTCTGTCATCAGTTATTGGCCAGGGCTTCAGAACCTTAGAGAGGCTTCTGGTTTTGAGCAAAACCGGCCAGCCCAGTCCTTGTTTCGAGGAGACGGACATCCCCGTATCTGCGGACTCTGAGGCTGACCTCGTTAAAGACAACGAGGGGAAGGATTCTGACAGGCGAAGGAATTCCTCTGTTGATCCACCTCACAAGCTGAGACCCGCTTCTTTCCACACACTGGAGAGCACAGTCGCTTTAGCCCAGAGTAGGGTGCTGAATGACTATGCTGAAGAGAACGAGGACGTTCCTGGAGGACCTAACGCTTCTCGACAACGACGACGACCTGGTACGACGGTGAAGCCGGACGTCTTGGCTCTCAGTCTCAGCATGCAGAAAACTAGGGTTGGAAGCGGGGAGTCCAGACGAGACGCAAGTAAAGACAGTTCTTCATTTGACGAATCCTCTGACGCCTCTCTCGCAATAACCCCTTTCCCGGAATTCAAAGTCTCTTCCTCCATGGGCAGAGCAGATGCGGATGCGGGAGGTCCCTTCGCAACAGACGAAGATGAAGACAGACTGCAAGGCGCGTCATCCAGGACGTCGGAGCCCTCGAGGAAAAGGTTCACGAAAGCAAAAGAAAACTACTGGGGCTTTAAGAGATCTCAGCCCAGACCCAGCCTGTCCGTGACGAGTTCCAACGCTTTCAGCAAGAGCCACTTACAGCCCGATAGGTCTTCCTCTCCGCGGCATATCACGCCCCGGCTAATCAGGAAGCAGCTTAAAGCAAAACCCCCGCCACCCAAGAAGACCTATCATCACTCGTTTCGCTACTCCGACGCCGTGGAAAACGTCATCAAATCCGTCGACGAATCGAAAACGGACAAAGTCTTCCAGAACGCAGTCCGCAGAGCTTCAGAGATCCTTCCCACTTTGGACATCAAGGACTTGAGGCTGGAAAGGAAGCGCATGCGAGAAGACACGCATAAAACTTTGGGAGAAGCCGCGGGAGACGATGAGACTCCATCGTCCGATACGCAGACAACCGACGACTGTGACGGCAACGATGCCCCCGTTGTTCACGACGCTGAGGTCGCAGTGTCGCGGGAAAGGAGCCTGTCCGCTCCGGACATTCTCAGTAACCAAGAGGTCGGAGGCTGTTCGAAAGAAGGCGAGAGGAACGAACTCGGAATCAAATCCCTGTTGAGAAAGTTCGACGATGCTTATTTCAACAACGTTCCTCCGCGAAAAACAGTACAGTTTCTCCTTCCGTCCTCTGACAGCGAATCGGAGCCGCGAGACGAATAATTAGGCTATAAGTATGGCCTACATCTTTCCGACAGGACAACCAACTAATCGTAGGTGAGACAGAATGACCCTCTCTTGGAAAATCTCAAGATGAGCAATTAGACTGACGTGGCATGTGGACGAGTTTCTGAACCGTGCAGGTCGCCAGTCAGGTCTACGTGATGAATCAAGAAGTGGTGTCTCAATCTTGAGCACGTAACCTTTCAGAGTGACAAAAGTCAAAGTTCTGAGAAGAAGGACAGAAGCTCAGTGCCCACGATGAAGAGCAAAATCCGAAAACTAAGAAAAACAACAACGAAAAGCCCCTACGTTTTGATGAAATCAAACATTGAAAAATTTAAATTACGTGCCATGACACTTTCATCTATTGCCGCTGATACGAATCTGTCGCACTTAATGAGCTGAAAGCTTACAGAAGCTTACTTTTGTGACATAAATTCGTAAAAGCCATATTTATGTTGATAATTGTGCTTTGTCTCTATACCCATTCAATTGTGTATGCTGTTGCTCGATTTGAAGGCTGTTGCGAAACGTCGAATCCAGCTGATGTACTTTTCATGTACGAACAACAACGACACATTTTTTGACGGGGTGTTTTTGATTTTGGTTTTAAAAAATCGTGTTATGTTTCTTCGTTTGGTTGATGCTTTTCATTTATTTAGTTTTTTATATAGTTTAGATTTGTACTTGTGGTGGGGTGGTGGGTGGGGGGTGGGGGGGGAGTATGTGTTTTTACTATTATTTTATCAATATTTATTGCTTCTCTCTGCGGAGATTTTAACGTTCAGAGCAAACTACCGCACTGTAATCTAATGTGCTTTAATTCACCTGGACATCATCATCATCATTGGACATCATCCTTCTTCTACAGCGCAACACACAGAGAACATGACTTAATTAAAGAAGTTAACACAGGATGAATCATTACGTTGGCGTTCAGACTGCTGAATGAAAGGAAGGAAGAAAGAAAGAAAGGAAGGAAGAAAGAAAGAAAGAAGAAAGAAAGAAAGAAAGAAAGAAAGAAAGAAAGAAAGAAAGAAAGAAGAAAGAAAGAAAGAAAGAAGAAACGAAAGAAAAAAAG
>JABMCL010001135.1:25000-27500 GCA_018857735.1 Alviniconcha marisindica
AAAAAGTCAGTGGATTAATGCAATGTTGCTGTCTGCCTACAATTGAGTCAGCGGTTCAAAGACTGACTGTTACAGACAAATAACCTTGCGAAAACATGTTTTGTCCGACTGCTTATAGTTAGCTGCATGATACTTACGAAGCCAATTAAGTCAACCGCGAAGGTCATAATTATCAGGTCGAATTGTAAGATAAGATTCAAGATTTTATTCTAGCTCTCAATCTAAGGGACTTTCAAAGCCAATGAAAATATATTTATGAAAGGTACCTGATACCTGAGGCAGGCTGAGACAGTAGGAAGTGTTAGGAGTAAATAACAGAGAAAAGGTGAATCTTGAACTGTGACTTGAAGAAAGACAAAGTTCGAGCATGTCGCACAGAGATAGGGAGATTGTTCCAAACGGAGGGACCAGTGAACAAAAACACTCACTGTCCTTGAAATTTCTTACGTCTGTTTTTTCATGTACTTGCTGATTTTTTTGCAAGGACTGTTCCAAACGGAGGGACCAGTGAACAAAAACACTCACTGTCCTTGAAATTTCTTACGTCTGTTTTTTCATGTACTTGCTGATTTTTTTTGATTTTTTTGTTGATTTTTTTGCAAGGATTGTTCCAAACGGAGGGACCAGTGAACAAAAACACTCACTGTCCTTGAAATTTCTTACGTCTGTTTTTTCATGTACTTGCTAAAATGTGTGTCTTTTCAAGGATGATTCAGGGTCGAAGAGGACTTAATTAGTCGATGATTCAGACGTGTGCTAATCATCGTACTTTTATTTTCGCTGGGTGTGTAGTTGTAAGCACTGAATTAGTGTCACACCAGTCCGATGATTCATTGATGCTTTCTTGGAGGGATGTTTCTGCTAGCTATAATGTCCTTTCCTGTGGTATGGAGGAATGTTTCTGCTAGCTGTATGTATGTCCTTACTTCTGATATGGAGGGGTGTTTCTGCTAGCTATATGTCCTTACCTCTGGTATGGAGGAATGTTTCTGCTAGTTATGTATGTCCGTACTTCTGCTATGAAGGGATGTTTCTGCTAGCTATATGTCCTTTTTCTCTGGTATGGAGGAATCTTTCTGCTAGCTACATGTCCTTACTTATGGTATGGATGGATATTTCTGCTAGTTATATGTCATGGTATGGAGGGATGTTTCTGCTAGCTATATGTCCTTTGCTCTTGGCATGAGGGATGTTTCTGCTAGCTATGTATGTTCTTACCTCTGGTACGGAGGAATGTTTCTACTAGCTACATGTCCTTACCTATGGTATGGAGGGATGTTTCTGCTAGCTATATGTCCTTTTCTCTGGTATTGAGCAATGTTTCTGCTAGCTACATATCGTTACCTCTGGTATGGAGGGATGTTTCTGCTAACTATGTATGTCGATCCTTACCTCTGATATGGAGGGATGTTTTTGCTATATATGTGTCCTTTCCTCTGGTACGGAGGAATGTTTCTGCTAGCTACATATCCTTATCTATGGTATGGAGGGGTGTTTCTGCTAACTATGTATGTCCTTACCGCTGATATGGAGGAATGTTTTTGCTAAATATGTGTCCTTTCCTCTGGTACAGAGGAATGTTTCTGCTAGCTACATGTCCTTTCCTATGGTATGGAGGGATGTTTCTGCTAGCTATATGTCCTTTTCTCTGGTATGGAGGATGTTTCTGCTAGCTATGTATGTCCTTACCTCTGGTATGGAGGATGTTTCTGCTAAGCTATGTATGTCCTTACCGCTGATATGGAGGAATGTTTTTGCTAGATATGTGTCCTTTCCTCTGGTACAGAGGAATGTTTCTGCTAGCTACATGTCCTTTCCTATGGTATGGAGGGATGTTTCTGCTAGCTATATGTCCTTTTCTCTGGTATGGAGGATGTTTCTGCTAGCTATGTATGTCCTTACCTCTGGTATGGTGGGATGTTTCTGCTCGCTGTGTATGTCCTTACCTCTGGTATGGAAAGATGAACCATCTGCAAATAAACCGGTACTTACTCTATCATTTCATATGTGTAGTGGAAAGACAATTATGAATACGCAGAAAAGAAGTGGGCCGAGCACATAACCTTGGGGATCCCCATGTATCACTAGTCTCTTTGATGATAATGATGATAATCATGATGATGATGATGATGATGATGATGAAGGTGATGATGATGATGATGAGAAAGAGAGAGAGAGAGACAGAGAGAGGGACAGAGAAGGAGAGAGAGAGAGAGAGAGAGAGAGAGAGAGAGAGAGAGGAGACAGACAGACAGAGAGAGAGAGAGACAGAGAGACGGAGAGAGAGAGAGAGAGAGAGAGAGAGAAGAGAGAGAGAGAGAGAGAGATTTAATGTTTAGATCAGTTTTATCGGGCCTGCTAAATCTGTCCAAAATGTGTGCGTGTGTGTGGTGGGGGGGGGGGGGGTGGAGTAGACAGACAAACAGAGGGTGAAGAGAGAAGGAAGGAGTTGGAGGGACTGGAGAGAAGGGAGGGGGTGGGGGGGGGGGGGGTGGACTCT
>JABMCL010001135.1:35000-47500 GCA_018857735.1 Alviniconcha marisindica
AAGTTTAGAGTTACTAGGGAGCTGCTCTTTCTGGTGTTTAACATGCATTTTGTTTTGGTTGGATACATGTTGTCGTTAGCTGTATTACGGGTGCCACAGAGAGAGAGAGAGAGAGAGAGAGAGAGAGAGAGAGAGAGAGAGAGAGAGAGAGAGAGAGAGAGAGAGAGAGAGAGAGAGAGAGAGAGGCAGACAGACAGACAGACAGAGAATTACAAAATCATTTCAAACGAATAAAGGAAAGCAACAGAACAGTGGATATCTATCTATATACAATGTATAAAACAAGATCACATCTAGCAACGAACGACGGCAGAATACCAATACATATACATATCAAATTAGGAAAAGATGACAATGAGTAAAGTCCAAAAAAGTACAACAGTGCATGGAAATACAAATATAACAAAGTTGATTTATAAACAAAACAAAACCAAATGTAAAAATCAAGAGCAAGCAAGGAAAACCGCCAATTTTCGCATGTGGTTCTACATGAGTGACTAGCTATTTATAGCGCGTTTTTTGAATATCCACCGAAGAGGTGTACTTACAGCGCTGGCATGGCTGGTGCCACATGAAACTGCAGCCATCTCGGCGCAAGTTCTGTGTACACCATACAACCATGCACCATGTCACTTTATGCAAAGCCACATACGTAAGGTGTATGAGTGTTTAGCTGTAACCAGCCACCTGCACTTTTGGCAGAATGACCGGGATCTTTTACGTGCTACTGCGGTAACACGGGGGTGGAAGGGATACCGAAATAAGAGTCAGCACAGAAAGTGAAGAAGTAAATTCTCTCGCCGCTCCTGCAGGGATTCGAACTCGCGACCTTTCACTAACGAGTCCGGCGCTCTAACCACTGAGCTATCCCCGCCCCCTTCATTTCAAACGAATAAAGGAAAGCGACAGAAGAGTGGATATAAGACGTATAGAAGAAGATCACATCTAGCAAGTAACGACAGCACACACTCAAATAAACATCTATATAACAACAACAACAAAATCAAAAATGAAGACCACGAATTCATAAAAAAGAGTACAACAGTGCATGAAAACACAAATATAAAAAGTTGATTTTTGGTGAAATACAAACGTAACATGTGACACGAGCAAGCAAGGAAAACCAACAACAGAATTCAATACATTTTGTGTCACGATGTCTGGCGAATGAAGAGATAAGATAAGATAAGATAAAATTCTATATTTACGAGGGTAATATATAAGCATGTATGCTTTATTACGACTTGCTGCGCGAAGTAGGCTTCTTTCTACTAGCAATTACCTTGGAATCTTCCGGATCACGTTTTTTGTGGACTAATTATATACATGTACAGGCTACATGCGTAGGGCAGGTAATATAATTCTGCCGCAGTTAGTTCAGCCCGTGGGAATTCAGTGATCAAAACTTCCTGTGGGAAACAATCTGTATTTGGGGCAGCCAAATAGCCATCAACGGTTCAGTACAGCTTAATTTGCATGCTTTGCCTGCTGCAAAAGTATGTCCTACTTCACATGGTGCTAATTAAAGCTGTCAAGTCTCAATCAATCACGAATTGCATCAATATGTTTTGTTGTTTGTCGTGTGATTTTTTTCTTCTTCTCTGTCTGTCTGTCTGTCTGTCTGTTTCTGTCTGTCTCTCTCTCTCTCTCTCTCTCTCTCTCTCTCTCTCTCTCTCTCTCTCTCTCTCTCTCTCTCTCTCTCTTGCTTTTGCGAAATCGTTTCTGGAAACTTGAATAGGAACAACAAGAATGGATCTACGACTGTCTCATGCAAGATTTAATATACCGAGTTTCTCGTTCATTATAGTCGTGACCGATGCCTCACACGAGATGAGGTTTCAGTTAACAAAGGGAAATCTCATGTTTGCAGAGCTTACACCGATCAGCGACTGCTTGCATTTCAATATTTAGAAGCTTCCTACGTATTTGTGGACAGCTTTTCTCTCAGTGGGGGGTGTAGAGGGGTTGGTGGGAGGGGGGAGGGGAGGGGGAGATGGAGGGGGGGGGGTGTAGGGGGGCAGGACATATATCTGGCGACAGAAGATAGCTCCATGGCCGCAGAAATCAAGTTGGTGCCCGGTATACGAACGGCATTCAGCGTTAGCCCAATTCCTGCGACGCCAACGAAAGCGACAAAATTAAGTAAATAAACAAAGGGGGAAGTTGAGGTCGTATCCCAAGTGTCCAAGAGCAAGCCCAAAAGGAATGTCAAGCCGCTGTAAACCTCGTGTGTGAGGTTTGTATCTATTCTATACACCACCTGCTCTACTTTGGCTGAATTGTCTTTTGTAGTCGGTTCCATTGCCCTGCATAGTTGTGTTTCCACTTGCTTACCAAGTGTTTGTCAGTCGTTCTTACGGTATTCTGTTTGCCTGTTTGTTTGTTTGTTTGTTTGTTACAATGTGAAACAGAACGAGGCCCAGAGCGCTCGTACAGATTCTATACACAAGGGAGTTAATCAGCGCTCGAAAGACGTCACACAAACACAGCAAGAAAGATCCGAGTCGCCTATGGTAGCTTTCACATGGCATGCGAATAAATACAAGGCACATGAACTCGTATACAGAGAGGATGTACCTCTAGTGGTTATGTACCTTGTATTTACTCGCATGCCAGGCGATAGTTACCGCGGACGACTCCGGTCTTTCTCCGACTCCGGTGTGACATCTTTTGAGCGCAGTTATCTCCCTTTTTTGTTGTTTGCTAATCAGTTTGAATAAACGATTCGCAAGTGTCACAAAAAAACTAAAACAAATCTAGCTCCATTTCCTCGGGGGGTGGGGGGTTGGGGGGGGGGGGGGGGACTTGCGAATGATTCGTCGAACCGTCAAAACGACGAATCATATTATATCGACACTACCGAAATATGTATCGCTATGATCTGAACAGTTACTTGAAAAAAATACGCAGAAAGTAAGTAAACATGGTGCTTAACGTCCACAGAAACCGTACGGCTTATTAGGGACGGGGAGAAGGGGGGGAAGGGGGTATGGAGGTGGGGGGAGAGGGAGATTATATACCTATCGCTACACTGTCACCACCAGAATGACTTCTGCATTAAGATGGCAGCGATGAGAGCCATTTTAATGTTTCAGTAGGAAGTGATGGACAAGTCACAGACAGTGTCACAAACCACAAACTTTTGAAGAAAGGAAAGCCTTAGGTATCGAACCGAGGTCCTCGCTACCAGCCTAAGCCTACCGCTAGGCCAAATGGCCACTAAAAATACGCAGAGAACAATGTCATATATAAGCAGGAATAAGGCCTTGTAAATGTTCCCACGGGAGGTTGGTAGGGAAGGGGTGGACTGAGAATGATTAATAATAAACATGTTAAAAAAAGATGAATATAGCGAGGCCCTTGGGTATAGCTATACGCTATATGTAATAATGTTCGTTTTAACGACTTTGAATAAACCGCAGTGTACACCAAACATGTTATCATTAGAAGCTATTGAAAGCTTGTAGTACAAACACAATAAGCATGAAAGGTACCCATTGACATGTATATGTAATAATGTTTCGTATTTAACGCACTTTGAACAGAACCGCGACGGTCACACCAGAACATGTTATACATAAAGCATGAAAGCGAGGCCCTGTGGGTATTGACATGTATATGTAATAATGTTTCGTATTTAACGCACTTTGAACAGAACCGCGACGGTCACACCAGAACATGTTATACATAAAGCATGAAAGCGAGGCCCTGTGGGTATTGACATGTATATGTAATAATGTTTCGTATTTAACGCACTTTGAACAGAACCGCGACGGTCACACCAGAACATGTTATACATAAAGCATGAAAGCGAGGCCCTGTGGGTATTGACATGTATATGTAATAATGTTTCGTATTTAACGCACTTTGAACAGAACCGCGACGGTCACACCAGAACATGTTATACATAAAGCATGAAAGCGAGGCCCTGTGGGTATTGACATGTATATGTAATAATGTTTCGTATTTAACGCACTTTGAACAGAACCGCGACGGTCACACCAGAACATGTTATACATAAAGCATGAAAGCGAGGCCCAGATGAATGATATGTCGTATTAACGCATGTAAAATAAGGCTGTCAAATGTATCCATGGGGGTTGTAGGGTAAGTGGGGTAACGCACTTTGAACAGAACCGCGACGGTCACACCAGAACATGTTATACATAAAGCATGAAAGCGAGGCCCTGTGGGTATTGACATGTATATGTAATAATGTTTCGTATTTAACGCACTTTGAACAGAACCGCGACGGTCACACCAGCGCGAAACGGAGGCCATCATGTCTCAATGAGATAAATAATAAATTTTGTAAATAAAGAAATATTTTCAAAACCTGAAAGTGTTCGACGAAAAGCAAATAACGGAAAGGTTCGTTAAATGGCCATGCAGTTAGTCGACAAGCTAATTCGTCAAACCGTCAAAACGACGAATTACATTCTCGCCGAAAGCTCGAAACAACGACGAATCTTCGAACAAAAATATATCGACGGGATCGATATATGTATCGCTGTTACCTGAACAGTAAACTGTTGTTCGATGCCGAAAGACTGTCGTGTCATCAATTTAAAATTTGCCAAACGACAAAGCCGAAAAGTGAATTTTATCTTTATTAGCAGACTAATCAAAGTTTCCATAGAACCCCAAGAACCTGAACCACCATCGAAGAGTTATCATCGACAGTTACCTTTCCGAGTAGTATTAAGGGTTATGGGTGCAGAACAACACAGCACGGCTCGTGATGAACAAAAGAAGACGAGATCATGCAACGCCACTTCTCAAGGAACTTCACTGGCTACCCGTAAAATGCCGCTGCCAGTACAAGATCGCGGCTCTTGCTTACCGCCATTTTGAAGGGTCTTTACCTCCTTATTTTTCTTCATCTCTCTGCACCTATGAACCGTCTCGCTCTCTCCGATCTTCTAATGAAAAGCTGCTCAAAATTCCAAAGCGAAAACTCAAATCATTCGGACCACGTTAATTCAGTTTCATGGCACCATCTCTCTGGAATTAACTGCCGGCCACTCTAAGAAATGTACCAACATTATCCCAGTTCAAATCTCAGCTAAAAGCCTTAATCTTGTTTGCCCAGGCTTTTCAATCTAGTACTTTGTCTGAAAAAACCCGGTGTGTCTGTGTGTGGATGTTGAATGTAGACGGATGCATATAAATAGGGAGGGGCAGGAGGGTGGGCGGGCGGGGGGGGGGGGGGGGGGGGGGGGGGGGGGGGGACGGAATTCGAACTCGAACTCGAAAACTTTATACTCAAGGATAGTAGGGTTAGGTCCATTTGGACCTATCTGACAACCAGTCCTTGCTATGCTACAAACACAAATAAACACGACAATACCACAAACAAATATTATAAGCACGATTAAGCAGTTGATTAATGCAGTTTCACAGTTCCAACAGTAATAATGATAATAATAAAAAGAAAAGAAAAGAATAATAATAACTCTTGTATAGCGCTATACCCCGTAAAAATTTACAAGCTCGTGGCGCTGTACATTATCAATATTAAAAACCGCTTGAAAATCAAAAAAGCACAGTACTATAAATGTATATATCAATTTCAAAATGACAAAAAAGCCAGGGTGAAACCAAAATAAACAACAACAAAAGTTGGGGGGGGGGGGGGGGGGGAAGAGAGAGAAGAAGCACAAGTACTGTAAATGCGTACATCCATATGTGTGCCTTTCACACACCCTCAAATAATCACAAGTACTGTAAAATAATGCATATATCAATATCAACATGACAATCGGAAAAGCACAAAATAAGACTGTAAATACATACATCAACATTAAAGCATTTGACACACAGCCACCTACTATATCATTACAAATGTGCAGAAACATCAGAATTAAATTTCTTTCATGGGCACACATGTATACAACACTAAAATTTTTAGGTAAACGTGTGATTCAAACAAATCCGTCCAAATTTGACGAAAAGTTATCCTCAGACATATATCTGTGCAGATTACGTTTGAAACAAGGAAAAGAAATATATGATTTTATATTTTGAGGCATGGAGTTCCAGAGGGAAGCTCCAGCGAAGGATATGCTAGTTTTAAATAAGGGAGAGAGCATGAGATATCCAGGAAAGAGTAATAATCATTTATAAATTATTGTATTTGAGTGGACGAGCGGAGACTGGTGTGCGCATGTCACTGTGTGTGTGTGTGTGCGTGTAGTGTGTGTGTGTGTGTGTGTGTGTGTGTGTGTGTGTGTGTGTGTGTGTGTGTGTAACATGGTTATTGTTTGATAGGCGATATGGTAGACTACAATGTTTAAGGTTCTGTTTGTTTGAAATGTATGTTAATGGTTTTTTTTGTCATAAGATGTTTGTACAGCGCAGTGAGTTCAACTTTGGTTAGAGAATAGCGCTTTGTAAGATTGTTTTTAATTTTTAATTATTATTATGGTTGAACTTGGCTGACGCTACTGGCAGTCTTAAAAAGTGAATAAATAGACCCCAGCTTTGCTGTTCTTTGGACACTTTTAACGCCTGGAGACCCCAGACAAACTTCTACAGTTCTGCCTTCTATTCAAAGAGAGAGGGGGGGAGGGGGGGGAGACAGACAGACAGACAAACAGACATAGAGACAGAGACAGAGACGGAGAGAGACACAGAGAGAGACACACAGAGAGACACACACACAGACAGAGACAGAGAGAGACAAAGACAGAGAGACAGAGACAGACCAAGAGAGACAGACTGAGACAAAGACAGAGAGACAGAGAGAGAGAAACACGGACGCAGCTCTGGCCCGAAGATTGAGCCACAAATGCAGAAAGCTCTGAGACTCCAATGAGAACCTGCCGCAGACAATCAAAGTCATACAACAGTACCATCAAGCTGGAAGTCAGAGGAAAATCCTGCAACGCCGTTAGAAAAAGAAGAAGTTTAACGCCGGGTTATCTCCAGAGATCGGGGTACTGGCGGGTACCAGATCCCAAGAGAAGTACGTGTGCATAAATGAATAGTGCGGATAGGGGGGTAACGAAACTCCAGAACGATTTTATACGAAGAAAAAATATGAGCAGAGGCGTTTATAGCCGTGCATTAATAGTATAACGCATCGTAAATATGTGACTTATCAACACGCCTCAGTCATGAACCGCTGCGACTTTCAGAGTTAAGTGTCTGTGTTGTGCTTGACTGTTCACGGCCTGAGATCACCCAAAAAATGTGGAAGAGGTTCAGCTGCCGTGAATAAACACCTCTAAATAGTCGCCTTGACGTTGTGTCTTGCTCGGGCTTTGTAGTTCACTCGAATCTGCGTGAGGACAATCACGGCTTTGTGGAGTCAGCTTGTCTCATTAAAACCACTGCTCCGGGCTGAAAGTTCAGAGAACAAGGGCAGCAGTGTGTTTTAAGCTACGTGTGGTCAAAGTTAAACACTTTCCTTAGCTGGATCGTCACGATACGATTTACTATTGACAGTATCACTGCAGCTGCTGTGTGCATTTTTTGTTTTCAGTCTTTGACAGATCGATCACCATGTTGAAAACCTCATTCCTCTTTCAAAGAAGACCAGCGTTAAACTGATTTGTTCTTTAAATTGTTCCCAAACAATTGCCTTACATATAACACCAGCTCCTGCAGGAGTTTGAATAAGGACAAAAAAGTGGTGATTGTAGACTCCATTGAAATTCAATAGCAGCGCAGTTAAGTTAGACTGAAGCAACGTTGGTGAGAATTTTTTTTTTTTAAAGGGACGTCGACCAACATAATGCAATATCAGATTTTTTAATATATTTTTTTAAATATATGTAATCATAGAAAGGAGGGGGGAGGAGGAGAAAGAGAGAAACCCGCTTAATGACATCACCCACCCCACCCCCACCCCAGCACACCCACCCTCCAAAAGAGAGAGAGAGAGGAGAGGGAGAAGAAGAAGAAGAAGAATTGATTGATTGATTGATTGATTGAACATTATTTCTCAACGGTGAAGGTATTAGCACAAAGGCCGACTCACATATCTGCCGTTGCTACAGTACTACTAATAACCAAGAAGAAGAAGAAGAAAGTGAATTATTTCCGAAGACACCAGGAGGACCTTACATACACATAAAATAATGTCTGGCACATAATTATCAGTACATCCACGCGGCAGTTTCAGTTCTGCGTGTTCTCTCGGTTCGGTATCCACTAACATCCATGCACTGTGTCGACTGCAGTTTCCCACTGTTCAGACAAAGCTAGTGCACAATTCCAGCAGTGAATCACCTTCCCTCCCTGACAGCCGACACACAGCACTTTCTCGTGGTCATGCAGTGGCCAGACGATACGTACGGCCTATCCAGCTTCACGGGCCCTGTATCCAGGTAACGCACAAAGCTGCAGCCGTCTGTGTGATCCACCAAGTGGACCTCGTCGTCACCCTCCACCACCACCACCACCAGCATCTCCTGGCCGTCAGTTGCGTTTAAATTCAGAATAAAATGTTTAATACAATTTCTTCACGGTGCATTAAAAAATGTCCGATTAAGAGGTGCACGATCAGCACAACTGATTAAATGGCAAGCACATGTCTGATCGTCTGATACGATACACAGTAACGTATTATTTTTTGGAGCCTATCGCTGACCGCGGAAGGGCATTCAACACAGGAACTTTCATCCATCACTCGCTTGTGACGATGAGCAGACACAGATAGACAGATAGATAGAGAGATGCTGAAACAGACAGACAGAAGTACAAAGAGAGATAATCAATCAGTTACTTCTTCTATACAAGTTCGCGTAAATAATATATAAGCGGTTAGCTCAAAGTACTGATCACAACACAGTTAACAACAGCACACACAATCAACAAATCAAACATGGCAGCAACGATTAGGGGGAGCTATTTGCATTTCAATTGTTTAAATCAGAATAAAATCTTGAATCCAATTTGTTCACAATACACTGACCGGTTAAAAACTACACGATAAAGCACAGCTGATTAAATGGCAAGTATATGTCTGATTCTCTGATACGATACACAATAACACATTATTTCTTTGGAATCTATCGCTGCCCGTGGAGCTACATTCAACACAGGAACAGTCATCACTCGCTCGAGACGGCGAGCAGGGGACCTGTCACGTCCTATTCATCGGTCCACACAGGAACATGCGTTGGCCACACCCAACGCTAGGGAAAAACGGAGAGAAAATGGAGAGAAAAGTGACAGAAAAATAATGATAAATGAATCCAAAAGGCTACAAAAGAAGAAATTTAAGGCAGCGGGCGAAGCATGCACGGCTATAAATTATATACTATGACTTACTCCGCTGCGTTACCTGACACTAACACGATTGCAAACTGAGTTTATATATATATATATCCTCTATATATTATATATGTATATATATTTTATTTTTTTAAAGTCACACTTAACAGATTCAATTCCCACTGTGTGTTACTACAGAGTCTACTACAAAGTATCGGTTGTACCGCATTTCTCTGTGTTCCAGGTTAATCCTATTAAATATATAATATATATTATATATATATATATATATATATATATATATATATATATATATAAATATATATAAGCAGGTGATCCAAACAAACCAGTGGAGAGAGAGAGAGGAGAGAGAGGGGGGAGGGAGGAGAGAGAGGGGGGGGGAGGTACGGAGAGGGGGGAAAGCGAGAGTCAGTGAGAGAGAGAGGGGAAGAGAGAGGTGGGTAAGGGGGGGGGGGGGGGAGAAGGAGGGAGAAATGATGGGAGATGGGAGAATAGGGGGAGAGTCAGACAAAGAGGGAGAGAGAGAGGGGGGGGGAAGAAGGGGAGGGAGAGAGAGAGAGAGAGAGGAGAGAGAGAGAGAGAGAGAGAGAGAGAGAGAGAGAGAGAGAGAGAGAGAGAGATGGCCAAACCAACGCTAATAATGATTTTTAAAAGCATTAAAAGTGAACATGCGAAAAACTCAACAAAATTTTATGGTTATTAACAAAACATTCTCGAACACATCGGGGCATGTGCGAATCCGTGAAAATTTGTTCTTTCGGTTGGATTTCAAGTAACATAATCTGCAACATGCATGTCCACCACTGTGCAAGTTTCTCAGTGATCAGACCTCATTCAGAATTCCAGCAGAACCGCCTTCCCTCCCTGACAGCCGACACACAGCACTTTCTCGTGGTCAGTGGCCAGACAATACGGCCTGTCTAGTTTCACGGGCCGGGTATCCAGGTAACGCACAAAGCGGCAGCCGTCTGTGTGATCCACCACGTGGATCCTGTCGTCACCCTTCACCACCACCACCAGCATCTCCTGGCCGTCCACAGGGAAGAAACAGGCGTCAAGGAGCCTTCTCTTGTCACCTGGTGAGTAGCTGGAATTGTACTCGAGAGGATTCCTTCTGAGACACAGACCAACTGTGGGACGATTTTCTTTACAGTTAAATAGAGCCAAATATTTTCCACACGTAGAAACATCAAAAATGAGCTCGTTAAACCCGACATTAATCTTGGTATTTCCTCGGATGACTGGTGTGGTTCCAGACTGCAAAGAACAATCCCAAAGTTCAGTGAAGACAAATTCATGTACAAGCACATTAGCAACAATATTTTCCTTTCCGCATTTTGAAAATCGTAAAAAATTAAATTGCGTGTTAATTGTGCCCTTTCTGCCATCAGTCCGAACCCAAGAACATTTGTCACGTTCTCCGTTCCCAATAGTGACGTCATCCAGCACGGTCACGATGCTATCTCCGGGAAGGACGTCATCGTCCTTCTTCAACAGCCCCTCCTTACTGAACAGACCCATGAGTTCTCCCTCGCCACTCGGCTTGTACTTGATCCACACTCGCTTCTCGGACGTCGCGCACATGGCGACAATCTTGGACTTGGGGTTCCTGGAGTAGACCACCTCGCTGACGGTGACTGAACGCCGTGAAGTGTCTGACGCGGCAGACATAGTAATGGGACGTGAAGACGACGCGAGGACTGTGGCGGTGTTTGGCGCCTGAGCCCTGGGAGAAAGGCCACCAGGGGTGTTCTTGGGAACTGACCTCTTCGGGACCCCAATGTGAGCATTCAGATGAGCTGTGGTGAGAGCAACAGGGTCATGTTCACACCTGTACGGCTCCCACTCGTTGATCAGCTCGTCCAGCATCTGCGACACCTCAGCTTTGTCCATGGTGAGGTCTTTCAGCTCACCTTCAAGGGCCACGATGTCCGCGGCCTTGTCGTCGCGGAGCACGCGAATCACGTGATCAGACTGAGCCGATAACGCCGCCACCTTGTGCTGCACGTGCTCTCGGGTTGCAGACAGTCTGTCCATCACGTCCTTGTTCAACGACTGCAGGGTCTCCAGCGCCTTGTCCCGACATTCGTCGACCCACCCGTGAACCTTGTCTGCTCTTTCTCTGATGCCCTGCTCCGAGGTTTCCTTCAGGGACAGAAGTTTTCCCCGTCTGTCTTCAACGGCGGCCAGCACTCCCTCCAAGACTCCCCTCTCTTGCGTCATCCTCTCCAGCAGGCTTTGCAGCTTGGCCTTGACCTTAGCTCCCGTGTCCGCAAGGTCTTCCGTGGCGTGACCTTCGTGTGACGTCAGCTTGCACTGTATGCAGATGTTGGCTTTGCACACTGTGCAGTGAAGAATGACAGGCTGGTTTCGGTGTTTGAGGCACGACTCTTCTCTCTCCTTCCCGGTGGATTCACCTTTCAGGTTTCCGTCATCCTGGTTGCCAGACAGCAGCGAGACCACAGTGTGAGAGCGACCAAATGTGTAAGAGTCATGGCCTCTCCTGCAAGGTGCACAGAACCTCTGCTGACACTGCAGACACGTGTGAGTGGCCTCCCTGTCTTCAGTACAGACGTCACAAAACCGTCTTGGGGGAGTGGCCTCAGTGTCCAGGTCCTGCTCGATGTAGAAGTTGGTCTGAAAACAGAATATAGCTTAATTACCGCTGAATAACGTTTACAAAACTAGGGACTCGAACAAGCATAGCAGAAACGTTTTGGCACAGCTAGTGATTTTTTCCCCTCACAAAAATTCCACCCATCCATGGATCAGTTAATTCATAGATATTAACTGATCTATCATTCAGTCCATTAGTCAGAAGACAACTGTCAGAAAATCACTGGATGACTGATAGAGCTACACTCACTCCCTCCCTCATCAACTCAGTCGAACAGACAATAGCTTTGGGATTTATTAATTTTTTAAGTAACAACGACACAATTAACAGAACAGCACCTCAATCACGACTAAGAAATTCACTTTTGACGACCCATCCTGTTGGTATTACAAATATTAGCTGTTCAGTTTCGTTTCTTTTTTTTTCTTCTTCTTTTTTTCTTAACACGGAAGAGAGAGGGGGGGGGGGGGAGAGAGAGAGAGAGAGAGAGAGAGAGAGAGAGAGACAGACAGACAGACAGACAGACAGACAGACAGACAGACAGACAGACAGACAGACAGACAGAGAGACTCAGAACTTTATTACCCAAGGATAACGATTTTAGTAACTTGCCTACTCTTACAATGTGTCCTTCCTAATC
>JABMCL010001135.1:52500-57500 GCA_018857735.1 Alviniconcha marisindica
TGTTCAATCTTATCGACAGCAACAGAAACACATTTGAACAATAGCAAATCAGAGATAAAGAAAATGTCTTGGCGTAAAAGATCCAAACCTTTTAAGCCACGTTGTTGTTGGTGGTGGCGGTGGCAGTGTTGTTGTTGTTCGTGATTGTTGTCATTTGTTTGTTTGTTTTTTCTCAGAAAGTAGACAAGGTCAAAATTAAACACAAATTGAAAGCCTCCTGTTTGAGTATATTGCTTTAAAATATTCCGCTGATTATATATCGAACTCAGAAACCGTTAAACTGTTAGTTGGATCGGACACACAGACACAGACAGACACAAACATACACACACACACACACACACACACACACACACACACACACACACACACACAACACACCCCCACAACACACACACCAAACCCCACACACACCACACACACACCCCACACACACACACACACACACACACACACACCACACAACACACAACACACACACCAACACACACACACACACACACACACACCACACACACACACACACACACACACCACACAACCACACTCCGAGCATCGCTTTCGGCACCTTCCTCTTTTAAGGGAAAGGGTGTCGTAACCATGCTTGGAGTTTCACACACACGCACCACCGCACGCACGCACACACACACACACACTTCACCACACACACACACACACACAACACACACCCCACACCCCACGCACACGCACACAGACACACACCACACACCACACCACACACCACCCACCACACACAAACCCCACACCACAACCCACACACCACAAAAACCCACACCCACCCCACACCACCACCACACACAAAACACACACACACACACACAACACACACACACACACACACACACACACACACAACCCACACACACACACACCACCACACACACACACACCACACCACACCACACACACACACACACCACACACACACACACACCCCACACACACACACACACACACACACACACACACACACACACACACACACACACACACACAGAGCACGCGCGAAAGTGTTGTAGCCAACTGGCTGACTGTGGCAATATTATTACAGGTTTATTACAGGCCGTTGGAAGGATTGGCCTCCATAGCACGATCTTGAATGCTTTCGGTCAGTCAAAAGCAATATGAAAGAACTCGTTTTCTAGATGAGCTACAACCTTAACAGGACATCTTAAAAAGCAAACTCTTTGTTTTGTTGCTAGTTTTTATTCAACAACTTCAACACTAGCACTTGGCACGTTTCAAACATCACTGTAGAACCGCTCTAGAGAAATGTACTCACCTATACGACGACACACGAAGAACGATTTAAAACACCAGCGCTTTCGACACACGGTCTTCGTCTGGTGTAGAGGAGGGATAAAAAATAATAAAAGAAGAAGGAAGGAAAGAAGAAGATAGACAAGAAGTTGAAGTAAAATACGATTAAGTTGAAGTTAAAGTAAAACAATGTAATGTTAGGCATCACTGTGCTCTGACTCTTGCCTTCTTTTTTGTGGGTCACAGCACAAACCTGCAGCACCTGTGTAGACCCGCATTCCGTCCCCAGCACGTGAGTGTGATAATTATATACTACTACTACTACTACTGCTGCTGCTGCTGCTGCTGCTGATGATGATGATGATGATGATGGTGATGATGATACTGGAAATGTCTAAAGCGCCGACTCTAAGCATTAAATTTTAACAAACATAATTGCCTAATAATATTAGGCGGTTATGTTTGTTAAATGCTTAGAATGCTTAGACAGTCTCTGTCTCGAGGCACACTAAGAGGGATATTATGCCTCTTAATGTACCTCGAGACAGAGACTGTTATCAAATTTAACAAAAAGTTAACATATAAAGTACCTATGGCACACACCACACACACACACACACCACACACACACACACACACACCACACACCCAACACACACACACACACACCCACACACACACACAAACGCATACAAAACACAACACACAACACACACAACACACACACACCACACCACACACACACACACACACACACACAAACGCATACACACACACACACACACACACACACACACACACACACACACCACACACACATACACACACACACACACACACAACCCCACACACACACACACACACACACACACACACACACACACACCCCACACACACACACACCCACACACACACACACACACACACACACACACACACACACACACACACTAAAAACAATTCACATTTTTTATTCACTAGGTACGAGGTCAAGACGTACCGCGCGTCAAATGAACACGTGGAGAACCCTCACCGTGGCTTTATGAATCTGATCATCTCAAAGGCCAGCAACCACTCCCCGCTTACAGTAGGTAACTTCCCTTGTTTTTCATAACTAGTAGTCGCTGCTGCTACAGCTGCTGTGGCTGTAGGTGTTGTTGTGGGGCGGGTTGGTACAGTGAGCTGTCGATGTATTTGCTGTATGGTTTAAACAAAGTTTATTTACCTTCATGAAAATATGGACAATCAAAAACATTGTATGAGCATTAAACAAGCTAGGCTTATAGTAAATGCTCACAAACATAATTTACTAAATTCATTTTGCAACAACGGGTATGTGTGTTTATATTAAACAAGATGAAAACAACAACAAAAAACAATCAAGAATCAAGAGAGAGAGAATGCTGTTATGCCAGTAACTGTTTAGTTGAGTTTGTCATTCCATGGCAAAACGACCGGACTGGGCAATGAAGTCTTGGACAGTTTTAAATATTAATGAGTTCATATTGTTTGATATGTTTGGATGTGGATTGTTCGATATGTTTCGTGCGTGTGGTTTCCGGCAGAGCTATCTGCTGCTGTCATCGACCCCTCCCTTACTTCCTACCGAAGAAAAAAATTCATGTGTATAAAGCCGACTGATCCTAGGATCGTTATACCAGATTATGGCACATCATTAACCCTTTCATTGCCAAGGTTCGCCCTGATATAACCGTACTGGTTGACTGGGCGTAAAACACCAACTTACTTACTTACTTGCTTCATCGCGAAAGAATCGGTGCTGTTGATGCAAATCCTTTAATTCCTCAACTTTGCTTCTTTACAATCTAAAGCAGGACGGCCGATGACGTTTTACAGGCACGTAGAAAAAGAGAAAGAAAGTTTCAAGGAGTTTTAAAGTGACATAAGGGCAGGGAAAGGGTTAAGTGACATTCCAACGGTTTAGTAGAGAAGCTACAGAAAGGATACCTTTCTATGAGTTTCCGTGTGATATACTGCACATGCAGCAGCAAACTGGTCTTCTGATAAAGCAGGAAAAAATGTGTTTTTAAATTTCCATACTCTCTCTCTCTCTCTCTCTCTCTCTCTCTCTCTCTCTCTCTCTCTCTCTCTCTCTCTCTCTCTCTCTCTCTCTCTCTCTCTCTCTGTATGTACAGACGAGTGGTTTTGTGGGACTGGGAAATAATTAATGCATTTCCAGGCGTATGTGTAATTATTTTTGTGTACCGTTTAGTGTATGTTGATATGAGCACTCGCTCAAATCAAATAACCGTTTGAGATCTCTCTCTCTCTCTCTCTCTCTCTCTCTCTCTCTCTCTCTCTCTCTCTCTCTCTCTCTCTCTCTCTCTCTCTCTCTCTCTCTCTCTCTCTCATAAGTGGTATTAAACTGAACTTATGGTTATCAGGATAACTACATATGTCAATAAATTACACCCAATTTTTTTAATTTATTTTTAATCATGATAATGATGACGTATTCGTGTTTCATTACTAAAGAAATCCTCACTGGACCACTACCGTGAGCGTGATGGCATCACCATGGTGATGAGGTCCTTCTACCTTGACACCTTCGTGACGTCACCGATATCCCATGACTACTTAAACAAAATACGTCACGACTTGGACGTTCTGGAGAGTGCCGGCTTCACAGTTGTTCTCCGCTTCGCGTATGTCGACGAAATGGTGAGTGCAGTGAGCAGTAGCAGGCATCGTAATGACTATAACCAGACCACACTCCGAGTATCGCTTTCCGGCACCTTCCTCCAAACTCTGCCAGATTTGGTTACGCCACTGAAGGGGCACTCTTTATCTCCGCGCAGCTGTCCACCGACGCGGTCAGCGTCCGCCGAAAGGTTTGGGTACTGATAATTATTAAGATTGTGGAAGCAACCTAGCGCCCAAGCACGCACGTAAACATGAGGCGCATCCACCCCGGGTAAAAAGAAAAGAAAAAAGAGTTCCGTCTCGATTCAAACGATTTTGGCTTTATTTGAGCTGGCGTAAGCAGCATTTTCATTCATAAAACAAACGTCTGATATAATTTGAGTTGTTTGTAACACACGTACTACTGTTTGAGCACCAACAATAAAACTACTCGTTAGCTGACAGTTTTTTGGGGACCTATGGCGTAACCAAATACGGCAGTGGTTGAAGGAAGGATGTCGTAAACCAGTGTTTGCAGTTTGTAACCAGACAGGTTACATCAGTCATCCAGTATTGACCGACTCAGCCGACTGTAATCTGACTGGATGACCGACCGTCGATTGACGGACCGACTGTCTGAAATACTGAACTGTAAAAATACCTTTTCAGAACCACTGACATTCTAAGTCATTGGCTGAAGGATGATGGGAGACTGGGGGTGGGGGGTCGGGGGGTGGGGGGTTGTCACACAGGAGAGCAATAGTTAAAACTGACTTTTTCAGTGGCGGGGTGTGTGGGTGGGGGTGCGGGAGCCGGGTGGGGTGAGTTGGCTCGGTTGGGGAAGGGGGGGGGGGGGTGTCACATAGTAAGGCAATAAATAATAAATAAAAATAAAATAAAATAAACAGATTTATAAAACGACAATCAAGCAAACAAACAAAATGGCAAACTTACATTGGAGTCGAGATTTGAAATTGCACGTGGGTGTGGGGGTGGGGATGGGGTGTGTGGGGGGGGGGGGCAGGGGGGGCAGGGGGCAGGTGCACACAGGGGGGGGGGGGGGGGGAGTTTGTCAC
>JABMCL010001135.1:62500-67500 GCA_018857735.1 Alviniconcha marisindica
ACGATACCCGATACACCATCATGGGTGGCGAGACATGCGGCTTGACTAGCAACCACAGGTAGTCATTACAGACCTGGAATCAAATCTGTAACTCATCAGATCTGTAACAGCGACCACGAAGCATATAATGATGATATGATGATGAACAAATCCAGATGGTAGAATGGGATAAAGAGGAATCATAGTTATATTATGCATTAGCATATTATCATGATTATAACCACAGCACAATCATCATCGTCGTCATCATCAACATCATCATCATCATCATCACCACCACCGCCACCACCATCGCCAAGTTCTCTCTCTCTCTCTCTCTCTCTCTCTCTCTCTCTCTCTCTCTCTCTCTCTCTCTCTCTCTCTCTCTCTCTCTCTGACCCTCTCTCTCTCTCTCTTCTCTTCCCTTCTTACATGGAAATCACTCTGCGTTGTGTTTCAAACATGAACATGAATGTAGTTGTAGCTATATCGGGACATGACTGTGTGGCAGACACGAGTGTCCCACGGCGACGAAAGAGATGAAGATGTTTCACTGGACCTATCTAAACGAAGGCTACAACCGAGCCGTCTACAACGTGTGGAAGCAGCAGGGGTGTTACGAAGACGTCCACAGACTTTTAGGCTACAGGCTAACTATTGACAAGGTAGGGTGTGCAATGCACAATGCCCGCAGCTGCTGCAAGATCCGCGATTAGATTGATTTAATACGCTGGAATATATCAGGGATATAATATATCCCTGATATTTTCGAGCTTATTAAATCATGCCGTCTGCGGCAGAATCACAAAGCATATTGCCCACAGTTGCTGCAAAATCAGCGATAAGATTGATTTAATACGCTGGAAAATATCAGGGGATATAATATATCCCTGATATTTAAATATCAGGGATATAATATATCCCTGATATTTTCCAGCGTATTAAATCATGCCGTCTGCGGCAGAATCACAAAGCATATTATCAATTTTATGCTTTGTGATTCTGCTGCAGACGGCATGTTCTTAGACTTCCGAAGCAGAGACGAACAAAGCGCGGAGGTTCAAAGGAAAGGTTATGCACACGAAAACGACATAGCTCAACCAAAAAGCAGATAAGTGTCCTAGATCTACACCTCCCTTGATTCCTCGCAAGAACTGGACACGAAATCAACAAAGTTCCACCAAAGGCAGATAAGTGTCTTAGTTCTACACCTCCCTTGATTCTTCACAAGAACTGAACACGAAATCAACATAGCTCATCCAAAAGCAGATAAGTGTCTTATAGTCCTACATCTCATTTTCACCGCTTAACTGTTTTTTTAAGTGTCGTTTTATAGCTTGATAAAAGGGATTACCCCGAAAATGTCCCTGTCCTTTTTTTTTCTTTTCTTTTTCCTTTCTTTTTGTCTTTTCTTCTTCTTCTTTTTCTTCTAATAAACAGTATTCTTTGGAACTTTTTATGTGTTTGGAAAGATTATGCGATCATTTTGGAATAGGGGAAGCTCCCGTCATTCCAAATCATACTTAACAGATTGCCCGAGTTCGTCGCTGACTGTGCTCGTATTTTGGAAACTGTTTTGTTACGTTGAAGGTTTAACTTTATTTTTTGGACTAGTTTGTTAAAGGTATCATTTGAATGCTGTAGTCCTGCTGTGTGGACTTTGAAGCAATAAAGAATATTTCTCTGTCTCTGTCTCTATCTGCCTGTCTGTGTGTCTGTGTGTCTGTGTGTCTGTCTGTCTGTCTGCCGCTCTCTCTCTCTCTCTCTCTCTCTCTCTCTCTCTCTCTCTCTCTCTCTCTCTCTCTCTCTCTCTCTCTCTGCTCTGTCTGTCTGTTTGTTTGTCTGTCTCTGTCTCTGTCTGTCTCTGTCTGTCTGTCTGTCTGTCTGTCTGTCTGTCTGTCTGTCTCTCTCTCTCTCCTCTCTCTCTCTCTCTCTCTCTCTCTGATATTTGGAAACGGGAGAGGTAAGTGAACAACCGTGATAGGAAATATTTAAATGTGGACTAGGATTTATCCAAAGATTTACTCTAAAACTACATTCATGAAACAAATGTATGTACTAACACTTGTAAGTGCGTGGGAACAGTCCGGAAAACTGTATTGAAAATCCTGATTATTGTCCAGGCCATTCTGCCCAAGACTGCTCGAGTCGGTGACAAGCTGTGCTTCATTTTGGAATTTCACAACCACGGCTATGCTGCACCCGTGAAAGACCTCAAGCTGTATTTCATACTGGCTTCTACTTCTGGGTAAGATTTAATATAATTATAACTCTTATATAACGCTATACACCGTCAAATAAATTACAGGCTTGCGGTGCTGTAAAATAGTAATAACAAAACCATGACAATCAACAACAATGAATATTGTAAATGCATATATATATCGCTCAAACATTCCACAGCGCACCACCCACAGTATGATTATACACAGACTCTCTCTCTCTCTCTCTCTCTCTCTCTCTCTCTCTCTCTCTCTCTCTCTCTCTCTCTCTCTCTCTCTCTCTCTCACACACACACACACACACACACACACACACACACACACACACACACACATACACGCGCGTGAATCCACACACACACACACACACACACACACACACACACACACAAATACGCATGCACCTTTCGTATGTGGCTTTGCATTAAGTGACATGATGCGTACTTGTATGGTGTACACAGAACGCGCCGAGACGGAAGCAGTTTCATGTGGCACCAGCCATGCCAGCGCTGTAAGCACACATCTTCGGTGGATATTCAAAAACGCGCTATAAAAATCTATTCACTCATGTAAAATCACATGCGAGTGCAGTGAGTCTGCTCGAGAGCGGAGTGTATAGTGCTATATAAAAGCGATCATCGTCATCATCATCATCATCATCATCATCATCAAGCCACTGCAACATGTCTGTGTTTCAGCAGCATGCGGCCATTGCTAAATACATGTGCTAATGTGCTTGTGCCTGTGCTAATCTTACAGGATTTACTAATGTCTAGATTTCAGCAGCAAGTACTACATGTTCGCCTTTCGACAGATGCTACGTCAATATGTATGCCTTAATTTGGACAGATCAAGTCGAGGAAACATGCCTGTGTTTGGACAGAAGTCAGTCACAACAACATGTTTGCGTTTTGGACAAAGGTGACGACGACATGTTTGAGTTGGCACAAAAGATCACAGCAACGTGTCTGGTTTTGGTCATCAATTAATTACTACATCATGCCCAAATTTCAGCAACATGCACTGATAGCCTATAACCCTAGATATGTGGTTGACTGGTCCCAAGTACCATGCAATCAGCTAACTAACTAACATTAATTGCAACATGTATGTTTTAATTCTACAGCAGTTACAGCAACATGTCAGTACTGTATTCCAGCAAAATGCACTCATTGCAACATGCCTGTTTTAATTCGACAGCAGTTGCTGCAACATGTTCAGCAACATGCACTGATATGACCCATAGCTATGTGGCTGACTGGGCTCAAAGCACCAACCAACCAACTAACTCTCATTGCAAGATGTATGTCTGTTTTACTTCAACAGCAGTTATTGCAACATGCCTGTGTTTCAGCAGCAGTCATTACTACGCGGCCCAGGTGCCAGATGTGGACGTGAGGGACTGGCAGCCTGGCTACACGCACACCGTGGCCTCCGCCGTTCACGTGACTCATGTGCCTGAGGGACAGTACAAGGTAACGTCCAGTCAGTTATGTACTTAATATGTGACGCGTGGTCCTTTGCCGCAAACGTCGCGTCAAAGCGAAGAAGAGTTCATCAGATCTCGGCTCATATGCAAGAATGGCAAGTACTTTTTGTTTTTGTTTTTGTTGTTGTTGTTTTGTTCGCTTGTTTGTTTGTTTGTTTAGTACGTGCTTATCTTGAACGTTCCTTTTTAAGAGTGTTGTGTGTGTGTGTGTGTGTGTGTGTGTGTGTGTGTGTGTGTGTGTGTGTGTGTGTGTTATTTTTAAAATAATGTACTTCATTGCCCCTTGCGGGAAATTCGGGTCGCCTTATCTGGGTAAGGCACAGCAGCCGCATAATTATGGCTCCTGTTTATTTTATGCTACAGGTGTTGTTAGTTATCCCTGAGCGACCACTTGAATGACCATGTGTTGCAAGGTTAAGGTGTTATTATCGTTGAGTGACCCCCTGATGGGTGACCATGCTGTCTACAGATTATACACCTGTTCATTCTGTGTTGCAGGTGTTGTTATCATTGATTGACCCCCTGATGAGTGACCATGCTGTCTACAGATTATACACCTGTTCATTCTGTGTTGCAGGTGTTGTTATCGTTGATTGACCCCCTGATTGGGTGACCATGCTGCCTGCAGATGACTCCTGTTCATTCTGTGCTGAAGGTGTTTATTGTTATCGTAAACTGACCCTCTGATGGGTGACCACGCTGACTATAGATTATACACCTGTACATTTTGTGCTGCAGGTGTCGTTATCCTTGAGTGACCCGTTGATGGGTGACCATGCTGACTACAGATGACTTCTGTTAGTTCTGTTCTACAGGTGTTGTTATCTTAGAGTGACACCCTGATGGGTGATCACGCTGACTATAGATTATACACCTGTTCATTCTGTGTTGCAGGTGTCGTTATCCTTGAGTGACCCCTTGATAGGTGACCACGCTGACTATCGATTATGGCTATGTGCCTGTTCGTTCTGTTCTACAGGTGCTGTTATTGTTGAGTGACCCCAGGATGAGTGACCACGCTGACTATAGATTATACATCTGTTCATTCTGTGCTACAGGTGTCGTTATCCTTGAGTGACCCTGATGAGTGCATGACCATGCTGACTACAGATGACTCCTGTTCATTCTGTTCTACAGGTGTTGTTATCTTAGAGTGACCCTCTGATGGGTGATCACGCTGACTATATATTATGCATCTGTACATTCTATGCTGCAGGTGTGTTATGGTAGACTGACCCCCTGATGGGTGACCACGCTGACTTTAGATTATAGCTATGCGCCTGTTCGTTCTGTTCTACAGGTGTTGTTAT
>JABMCL010001135.1:72500-75000 GCA_018857735.1 Alviniconcha marisindica
CGACTTCTGTCCAAACATCGACATGTTTTCAGCGACAACTGTTGAAACACAGACATGGTGCAGCGACTTCTGTTCAAACACAGACATGGTGCAGCGACTTCTGTTCAAACAGAAAAACACATAGCCTACATCCAGATCAGACAGAAACAGAAAAACACATAGCCTACATCCAGATCAGACACAAATAGGAAAACACATAGCCTCCATCCAGATCAGACAGAAACACATCGCCTACATCCAGATCTGACATTGTGTGTTAATTGTGAACGTGATGCTTACCCTGACGTAGACTTCAGCACAATGTAAAACCTGAGATCCTTTACTGGGGCAGCATAGCCTCGGTTGCTGAACTCAAAGTGGAAGCACAAGTTGTCGTTGATACGGACCGTCTTTGGTAAAATAGCCTGTTTGGGGGGAACAAGAGTATAATACCCATCTATTCACCTAAATAGATGATAATGATGACGATGATGATGATGATGATGATGATGTCCATTCTTGTAGCGCATGATTCCAATAACTTGAATGCTCAGTGCACTGCAGAAACAAAAGAAGGGTGGACAAATGAGCGCCCCCCCCCACCCCCCACCCCCACCCCCCACCCCCACCCCACCCCCTCATTTGTCCCCCCCTTCTTTTCTTTCTGCAGGATAGAGAAAAAAATCATAATAATAAAATGATGAAAAAGAAAAGATACATTGTGCATATTCAAGTCATTCAAAAAAACAGGGGCATTTTCAGACCAAATATAAATATACCAGTGTGGGAGACATATAAAAACACTATGTATCACGCGTAATTAAATAACCATTTCAGCCGTTCCAGGCTCGATCAACATCACCTAGACATTGCGTCCGACATGGGATACCTTGCAGTTAGTCAGCACTAATCCAGGCACGTGAGGATGTGAACATACTATCCCTGACGATGCACGCCTCTGAGAATTGTTCTGGACACCACATACCCTGTTGGTCGTCGCTGTGGCTCTGTAGGCCGGGTTGGTGTGAACATTACCATGCTGTTTGCGATGTCTCCACAAGACCTGTAGGCATTACGCCTGACTACACATACCTGTGGACAGTCACGCTTGCAGCACGGGCATTTGAGTGGATAACGCCATGCTGTCTGTGAAGTCTCCACAAGACCTATAAATATTATGCCTGCGTAAAATATTTGTTGACAGTCACTCTTGCGGCATAGGCATGTGTGGACAACGCCATGCTATCTGTGATGTCTCCGCAAGACCCAAGTGCTATGCCAGACATCACACGTACTCTTGTTGATCGTAACTCTTCGAGCGCAGGCTTGGCTACTACCATGCTATGATGTCTCGACCCACAAGATCTAGATGTTGCTCATGCCACATCAATAAGACCTAGATGGTATGCTTGACATCACATACCTGTTAATAGGAACTCTTACAGCGCAGACCTGAGAGCATACTGCCACCTTATGAAGTTTCCTTAAGATCCAAATGGTATTCAGGACATCACTAATACCTTGCTGATCGTTCTGCAGCTCAGACCTGTGTGGATATCACCACGTTATCTGAGATATGCCTCCATAACACCTAGATGATATGGCAGACATCACAAACTTGTTAACACTAACAGTAACACTTTCAGCACAGACTTGAGAGCATTTTGCCTAGCTATGTCTCCACATGATCTAGATGTGATATGCATGCCATATCACTAATACCTTGCTGATCGTTCTGCAGCTCAGACCTGTGTATCTATCGCCATGCTATCTGTGATGTGTCTCCATAAGATCTAGATGGCATACCTGACATCACATGCTTGTCTTACAGCGCAGACTTGAGAGCATACTGCCATGCTATGGTGCCTCCAAAAGATCTAGATACTGTTCATGACATCACTAATACCTTGCTGACTGTTCTGCGGTCTAGACCTGTGTGGATATTGCCATATGCTATCTGTGATGTCTATACAAAACCTAAAGTTTATGGCTGACATCGTATACCTTGATGATTGCTCTGCAGCCCAGACGTGTGGCTATAGTCATGCTATCTCTGATGTCTATAAAACAAAACCTAGATGTTATGGCTGACATCGCATACCTTGCTGATTGTCAGCCTGTACCCCAGCTGACGATGGACGTCGCCGTAGCATCCTTGCTGTTTCCACACACTGTAGATGTCGTTGTTGTAACCTGCATTCAGAAAGGTCCAGTGGAACATCGCCATCTCTCTGGTTGCTGTGGGACACTCATGTCTGAAAGATGAGATAAGATTTTATTAAACAAGCATACAGATTTAAGCACAAGTGGCCTCTTTTTTCTCTCTCCTTTTTTATATATATTTTATTTATATATTATTTATTATTATTTTTTTATTACAAATCTGTCCTTGATGACAAACACAGCAACTCCCAATACGTCAAACAAGTATACATATAACTGGGGCAAAATAAAAGACGACTTAAAAACAAAACAAAAATCTATTGTTGTCTAAAACGTCGCATCATACAAACTCAGCAAT
>JABMCL010001135.1:80000-95000 GCA_018857735.1 Alviniconcha marisindica
GCAGCAACAATGACAACAAAGATTGCAGATTGCTGTCCCACACAGCTATGAGCTTGACCACAACCACAACCAACAGTGACAAGGGCAGCAGATAGCTGAGCATCTCAGCTAACACTTTCACAACAACAACCACCAGCAATGACAGCAAGAAGAGCAGATGGCCGCATAAGCACCACAGCCGACTGTTACACCACAACCAGCAGCAGCAGTGATAACAAGGACAGCAGATAGCTGACCATCACAGACAGCATGCACTTTAACCACAACCACCGGCAGCAATGGCAACAAGGACTGCGGATAGCTGACCATCACAGCCAACACTTTCACCACAACCACCACAAAAACAATGGCAACAAAGATTGCAGACTGCTGACCATCACAGCTGACACTTTCACCACAACCACAAACAGCAATGACAGTAAGGACAGCAGACAGCTGACTACCATAGCTAACACTTTCACCACAGCCCCCAACAACAAGGACAACAAGGACAGCAAATAGCTGACCACAACAGCTAACACTTTAACCACAAACCACAACCAACAATGACAACAAGGACAGCACATAGCTGACCATAACAGCTAACATTTTCACTACAGCCCCACCAACAATGACAACAAGGACGGCAGATAGCTGACCTCAACAGCTAACACTTTAACCACAAACCACAACCACCAATGACAACAAGGACAGCACATAGCTGACCACAACAGCTAACACTTTCCCCACAGCCCCCACCAACAATGACAACAAGGACGGCAGAAAGCTGACCACAACAGCTAACACTTTCACCACAGCCCCCACCAACAATGACAACAAGGACGGCAGATAGCTGACCACAACAGCTAACACTGTCACCACTGCCCCCAACAACAATGACAACAAGAACAGCAGATAGCTGACGACCACAGCCAACACTTTCACCACCGCAAGCTGCAATAACAACAATGACTATACAGATAGCTTCAGACCACCACAACCGGCACTACCACCAGCGTCATTAGCAACGACAACAACGACTATAGATAGCTACAGACCCTCACAACCAGCACTATCACCAGCGTCATTAGCAACGACAACAACGACTATAGATAGCTACAGACCCTCACAACCAGCACTATCACCACCGTTAGCAAGAACAACAACGACGACAGATAGCTTGCTTCAGACCACTACAACCAGCACTACACCAGCGTTATTAGCAGCGACAACTACGACTATAGATAGCTGCAGACCCCCACAACCAGCACTATCACCACCACCGGCAATAACAACAACGACTACAGATAGCTTCAGGCCACCACAACCAGCGCTACCACCAGCGTCATTAGCAACGACAACAACGACTATAGATAGCTGTAGACCCCAACAACCAGCACTATCACCACCGTTAGAAGCAACGACAACAACGACAGATAGCTTGCTTCAGACCACCTCAACCAGCACCACAACCAGCACTACCACCAGCGTCATTAGCAACGACAACAACGACTACAGACCCCCACAACAAGCTCTACCACCACCGTCAGCAGCAACGACAACAAGGTCTGGATGGAGGCACTTGCCGTGAGGCTGGACGGACGACTGGAGTGGGAAAGGAGTTGGTACACAAAGCCGCGGTGAGGGTTCTCCACGTACTCGTTGGATTCGGTGTACGTCTTCACGACGTACCTGAAAGGTTGGTTAGAAGCAACAGAACAAATGTCTATCGCGTGTTGCTTATGTTGCCCGTGTGCCCCCCCCCTCTCTCTCTCTCTCTCTCTCTCTGCCTGTCTGTCTCTTTGTCTGTCTGTCTGTCTGTCTGTCTGTCTCTGTCTCTCTGTCTCTCTGTCTCTGTCTCTGTCTGTCTGTCTGTCTCTCTCTCTCTCTCTCTCTCTCTCTCTCTCTCTCTCTCTCTCTCTCTCTCTCTCTCTCTCTCTCTCCTCTCACCCACCACACACACAACACACACACACACACACACACACACAACACACACACACACACAACACACACACACACACACACACACACACACACACACACACACACACACACACACACACACACACACACCACAAAGAACATCGTCAAGCTCGATTTTCCGCCTGAACGAGGTTGACGACCGTAGATTGGACATTTTGAGATTATCTCTTATCCCAAACATAATTATTGTGCTATGCACACACGTAATCAAAAGATAATCACTTCTTGGGCAGCCCATTTCACATAATTATAGCTTGAGATGTCGCCGGGAAAGAAGGGGCAGGAAGTAGGTGTGTGTGTGGGGGGCAGAATGGGGGGGGGGGGGGGGGGGGGGGGGGGGGGGGGGGGGGGGGGGGGGGGGGGGGGGGGGGGGGGGGGGGGGGGGACTTACGTGTCCGGCACTGAGCTGGGAGACACGCACGAACTGCAGGATGCTGCTTCTCCTGCAAAATACAATCGTTTACTAATAACTGCTGATTATAAAAAAGAATCATTTGCGTAACACACGCGTAGTACGTGAGCGTGTGCTTGCTTGCGTGCGTGTGTGTGTGTGTGTGTGTATTGTTATGTGCTTTTGTGTGTGTGTGTGTGTGTGTGTGTGTGTGTGTGTGTGTGTGTGTGTGTGTGTGTGTGTGTGTGTGTGTGTCTGTGTGCGTGCGCGAGCGCGTGCGCGCGCGTGAATGTCTTTGTCTCTTATATATTTGTTGTTTTTCACCCGTCTCTCTGAGATAATAAAGTAAGCTGAAGGAACTGATCTTACCTTCAGGAAGCCACAAAGAGAAGAACAAGAACAGGAACACTGAAATCATCGCTGATTTGATGACTACGCCAATCATGCCAGTGCTTCATAAACAGAAGAAGTAGAGAGATTATTAGCAACACCAAACCGGCAGTGAATACAAACAAAATCACCCAGGGCGTTTTTTGGCTAGCTGGCTAACGCACTGGGGTGTAAATATACGGTGGCAAAGTTTAGACTCCCTGACGCATGTGAAAGACTGATTTTCAGTCCTTCCGAGTCAACACTTGTGTAGACTGAATCGCCAGTGCCTATATCTGCGTGATTATATCCTTAAAAGTATGAAGGCCAAGGGTGGGGTCATTATCTCCGATAAAGGCGTTCGTGGCCTAGATGTCTTATCTTCTTGGAGAAAAGAGCGGACGCCATTGTCGAACCGACGTACAACCCGCGAGATAATTTTGTAACCTTGGACTTGTAATTGATTTTTTTATGTATATGATTATTTTCCTTACGTTTAATCAAAATACTTTATGTCCGTTATCAGTTACTGAGTAAAGAAAAAGGTTTTTGTTTTTGATCTTATTATGATTGAAAACAAAACTCAAAATCACAGTTATATGTAATATCAGACCATTCGTTCATCCTGCTAGCAAAGACATTTCACACACAGTGTACGTAGCACGTACTAGTCAGTCAACGTGTGAATCAGTTCATTAATTTATGAATCAGGTGCGCTTACAAAGTTTTGTTTTGTTTTTGTTTTCTCACAGATGAACCTTCATTCATGTCCCAATACTGCGTCAGACCTGGCTAAACCAACAAAGAAGGGAGTCAATTGTGAGAGGAGGGAGGCGGGAGGAACAGAGGAACAAAGAGAGAGAGACAGAGACAGGAAAAGAAAGAGAGGGGGAGAGGGGGAGAGAGAGATGGGGTGGGGTGGGCGGGGGCGGGGGAGCGGGGGAGGGCTGGAGGAGAAATAGAGCTTAAAATACATAACACAAACACAACATCAAAGACCTGGCTAGTGAGATAGGGCTAAGTCTAAGATTTGACGTCATAGCCTATGACATCATCCCCAGTTCGGGCATTGTTCACTGTCATTAGAAGGGAAGTCGATCATGATGGAAGTCTCTCAAATGGCCCATTTTTTTCCCTTCCTTTTCGTACAAGGAGAAGCCGAGTAAATCGCAGGAGATATAATATCTGTCGCTAACAAATGAGAAGCAGAATCCATCCCACGTTGACAACGTGAATGAAGAGACGTTTCAACGAAAGCGTGTAAAGGCGGTAAAACACGAGAATGGAAGGCAATCATAACCTTCGTTCGGATCCCCATTCGGACTTCGTACTTGATTTTCTTTATGGCGCACGGAAATTCAAGGTAAATAATATATTATGTGACTGAGCAAGGACAGTATCACCTCTTCTTATTAGGTTATAGGCGCCAGAATAATCGACATGTTGATTGTGGGCCCTTAAATGAAAGAAGAAGAAGAAGAGGGTTTATTTCTCTTTGGTTTGCCAGCAGATGTAATACTCAAAGTAGGGTTGTTGAGGGGTTAGGGCTAGGGCTGTGCCGGTCAGGGTCCAGCCCCGGAGAGCACTTCGCTAGCCGGACTGGCCTAGTCTAAAACCTGAAAAGAATACTGTTGGGATTTCAGTTCTCCCTCTTCAGTTTACCCAGAGCGATGAATAGGCTCTTTGGTTATGTCATTTTATTCAATTCCATTTCATTTGATTTAAATTTATTTCATCTCCTTCATTATCCCAGTACATCCGCTTGTGTCCTCTGCTTGAACTTATACTTCTATAAGCAGAAGTTGGTCGCTTACGAAGACTACAAAAAAGAAAGAACAGTTATTGTGCACATCGTATCCGATCAAGCTCACTGTGCATCAGCAAAGCATCCGTAGCTTTTAAAAGCAAGTGCTGACAGCACATGCCTTTCCAGACCATTTTATCAAGATCGGAGGACTGTCTTTCGATCATCGGTCGCCATATCCGAAAATCAGTGTACCAAACTAATCGGCTGTGCAGTTTTTGAGTAACAAAGGACAGTACCTCGGTTTTTGTGTAACAAAAACTTAGGTTTATCACAGAGACTTGGAACAGTGATTGACGGAAGTCAGCAGGCCACGTACACATCGCATAATACTTACTATTTGCCCCCCTTTCAGTAACAGTCCGAGGTTACGTCCGGTCTTTGGGTCGATAGCAGCGACGATAGGACGATGGCAGACGGTACACGTGGCGGATTTTTCCGTCTCAGACATTCTGTTTATGCCACCCCATTTTGTTCACCTGCTTCCTGAAACCGCAGTAATACAATATCCCTCGCTGGATACAATTATAATCAAAAAAAGCATAATACATCGCGACTGCCGCCATTGACGGCATGTCCAACGTTTGCCACTTGTTTGATGTGAAAAGACTGTAAAAACAAAGAAATTTTGAAAACTATTCATTTTTAAAAATTGTTGTTGTGCTGCAAAAAGCACAGTTAATTATTTCACTGTGTATCCATGGAGCGGAATGGACAAATTGTAGTGCATGTCAGAGAAAGATGTCGCTTCGAACTGGCCATTGTGATAACTTGGGAACATCATGAGCAAGAAGCAACGCACGTATGCACGCACACACACACACACACACACACACACACACACACACACACACACACACACACACACACACACACACACACACGCACAGAGAGAGAGAGAGAGAGAGAGAGAGAGAGAGAGAGAGAGAGAGAGAGAGAGAGGGGAGAGAGAGAGAGAAAAAAAACTCGAAAACTTTAATACTCAAGGACAGTAGCGTTAGGTCCGTTTGGACCTATCTAACAGCCAATCTCTTGCTGTACTAAAGAGAGAGACAGAGACAGAGAGAGACAGAGACGGAGAGACAGAGAGAGACAGACAGACAGAGACACAGACAGAGAGAGACAGAGAGAGACACACACAGACAGGCAGGCAGGCAGGCAGGCAGAGACAGAGACAGAGAGAGACAGAGAGAGACAGGGACAGAAACATAGAGACAGAGACAGACAGACAGACAGACAGACAGACAGAGACAGACAGACAGGAAGACAGACAGGCAGGCAGGTAGACAGAGACAGAGGCAGACACAGAGGGAGAGAGAGAGAGAGAGAGACAGAGACAGAGACAGAGACAGACAGACAGACAGACAGACAGACAGACAGAGAGAGACAGAGACATAGAGAGAGACAGAGACTGAGACAGAGGTCGGTCGTTACGTGAACTGTTCCTAGCTGTTACCAAGATGTGTATCGCATTTGTCTCACGATACTACTGACGCTTGTCTCACGATACTACTGACGCTTGTCTCACGATACTACTGACGAAGGAAGAGAAGAAAAGAGATGGTGATAAAAACACTGACATTATTTCTTTTCCTTTTTTGTATGTTTTTCAGTGCATGATCGCAGCAGTAGTTGCGGGCATTTTCGACGACATTGAGTACATCGGGAAGGGAGACTGGGTGGCCGACACAGCAGTGGCACACCTCCGTGGCTATGATGTTGACAACACGAGACGGTTTCTGAACACCCTTGCTGTCATAAAACTATTAGACAGAGGCCAAACCTCGACCAGTTTTGGCCATAGTGAGTTAATTGTTTGTTTATGAACACCGACTTTCGTCGCCATGAAACTGTTGTGTAGAGTTAAAGCGTTCAGAGCTATGCGGTGGTTGATTAATCATGAATATTCTTGCTGCCGTGAAACTGTTAGACAGAAGCAAAACCGCGCACAGTTGGTGAGTTGGTACTTTGCGAACACTGACTCTTGTTGCCATGAAAGTATTGGGCACCTCAGAGGGTAAAGCGTTCAGAATTATGGTTGATTATTTATGGATATTCTTGTTGCACTAAAAAAAAGTTAGAGGCAAAATCATGCACAGTTTTGGCCATGGTGAGTGGGTTCTTTGTGAACACTTACTTTTGTTGCCATGAAACTGTTGTGCAGAGCGAAAAGCATTCAGAGTTATGACAGCTTAATTGATTATTCAAGGATATTCTTGTTGCCCTAAAACAGTTGGAGGCAAAAGCATGCACAGTTTTGGCCATGCTGAGTGGGTTCTTTGTGAACACTTACTTTTGTTTTCATGAAACTGTTGTGCAGAGCGAAAAGCATTAGAGTTATGACAGCTTAATTGATTAGCAAAGGATCTTCTTGTTACCATAAAACAGTTGGAGGCAAAAGCATGCACAACTTTGGCGATGGTGAGTGGGTTCTTTGTGAACAATGATTTTTGTTGCCCTAAAACAGCTGCACAGAGAAAAAAGCATTCAGAGTTATGGTTGGTTGATTATTCATGAATAATCCTGTTGCCATAACACAGACAGACAGAGGAAAAAGCGTTTTTGTTTTGGCTGTGGTTAGTTGATTGCTTGTGAACACAGCCATTTCTTGTCATGAAACAGTTGTGCAGAGGAAAAGGCGTTCAGAGTTATGGTGGGTTCATTATTCATGGATATTTTTGTTGCCATAAACCGGACAGAGGCAAAAGCATGCAAAGTTTTGGCCATGGTGAGCTGATTGCTTGTGAATACCGACTTTTGTTGTCATGAAACAGTTGTGTGGAGGAAAAGGCGTTTAGAGTTATGACTGGTTGATTATTCAGGGATATTCTTGTTGCCATAAAACGGTTAGATAGAAATGCGCTGTGTTTTTGGCTGGTTCAGAGCCTTGAGACTTAAGCAGTAATGTACAATAGTTCCCGCTTTACTGCTTGCTTCCGTGTTTAACGTTCACGTTTGTGTTTCCGTCTTTCTGACCAACGTTGCGAGGAGGAGAGGTCCTACCGGAACACCATCGGCGTGACTCGCTACCTCCTGCATAGCAGCCCCAACTCCCTCGTCCCGCTGCTGCAAGTTGAGGAGACCCTCATGCCCCTCTTCGTCAAGAACCTCCCGTACGTCCTGAAAAAAGGTACGTCCGCAGCAGAGCGTGTACGTGTTTCCGCGGTCTCCTCGATGAGCAGACCCCCCCCCCCCCCCCCCCCCCCCCCCCCCCCCCACCCCAACCTACCGCTCCCTCCCTTCTGCGATCCTTCCCAATTGCTCCCCACTTATTTCTGTAGAAATATAAAGTACTTGTCATATGCTGAGGAGACCCTGTTGTATTGTATTTCATTATTGTTTTCTCTTTTCCTTCTCCAGGTTCGGTGGAGCAGTTTCCCCGCTTACTGTGGAAGGGAGGTTACCCTCTGGATGATGCGTTCCTGAAGTTACCGGACTTTGCCGTTAGCGCTCGTCTGGATTACACCAACAAGTTACTGCCGTTCATGACCTAGCTTTTGATTACTTCCTGCATTTCTGTTTAACACTTTTGAGTCGTGGTAACACGTAAACAACTAACAGCCGAACGTTTGCTGTGGCCGGGTTAGAGTCTTGCATATATTACAGTAAATTCATATATTTAAAGCCCGTTCTTAATTGGGCGAACTGCTAGTTCGCCGAACATACATCGGACAGTTCGACGAACTATAATTCGTTTCTTAATATTATTGAACTCCGACGAACGCCGAACATGGTTCGGACAATTCGACGAACTATACTTCGTACTTACCTGGCTTATAATGAGATGCAAGCTTCAGCCCGAAGTCGCGGCAGAAGCGCAGCAGACAGCATGATCCAAAATGTAGGATAAAGTCAAGTCAAATCAAGACAATATACTTTAATCATCCCTTACAGGGCAATTCAACTAACTGCTATATCATTCTGGGTCTCAGAGACAAGGCTGCGACTCCCACAAGTCAACAAATAGGTCAGTTCCCTCCGAAGCGAGTGAAGTAGAGAGCTCTCTTTGCCCTCAGCCAATCAGAGGTTCGCCGAATTGGGCGAATATTCCAAGAACATGTTGAACTAAACTTTTTGGACCCCGAACATAGCTTCGTCGCAGTTCGATGAATAATCAGAACTAGGTTCGCGAAGCAAAGGTTTGCCCAGTTAAGACCCAACTATGTTCACCGAACTTTTTTCAGGTTCGACGATTACCCAGAACTAGGTTCGCGAAGCAAAAGTTCGCCCAATTAAGAACGGGCTCAAGCCCGGAATACGGGGTATTTGTCGAACTGCAACGAAGCTATGTTCGGGGTCCGAAAGGCTTCGCTCAGCATGCTCTGGGAATATTCGCCCGGTCCGGTGAGCCTGGCCTCTTTCACGAAACAAAACCTCGCTTCACTCGTTCCAGCCCAAGTCACTATCACTCGAAACTGCAGCCGGAAATCCGGGACCAGTCATCCGGCGTCCACGTGCTTCCCCCAGGGGCCCAGACGCTGTGCAACGTCCAGTCCAAGAGCACGGTGCAGCTTGGCAGAGAAATTTTCATAGCCGGTTGGGACGCTATGCAGAAGCAGTGCCTCTCCAGCTTAGTCGAGGCGTTCAACTTGAGGAAGTACAATACCATCGTGGATCTAGGAGGTGAACGACTACTGCTAGCGGTGTAGCTTTCGTGTTTTGTGTGTGTGTGTGTGTGTGTGTGTGTGTGTGTGTGTGTGTGCGTGCGTGCGTGCGTGCGTGCGTGCGTGCGTTTGTGTGTGTGTTGAGTTTGTGTGCGTGCGTGTGTGCGTGTGTGTGTGTGCGTGTGTTTTCCACATGATGGTGTACGGGGAGTGGGTTTGGATCTGTAGGCCTTGTATAGCTTCGGGTGGGGGCAGGGGTGTTTGGTGTGGGGGGGGGTTGGATCGGGTCCGATTTTTGTCTCTACTTCTGTGTCTTATTAACGTTCCCTCTTTGCCTGTAGAACTGTTCCAGTCAGCCGAATCAGTGTCGTACTGATTTTTCTTCTTTGGATGGATCTTAATGTACGTGTTGAATGTACTGGTTGTCATAAAACGGGTGTCTCTCAGTATCTGCTACAGTTACTTACATCTTTCAGGGCAGACACCACACAAAATGCGTGCATTCTAACGCGTGTGCGCACACACTCTAACACACACACACACACACACACACACACACACACACACACACAACAACACACACACACAACACACACACAACACACCACACACACACACACACCACACACACACACAACACACACAACAACACACACACACAAAACAACACACAACAAACAAACACACACACACAAAACAAACACACACAATTTAACACAACCAACAACAAAACACAACAACAGCACACAACACACACACAACACACACACACACACACACAACACACACACAACAACACACCACAACACACAACAAACACACACACACACACACACACACACACACACACACACACACACACACACACACACACACACGTGAACTCATACATGAACACTCACACCGAACAACAACAACACACAACAACACACACACACACACACACACACACACACACACACACACACACACACACACACACACACACACACACACAACACACACATACACACAACACCCACCACGCGCGCAGCACGCACCACACACACACATCCTCCCCCTCCCCCCCCCCCCCACACAAACACAAACACACCACAACACCACACAAACACAACACACACCACACCACAACAAACACACACACACCAACACACACACACAACCACACACACACACACACACACACACACACACACACACACACACACACACACACACACACACACACAGTGAACAAGACATACAATCAGAGAAAGACCGGCCAACAGGAAGCACACACAGAACCTTAAGCAATTGCACCAAATCTGTCTTAACTGCGTTAAGTAGTGTGTGCATTATTTATTCAGGTGGCTCGGGTCTTCTGGCATGGCACATTATCCAGGCTCACCCTCACATCTACGTGACTGTGTTCGACACACCCAGAATCATCGAGTCCATCAACCAACCCTTCAGCATCAACCAGAATCTCCACTTCGTCTCGGGTGGGGTTTAGTCTGTGTACAACGGCGTCCCGGGTTTTTTCCTTCTCTTTCTCTCTCTTTGTTTCGTGTTGTTCTTTTTCGTTGTTGTTGCTTTATCTTGCTATTGGTGTTGTTGCTTTAAGTTTAAAACCAGTGTTATAGCGTTTGTTTCGTTAGTGTTCCTCCACACGGCTTGAACTCCGATGCTAGGTTCTAGTGTACCCTGGTATGCACGGAACAACCTTCTGTTGGTCGATTGAGTGTTTTGATTTTAACGTTTTATTGTTTAAGGAATTTTGTTTTATTGTAATTTATTGGATGTTTTAATTGGTATCATGAATGTAATGTAGTTTGTGTGACGATTTGTGTGTGTGTGTGTGTGTGTGTGTGTGTGTGTGTGTGTGTGCTGTGTGTGTGTAGGTGGTGCGTGCGTGCGTGTGTGTGTCTGTGTGTTGTGTTGTGTTTATAAGTATTCCTTGTATTTGAGCGGTTTTTAGCTCCGTGTTTTATTGAGTTGTTGATGTTTTATTGTTAACTGTGTTAAATGTTTTTATTTAAATGACGAGCCAGAAAGCAAATTTCTCTACATAGAGACAATAAAGTTGTATTGTATTAATTCTCACAGCCGATACTGCAGTTCTCTCTCGCATTTCAAAATTTCGTTAAAAAACTTTCATTTTGCTTCTGCCTGCTATGAGCCATTGTAACACTCTCAAGGGCTTTTGAAGCTGTACCTGTACTTCGTGTGTGTGTGTGTGTGTGTGTGTGTGTGTGTGCGTGCGTGCGTGCGTGCGTGCGTGCGTGCGTGCGTGCGTGCGTGTGTGTGTGTGTGTGGTGTGTGTGGTGTGTGTGTGTGTGTGTGTGTGTGTGTGTGGTGTGTGTGTGTGTGTGTGTGTGTGTGTGTGTGTGTGTGTGTGTGTGTGTGTGTGTGTGTGTGTGTGTGTGTGTGTGTGTGTATTGGCATATTTTGTGTTGTCCGACAAACAAAAAATCCAGTATTCCTTTTAACCTTCTGTGTGCTATCATCTTTCATAACGCTGTTGCTGTTATTGCTTTGCTTTTTATTTTTTTGCTTTAAAAAAAATGGGGGGGGGGGGGGTAACTGAAATGTTTTTAATAGTCAATGAGATAAAGATTCTGCCAGTTTTAGGTACATGTGCATGTGTATCGCCAAAATATGCAGGCTATTTAATTAAAACCTGGTCTGTTTCTGTTTTAGGTGACTTCTTCACCGCACAACTTCCGGAAGCTGACTGCTACATTGTGTCTCACGTGCTTCGTGAATACGATGACGAAAGGGTCGACATTATTCTGGGGAGGATATTTGAGCGTCTGAACCAAGGTACGGCAGAATTACGCTCTCTCTACAGCTTACGTTTAGAGCGAAACTTTGCTTCTTCAGGCTGTCCTATTCTCTCTCACCCTCTTCCCCTCTCTCTGTCTCTGTCTGTCTATCTGTCTCTGTCTGTCTCTGTCTGTCTCTGTCTGTCTGTCTGTCTCTGTCTGTCTGTCTGTGTCTGTCTGTCTGTCTGTCTGTCTGTCTGTCTGTCCTGTCTCTCTCTCTCTCTCTCTCTCTCTCTCTCTCTCTCTCTCTCTCTCTCTCTCTCTCTCTCTCTCTCTCTCTCTCTCTCTCTCTCTCTCTCTCTGTATATACGTATGTGTATGTGTGCGTGCGCGAGTGCAGACAGACAGAGAGACCTACCGACGGACAGACAGAAAGGCAAAGAGAGAAAAACAGAGACAGACAAAGAGACAGACATAAGCACGGAGACGGAAATTCAGAACCGCAATGTGCCTATAATTCCCTTACGGCCCCCCTCAGGTGGAGTTCTGCTCATACTGGAGAAGGTTCTTCAGGACGACAAGCGAGCGCCCATCAGCTGCCTGCTCGACGATCTCGTGCTTACCACCATCTCCCGGGGCCGCGAGCGGTCCGAATCAGAGTACCAGAGGCTTCTGGAGATGAACGGGTTCCGCTATCAGCACCACAAGAAGATCCTCGGGGTCAACACCTTCGACGCCATATTGGCGAGAAAACCTTGCGAACCATATATGTAATTTCGCCACGAGGTTTCCGTAGAAACGTCTTGCATGCTCAAAGTTACACGTCCTTTTCTGTAACCCGTATGACTTCCTTCCGTGGAAAGGACGGCAGACCGGCGTATGACAAAGACCTACAGCCAACCAAAGAATAAAAACGAAATGCATGCAATTTGTGTTACGTTGTCGACATAGTAACAGGGCATATTTGGTTTATCTCGCTCCCCGCACCATGCATGTCCAGTTGTTAATTATGAACTAATTTATTGACTGACCATGCAGACTTGAACCCCGAAATGATCACCGAGTGAATGGGGCGGTGTTTAATTCCTTGTTTAATTTGCTCTGCGAGTTGTTGCTGTGACTGAGGGGTGCGAGATGGAACGTGCACCATCTCCTCTGTCTGAGTGGATTAAGGGGAGGCTACTTTTTTCTTTCTTCTTCTTCCGAATACCTTTGTTTTTGATCTACACCGAACTCCTTTCGGTCATACTCTTTGTGGTACTAGTTCAATAAATTTAGACATCATTTTATTTTGTAAGAGATTTTTTAGCCACCGTGCATGTTATAGATGCTTTCGGTGCTTCATGTGTATTTTTGTCATATTAGTACAAGTACGCCAACACCCACACCCACACACCCTCTCTCTCTCTCTCTCTCTCTCTCTCTCTCTCTCTCTCCTCCTCTCTCTCTCTCCATCTCTCCTCTCACACACTCACACACACACACACACACACACACACACACACACACACACACACACACACACACACACACACACACACACACACACACACATATACACACACACAAAAGCAGGCACCTCAACCCACCCCCGCCTCCCACCACTAATCGCCTATAAAATTATATGATTCGTTTGACTGGACATCAGTAAGATTGGTTTTAAGTAAATTCATAATCAATATTTGGTGTTTTGTAGCCCATGTAGGAATCTGGTGTATGTGTGTATATATATATGTGTGTGTGTGTGTGTGTTGATGTGTGTGTGTGTGTGTGTGTGTGTGTGTGTGTGTGTGTGTGTGTGTGTGTGTGTGTGTGTGAAACTCGCAACGTAAGTAAACATGGTGCTTAACGTCCACAGAAACCATCATAAGGCTTATTAGGGACGGGCTTACTCGCAACGTGCTCGCTTCATGTTTATATATTTAACAAAATAGTTTTTCTTTTTTTCTTCTGGTGTGACCTACCAGGTTGACAGGGCGTTGAATTAAACCAATTACTAATTACTTACCTGCCCTCTGCACTGGGTGTATCTGATTGAAACAAAACTCGGTTGCGAGGTTTAGAAGAAAAAAAGTTTAGAATCAGTTCATGCTTCAAGATGTAGATTAAATATCAGAAGTTGATTACAAGCTAACAAGGTAAGTGCACTTGGGAGGGTGGGGGAGCGTTGGTAATGGAAAAAAGAGGGGGAAAAAAGGACGAAGAAGAAAAAATGCAGCAAAAACGGACGGAAACTAATGTGTAAATGGGTGACTTATGTCCGCTGTCGACCGCGTGACGCACATACAAACACAACACACACACACACACACACACACACACACACACACACACACACACACACACACACACACACACACACGCACGCACGCATGCAAGCACGCACATTCATTCACACGCACGCACGCATGCACGCAAGCACGCACACACATACATACACGCACGCACGCACACACACACGCACACACACACATACACAACACACACTAGCCGCCACGCAGGCACACACACACACACACCACACACACACACACACATACGCACGCAGCACACGCACGCACAGCACGCACCACACACACACACACACACACATGCGCGCAGCGCCGCCCCACACCACACAGCACAGCACACACCACACACACACACACACACACACACACACACACAACACCAACACCACACACACACACACACACACACACACACAACACACACACACACACACACACACGCACACAAATGGCGTATGCCCCGTCCGCAACAAGACCAGCAGTGTGGTTGCGGGCGGGACCTACTCCATTTTGTCAACAGTATAGGATATTAGGTCCTGTCAGTCGCACATGTCACACTTGAACTATTTAGTGGTATATATACAAATAAACAAGTCGTGAACATAAGTGTAGAGGAATCAAAACACTTTTATTTCTGTATATTGTACTTCCTGGTCAAAATTCAGAGACAAAACAGACGGAATAAAATAGAGACTGAGAAAGAAATGGAAATATTACGTCTATAAATACTTTTGATGTCATCTTGATCTAATGTACAAAAACAAACAAACAAAAATCTTGTGAAATCTCTGCATGAACAATTCACAACAATGACGTAATAATTATGCATTTC
>JABMCL010001135.1:110000-112500 GCA_018857735.1 Alviniconcha marisindica
CTACAGTATCAGATGACCTTCGCTTAGTGTCCAGTTTGCTACGTTATCAGATGACCTTCGCTCAGAAGTTATTATCTGGATTGCAACATACAAATACCATTTGACTGATTGACTGATTAATTATGTAATAAGAACAGAGGAGGCTCAATATCCCGTTCACTGCAGTATTGTGCAACCTTCGTCCAGAAATTACTATTATCTGCATTACAACATACAAATACCATTTGACTGATTGATAATGTAATATGAACAGAGGAGGCTTAATGTCCAGTATCATATAACCTTGTGGAATGTCAGGCAGACAGCCATATGCATGACCTGGGCCGCCAGCGTCATTATACCTTAGGGAGTGATTGCGGTCAGCTAAATCCCAGGGTTTCATGGACACTAGGTCGGCGTGACCTGGGCTAAACTAAGGGAGTGGCATAGCGCGCGCATCCATAATTAAACTGATTGCCGCGTGCGATGAGCCTGTCCTAAGCTGGATCGAGTACTTCCGGTTTTTAAAGGGACATGTTCCACTTTGCCTTAATCACGTAATAACAGCGAAGTGAAATCACTGGGCCTGAAAGTCAGCCTACTGAAAGCTAGAGGATTTCATTGTTGTTCGTCGTCTAGTTCGTAGATTGACTGTCTGTCTGTTTGTTTGTTTGTTTGTTTGTTTGTTTGCTTGTTTGTTTGTTTGTTTGTTGCCTGAAGAAGGGGTTTGTCCTGAAGATGCGTACGTGCTTTGCGTTGTCTCGTTCAAATAATTGTTCTCTTTTTTCTCCTTTTTTTCTTCTTCAGAACGGTACCAATCAGACGTGTGTGTTGTTTTTTGTTTTTGTTTTTGGGGGCGTTGTTGTTGTTGTTGTTGTTGGTGGTGGTGGTGGTGGTGGTGTGTGTGTGTGTGTGTGTGTGTGTGTGTGTGTGTGTGTGTGTGTGTGTGTGTGTGTGTGTGTGTGTGTGTGTGTGTGTGTGTGTGTGTGCATTTTTGTTGTTTTGGGGATTTTTGTTGCTGTTGTTGTTGGTCCTTTTTTGTTGCTGGTGGTGGTGGTGTTTTTGTGTGCGTGCATTTGTTGTTGTTGTTGTTGTTTGTTTTGAGGGGTGAGGGTGGGGATGGGGGTATGGGAGGATATTTGTTGTTGTTGTTGTTCAAACACATAAGTGTTTATCTTGTTTGTTTTCTTTCTTGTTAAATCTGAACGCTTTCTATGGAGAAAAGATACAGCAATATATCTCTTTGTACTTCTGATATTCACAACACACACACACACACACACACACACACACACACACACACACACACACACACACACACACTCACACACACACACACACCACACACACACACACACACACACACACACACACACACACACACACCACACTCACACACACACACACACACACACACACACACACACACACACACACACACTCACACACACACACACACACAACAACAACAACAACAACAACAGCAGCAACAGAAGCAACAACAACAACAACGACAACAACAACGAAAAACAACCAGCACGCGATCCACGATCAGTCGTAAACACACACAGCAACAACAACAACAACAACAAGCATTTATAATACACGCGATCCACGGTCAGTCGTAAACACCTCAGACCAGAGCCCCTTGAGCCAAAGTATTTTAAAAAAACAAAAAACAAAACAAGAAAAGCTCTGGTAGCTGAAGCAACGAAACCAAAAAACCCACCATCAGTTTACAGATCTGTGTGTCAAAGGGGAAGTAGGTCACGTCAATCTTGCACAGCACGGAGATAACGGTGGGGAAGTTGTAGCTCATGGTCCCGTCGCTGGCGGCGGACACCCGGTAGTCCTTCAACCCGGGCATTGTTCCCTCCGCGCTGGTCGTCACCCAGAACAAAGCAGAAGGTTTGGGTTTCGTTCCCAGCGTAAGTGTTATCCCGTTAGTGGAGGTAGAGCGAAGCGTTATGAATGGAACCACGTACCCCACCGTCAGTGGTGCCAGGGCAAAGCATTGTGAATGTAGAGCCATGTACCCCCAACGTTAATGGTGCCAAAGCCAAGCATTATGAATGTAGAGCCATGTACCCCACCAAAATGTTTTTCCGTTAGTGGGACCATAGCCAGAGCCAAGCACTATGAATGAAGCCATATACCCCATCAAAGTGTCTTTCCTGTAGTGGGTCGAGAGCCAGAGCCAAACACTATAAATTAAGCCATTTACCCCACTAAAGAGTCTTCCCGTTAGTGGGGCCAGAACCAAGGATTATGAATTAAGCCATGTACCCCACTAAAGTGTCTTTCTGTCAGTGGGGTCAGCGCGAAGCATCATGAATGAAGTCAGGTACCAAAGTGTCTTTCCGTTAGCGGAGAAGAGCGAACTATTTTGAATGGATTAATCCACTTCACCTTGTGTTTTCCTGAAGCATTATGAATGAAGCCACCCCACCAATGCGTCTTCTCGTCAGTGGATCCAGAGACAAGCATCATGAATGCAGCCATGAGGTGGGGGGTAGAGGGA
>JABMCL010001135.1:120000-142500 GCA_018857735.1 Alviniconcha marisindica
AGCTAAGAAATACAATGGAAAAAACAAAACAAAAAACACTATCTAGTTAATGCAGTTGCATCTGACATGACAAAGATTATGACCAACTGATTAAAAAAAAATGTTTTAAATAAAAATCATATTACTGTAATAATTAAATGTTAAAAAAAGCGCATTTTACAAACCAGTAAACAAACAGGGAATACGACAACAGTTAAGGAACAACTGACAATCCATAAAACAGCATACATGGACTAACTTAATTAATTTTGATTAAATTAAAATACACTAGCAGTTCAACAGTAAGACAATAATAAAATAAATAAATAATAATAATAAAATAATTAAAAACAAAAAACACAAAGATGGGCGGTACGGAAACAGGGCTCTTCCACTCTAGTGTCTGTAAGCTCAGCAAATAAGATGCCAATCAAAACACAAAGATGGGCGGTAAGGAAGCAGGGTTTGCTATTAGTGTATGCAGATTGAGAGAAAGGGGGCGTATGTCTAAGAGAGTGTATGTGCGTGTAAGAGTGTGTATGTGCGTGTAAGAGTGTGTATGTGCGTGTGTTTCATGACTTAGAATTATTGAGATATGTTCTTCGTCGTGCGATCGGACGACAGCTTTAATTTCCCGCTGGGATGAATAAAGTATGTTGTTCTTGTTCTTGTTCTCCCTTCCCTGTGTGTACATTACCAGTTCGATGATCTGTCGAACGGCCACGCCCACTTTGACCTCAATGGGGGCGTTCTGTCCGCATATTGGCCGGACAGAATTCTCGTAGCTGGAGAACAGGTGTGTCATCAGGGCCGTTTGGTTCTGACCCACCACTCCGGATGCTGAAAGCAGACCGTAACCCAACAATTTCAAGAAGGCGGCAGACGAACAAAGGATTATTAAGGAGTAATGGGTTTGATAGAGAGCGGGCATTCTTCTGCCGCAAACAGAAAACAAACATGTAGTATTTGTAAAAAAAAATATATAAAAATCTTGATTTAAACATTTTTTGAGTTTGTTGTTGTTGTTGTTGTTGCTGTTGCTGCTGCTGCTGCTGTTTCTCGTGTTGGCGTTGTTGTTTTCGTGATTGTTTTCAAGGTATATATGAAAAATGAAGGAACAGAATGGATATAATAGAGGTGAGGAAATGGATAATGAATAGAAGTAAAAATCTGAAAGCACAGGCTCTCATTTCTCTTCAAAAGTTGTGGTCTGTGGACACTGTCTGCGACTTTGTCCCCCACGATTAATGAAACATTAAAATGGCTCTCATTGCTGCCCATCTTAATGCAGGAATCATTCTGTTGGTGACAGTGTAGCGATAGGTATATAATCTCCCTCTTCCCCCACCGCCATAGCGATTGGTTTCGTTAGGTGTGGTCGTATCAATCATGTCTGCTTTTGCACAAACTGCTTTTCACACTGCGCTAGGAAAATCATACTTTAGTGTTGTTACTAGAGGGGCTGCGATAGCTCAGCTGGTAGAGAGCCCGACTGAAAAAAGCCAGAGATGAGAGGCATATTAATGTTTCATAATTGTGTGGGGGCAAATTAAAGTCACAAGATAGTGTCCACAGACCACAGCTTCTGACGAGAAAGGAGAGCCGAAACGAGGTGCGTCTGCTTACCAACTCAACGTCTTACCGCTAGGCCAAACCGGCTCATATCTGAGCAACGGCGCCGCAGCTAAGTTTATATCCCCCCCTTCCACACACACACACACACACACACACACACAACACACATTTCACTTCACAGAACGACTCGTTCGCTTCAGTGATCTATGGCGGCATTGTGCCAAGTAGGTGTACCATAGGTACATAGGGCCATCTTGTCCCAAGGAATCCTATTTCACACCAGGTTTGATCTCAGTATGTTCAGCTGGTCGAGCGTCAAATCGTTCATGGCGTTGACGCAGACAGATTGACAGACAGCCAGGCAGGCAGGCAGACAGACAGACAGACAGACGGACAGGATCTTAATTTATTTGTTGATCGCTTTTATATAGTGCTATTCTCCGCTCTCGAGCAGGTCACTGCGCTCTCATGTGATTCTACATTTATAAGATGACGACGACGACGATGACGACGACGATGATGACGACGACGACGACGATGGTGGTGGTGATGATGATGACGAAGAAGACGACCGTGATGATATTGACGATGAAGACGGCGTCGACGACGACGACGACGAGAACAACTATGATGATGATAATTATAATAACGATGACCGTTGCTGTTATGATGACAGTAAAATATCAATTATGAGTCAACCCATTGATCCGTCTGACGAGCAGGTGTAGTTTTACATGACGGATTTTACTTCGCGACAGCAGAGCGGTAACAAATAAATGAGTCAGTTATCTTGTTTACTGCCATTTCCGTGCTGTGACCATGCATGCATTCACTGTCCCGAATTGCCTCACACAGACTCATCAACTTCGCAACCACTAATTCATTGACCGCTATTTCAGAGTCGTCACTTGCCATGCTGCTTTGATGCAGTGCTCTGATCCGCGGCCCAGTGTTGATCCGGCAGCTTGTCGAGCATTGAGGCCAAAGTAGCCGTAATGGATGGTGTAATCAGGCGGCAGCAGTGTTGTTCTTAGCGGTAAGGCGTTAGGCTGGTAAGCTGGAGGACTTCGGGTCACTTCCGTTTTGGCTCTCCTCTCTCTTCAATTGCCGTGGCCTGTGGACACCGTTTTTTGTTTGTTTGATTCGTGTGTGTGTGTGTGTGTGTGTGTGTGTGTGTGTGTGTGTGTGTGTGTGTTGTGTGTGTGTGTGTGTGTGTGTGTGTGTGTGTGTGTGTGTGTGTGTGTGTGTGCGTGTCTGTCTGTCTATCTGTTTGTCTGTTTGTCTGCCTGTGTGCGTGCGTGTGTGTGTATGTGTGAGCGTGTGTGTGTGTGTGTGTGTGTGTGCGTGCGTGTGTGTGTGTGTGTGTGTGCGTGTGCATGCGTGTGTGCGTGCGTGCGTGCGTGCGTGCGCGTGCGTGTGTGTGTGTGTGTGTGTGTGTGTGTGTGTGTGTGTGTGTGTGTGTGTGTGTGTGTGTGTGTGTGTGTGTGTGTGTGTGTGTGTGTGTGTCTTTGTTCCTCATATTGAATAAAACATTAAAATTGCCTTCATCACTGCCCGTGTTTATACTGGAGTCATTCTGGTTGTGACAGCGTATAGCGTTAGATATAGTATTCCTCTTCCCCCACCTCCTGGGATCTCGGTCCCTGCCAGTACCTCTTCGGAGAAAACTTGGCGTTAAATAAGTTTAATCAGCCGTGCGATATACCCAGAGAGTTGGGGCGTTAGCTAGTGAATCAATCATTACTACTGATCGCTTTTATATATCGTTATTTTCTGCTCTTGTGGCATGTGATTCTGAATGAGTGGTTGTATATTCTATAGCGCGTTTTAAATATCCACTGAAGTGGTGTACGTACAGCGCTATTTTGGTCGTTACATGGCTGGTGCAAAGTGAAAGTGCTGCCGTCTCGGCGCACGTTCTGTGCACACTACACAACGTCACTTCATGCAAAGCTGCATACGTAGGGTGAATGTGCATTTAGCTATAACCTGCCACCGGCATTTTTTTGGCAGAATGTTCGGGATCTTTTACACGTGCTACTGCGGTAACACGGAGATGGATCGGATACCGAAATATTAAGGGTCAGCTCAGAAAGTTGACCCTGGAAAAAATGTTCTCGACACTACTGCCCGGGAATCGAACCCGCGACCTTTTGATCACGAGTCCTGCGATCTAGCACTGAGCCATCTACTTCTCCAGTAACAATAGCAACAATAATAGTCACTCTTATACAGCGCTATGTACCCCGTGAAAAATACGACGAGCTCTGTAAACTTCATCAGTTATATCAATATTGGACAAAATTAATACAGTCTCTCTCTCTCTCTCTCTCTCCTCTCTCTCCTCTCTCTCTCTCTCTCTCTCTCTCTCTCTCTCTCTCTCTCTCTCTCTCTCTCTAATACCCTGATATAACCGTTCTGATTGACCGCGCGTAAAAAGCCAAGTTACTTAGGCCTTCTCTCTCTCTCTCTCTCTCTCTCTCTCTCTCTCTCTCTCTCTCTCTCTCTCTCTCTCTCTCTCTCTCTCTCTCTCTCTCTCTCTTATTTTTATATAATTGTTTCTCCAGTTTTCACTTATTCGATAGCTTAGCAAGGACTAGTTGTTAGGCAAGTCTAAATGAACCTAAACTACAATCCTTGGAAAATAAAGTTTTCGAGTTCGAGTTCGAGTTCTCTCGCTCTCTCAAAGTATTTTCACTGATTTTGCTGTTCCGGTATGTTTATTACTATTATAGGGTAGTATTATATTTTATTTGTTTGTATATTGTTTATCATGTTTAAATATTAATCGAGTTTGTAAGTTTTGTTGTTTTTTTGTTTTCATATAATTGTTTCTCCATGTTTCACTTATTCAGTAGTTTAGCAAGGACTAGTTGTTAGACAGGTCTAAATGAACCTAAACTACAATCCTTGGAAAATAAAAGTTTTCGAGTTCGAGTTCGAGTTCTCTCTCTCTCTCTCTCTCTCTCTCTCTCTCTCTCTCTCTCTCTCTCTCTCTCTCTCTCTCTCTCTCTCTCTCTCTCTCTTACCAACTGATTGTTTTACACCAGACATGGACCAGAGGGACAACGGTGTGGTTTATACAGATCGTGACGATACACAACAGCGGTACACAACGATACACAACAACATCTTCGCTGCGCTGGCTTCGGTCTTGAGATCGAATTCGCGTGGCCAAAAGTAAGTAAGTAAGAAGGTAAACATGGTACTTAACGTCCACAGAAACCATGAGGCTTATTAGGGACGGGGAGAATGGAGGGAGGGGTATGGAGGTGAGGGGAGAGGGAGATTAGATACCTATCGCTACCCTGTCACCACCAGAATGACTCCTGCACTAAGATGGGCAGCGACGAGAGCCATTTTAATGTTTCATTAATTGCGAGGGACAAAAGTCACAAGACAGTGTCCACAGACCACAACCCTTTTGAAGAGAAAGGAGAGCCGTTGCGGATTCGAACCGAGGTCCCTCTGCTTACCAGCCTAACGCCTTACCGCTAGGCCAAACCGGCTCACAATTAGCCCCGCAAAAGCGTCCCCGGAGGTGAAGTAGGAAAGAGGCTATACCTCGTTTGGACATGCACTGATTGTGCTTTCCGAGAGAGCCGAGTCTTGACCGTTCGCGCGTGACACAAAGGGGCTGTCTGAGGGCTGCCGGAGGTCGAGAGACTATACAGACCACTCCTACGGCAAGTTTGTGCAGAGTTGCGGTTATTGACTCTGGGGAGTTCGCATCGTAAACAGAGGCTGCGATTGAAAACAGTCCCTGACATTAAAAGACTGACAATATTCTTAGTTTTTGTTGTTGTTGTTGTTGTTGCTGTGTGTGTGTGTGTGTGTGTGTGTGTGTGCGCGCGCGTGCGTGTGTGTGTGGCTCGAAAAAAGAGCCTAGATACAATTTTCGTTCTAAAAACTAAATGTCTTCATGTTCATCCAGTTAGTTCGGCATATTTTGCAATAATGCTATTGGTAAATATTTCCGCAACATATTTTGTAACGATATTTTTCATACATTTCGCCAGGACCCCTCTCCCCCCCCCCCCCCCCCCCCCCCCCATCCCCTCCCCTCCCCACGCGCGCACACACACACACACACACACACACACACACACACGCACACACGCACGCACGCACGCACGCACACGCACACACGCACACCACACACACACACACACACACACACACACCACACACACACACACACACACACACACACACACATGAACGCACCGCGTAACAAAAAGTGATGCCAAATCGCTCTTATCTCATCGATTTATTTAGGGACACATTTGGTATAATAATGATATTAGCCAGCCTGAAACGACCCTGATCTGTAACCTCTTAGGTTCACGATTGATCACCATAGCAACAGGGATTGTGTGTGTGTGTCATGTCCTCGTGGAATTGTGTGTGGCTTACGACAAAATTATTCGCATGGGTAAACGCATGAATAATTGAATAATCAACTCGGACAGTCGTCATTAGGGTGGACAACTCTCTCCACACAAGGTGCCAAAAAAGGGTGTTAAATAATTGACACACTGAGCGCTAATGTCACTACAAGTGATGCTCTGGGTGCACAACAATGGATTATCACATCCTCTTACAGCACAGATTGTGTTCGATAGGCGATTTTTTATTTTTTATTTTTTTAGCTTCCAAAGTAGCACTGGCGGGGACCGAATTTCCGCTAGGGGTGGGAGACGGGAGTGGAGGGGGACGGTGGGAGGGGGAAGGGGGAGGGGGGGGGGGGTATTTCACACTACTCTGTTACCAATACTCACACAAAAGCAACGAAGATTTTTTTTTTTTTTTGTATTTTGTTTTGTTTTGTTTATGTTGTGTGTGTGTGTGTGTGTGTGTGGTGTTTGGCGGCGCGGGCGGCGTGCGTGTGCAGTGTGTTGTAGTTGTGTTGGTGTGTGGTTTGTGTGTGTGTGTGTGTGGTGTGTGTGTGTGTGTGTGTGTGTTGTTGTGTGTGTGTATGTGCATGTATGGTGTTAAGTTTAGGTGGTGTGTGTGTGTGTGTGTGTGTGTGTGTGTGTGTGTGTGTGTGGTGTGTGTGTGTGTGTGTGTGTCTGTGTGTGTGTTAGTGCGTATGTGGAATGTGTGGTGTGTGTTGTGTGTGTGTGTGGTGTGTGTGTGTGTGTGTGTGTGTGTGTGTGGTGTGTGTGTGTGTGTGTGTGTGTGTGTGTGTGTGTGTGGTGTGTGTGGATATGTATATAATATATGTGTTGTGTGTGTGTGTGTGGTGTGTGTGTGTGTGTGTGTATGTGTGGTGTGTGTGTGTGTGTTGTGTGTGGTGCGTGCGATGCGTGCGTGCGTGCGTGCGTGCGTGCGTGTCGTGTGCATGTGTGTGTTGTGTGTGTGTGTGTGTGTGTGTGTGTGTGTGTTGTGTGTGTGGTGTTGTGTGTGTGGTGATGTGCATTATGTGTGTATTATGTGTTAGTGTGTGTGTGTGTGTGTGTGTGTGTGTGTGTGTGTGGGTGTGGTGTGTGGTGTGTGTGTGTGTGTGTTGTGTGTGTGTTGTGTGTGTGTTGTGTGTGTTTGTGTATAATGTGTTGTGTGTGGTGTGTGTGTGTGTGTGTGTGTGGGTGTGTGTGTGTGGTGGTGTGTGTGTGTGTGTGTGTGTGTAGTGTATATATATATATTATATAATATTATTATATGTGTGTGTGTGTGTGTGTGTGTGTATTTGTTATGTTGTGTGTGTCGTGGTGTGTGTGTGGTGGCGTGCGTGCGTGCGTCGTGCGTGCGTGGTGTGTGTGTGTGTGTGGTGTGTGTGTGTGGTGTGTTGTGGTGTGTGTGTGTGTGTGTGTGTGTGTCGTGATATTTTTAGTTATTGTGTGTGTGTGTGTGGTGGTGTGTGTTTGGTGTGTGTGTATTTTGTTGTTGTGTGGTGCTTGGTGTGTGTGTGTGTGTGTGGTTGTGGTGGTCGTGCGTGCGTGCGTGCGTGCGTGCGTGTGTGTGTGGTGTGTGTGTGTGGTGTGTGTTGGTGTGTGTGTGTGTGTGTGGATACGTGTGTGCCTGTTTGTGCGCGCACGTGCGTGTGTGCGTGCGTGCGTGCATGCGCGCCTGCGCGCTATTGATCAGTGGTTTGCCCTAGACTTACTCTTTATGATGCTCTGAGGGCAGACACGCTGGCTATCTACAAAACTCTTGTTTCCCATTTCTCGGTAAACCAAGAAGAAAAGCCATTGTTCAAGCTCTATTTCCAGTTGCCTTTCCAATGGCCCACCCTACGACATGTAATATGCATAGGGAAGGAAGGAAAAGCAAAGAAAGAAACATAACACAAACGCATGCTTGCCGGGGATAATGCATGAGCACAGATGTTGCTTGCTACATAAATTGATTTCAGTGCGTATCTGCAAATGCCTCAGTATACATTGTTACTTCAGCGCACGAATAATAATATTAGTCTCATCTCATGATCGACGCGTCTACAGGTCTCACCCAGTCTAGCTTACCATACAAAGTTCTAAAAAAATTAAGGTGTCGCAACGCTGTCACATGTCTCTGTTACCCATGATAACATTGATAGGCGAACATCTTTTCGAGACAGAGGGAGAAGGGGAGAGAGAGAGAGAGACAGAGATAGACAAACAGACAGACAGACAAGAGACAGAGACAGAGAGAGACAGAGAAAGAGAGAGAGACAGAGAAACAGAGAAACAAAAAAACCGAAAAAAACCAAAAAGGAAGAAGGGGGCCCTTTTAAAAAACCTTTTTTTCCCTAACGGGCATTTTTCTAAAACTTACGCCCTCCGCCCCCCCCCCCCTTAATTAAAGGCGACAGACAAAATTTCAAAAACTATACCTCTTTGAAATTAGATCCAAACACATAAAAGGTTAAAAAGAACGCTATTTCTTTTGACAAAACACAACATGCGAATTTTCGGGGTAATCCCCTTTTTCAAACTACAAAACAGCCCTTAAAGAACAGTTCAAACGGTGAAAAATGAGATATAGGATATGTATCTACTTTTGGTTGACCTGTTTTGTTATGATGGTTTGTGTTCCATAATTATTTCTATGAATAAATCCACTTTGTGTTTCATATCTCTGTGAATAAATCCGCTTGACTGGTAATACATGAACAAGAAAAAGAAGAAGAAAAAGTGTGGCATATTATGTTTTACATGAAATAGTGTGATTGCTAAACTCTGGAAGGAAATACTGCATGCGTAAATGATCTGGAAATTGCAAGAAATTATACACAACTCCACGTATAGGCTACAACTAAACAAAATGCATGTTACTTGTAGTTCCTATCAACTTTGTTTTTAGTCACCTATGTCCTGTTTTCTTGTACACTCTTTGGCACATGGCCAGGGGAGAGAGAGAGAACTCGAAAACATTACTTTACAAGCACTGGAGAGAGAGAGAGAGAGAGAGAGAGAGAGAGAGAGAGAGAGAGAGAGAGAGAGAGGAGAGAGAGAGAGACAGACAGACAAGAGACAGAGACAGAGACAGAGACAGACAGACAGACAGACAGACAGACAGATAGAGACAGAGAGAGCCGAGGCAGAGACAGACAGACAGAGACAGACAGACAGAGACAGAGACAGACTGAGACAGAGAGACAGAGGCACAGAGAGAGAGACAGAGACAGACAGACAGAGACAGAGAATAAACCAAATTTCTCATGTAATTAAAGCGACACACTGTACACACCTTGTAACAAGAGGAGGAGCATCACGGCTCCAAATTTAGACGCCCGTTCCGACGAGGGCGCCATGATGGCCGGTTTATCGCTAGTCATCCTCAGAATCAAGAGCTCCTTTACACGGTGTTGCCCTCAGCTGACGGACGCCCGCTACCCAGTCTCACACAGAACCACACGCCGACCAACCTGTCCGTGTGAACATGAGGTATCAATTATTGATGAAAAACTCCACAGAACGTCGCTACCGAAGACCACTCCAAACACCGAAAATGGAATCCCACAGTATCCAGTCCACTTTGACAAATTTGTTCAACTGCCCTCGCGTAATCGCTACACCGACAGCGACGCCGACGACTGAGGTGTCCACCCGTGATATAAATTACGATTTAACGATAAAGTTACCAAACCTCGGCGCTCAAAAGCAGATTATGCCGGACGAAGAGTTGTGGGGGGCGGAGGAAGCAAGTGGGAAAGGGGCGGGGTGGTAGGGCGAATGGGTGGGGTTTTGGGGTGGTAGGGGCGAAAGGGTGGGGGTCTGGGTGGTGGCGAGAGAGAGAGAGAGCGTGAATTCCAACGGTATCCCGCGGAGATGCACAAAATAAATATTCTCCGGGTTAGACGTCGTACCGCGAACGCATTAATTACCGCAGACTAGCCCAGCGGCAGAATGGGACAAAAACAAAAACACGAACAACAGCAACAGCAACAACAAGAAGAGGAAAACAAAACAAACTGTTCAGTCCTCCTTAGCTTCCGCTTCAGTGTTTGACTCATTACACCAACCGTCACCTCCCGCTTCTAGCGCGACCACCACAACAAACTGCCCCTCTCCTATCCGGCTACCTGCTCGTGGAAACACAACCAGCACAGCTGAACCGTTTTGTTTTCTCGCCGGCTTGGCGATGGCAAAGCGGTCGTTGCCGATCGTTCCGAGCCCTGCAGGGCCCGGTCCCGACTTTTCAGCCATGCGCTTCAGTGCGCGCGCCATGCGCCAAACCACCAAGGGAGCTTACCCATTGTCGCCGGCCCATCTAGTCTTCACCGCCGCTGCGGCGCCGGCATAATTATATGAAAGACCAATCTGGACAAAAACGCTTGGCCGAGTCAGTACATGAACACTTGATCAGAAGTGGGAATTGGTGAGGTCTCTCGTATAGTATGCATGGTGCTCGCAACGCTGCAATGAACGACGAGCCTTTAGTCGCCTGAAGCGCTATTAATGAACGAGCCTTTACTCGCGTGAAGCGCTATTAATGAACGAGCCTTTAGTCGCGTGAAGCGCTATTAATGAACGAGCCTTTAGTCGCGTGAAGCGCTATTAATGAACGAGCCTTTAGTCGCGTGAAGCGCTATTAATGAACGAGCCTTTAGTCGAGCGAAGCGCTATTAATGAACGAGCCTTTAGTCGAGCGAAGCGCTATTAATGAACGAGCCTTTAGTCGCGGGAAGCGCTATTAATGAACGAGCCTTTAGTCGCGGGAAGCGCTATTAATGAACGAGCCTTTAGTCGCGGGAAGCGCTATTAATGAACGAGCCTTTAGTCGAGCGAAGCGCTATTAATGAACGAGCCTTTAGTCGCGTGAAGCGCTATTAATGAACGAGCCTTTAGTCGAGCGAAGCGCTATTAATGAACGAGCCTTTAGTCGAGCGAAGCGCTATTAATGAACGAGCCTTTAGTCGCGTGAAGCGCTATTAATGAACGAGCCTTTAGTCGCGTGAAGTGCTATTAATGAACGAGCCTTTCAGTGCGCGCGCCATGCGCCAAACCACCAAGGGAGCTTACCCATTGTCGCCGGCCCATCTAGTCTTCACCGCCGCTGCGGCGCCGGCATAATTATATGAAAGACCAATCTGGACAAAAACGCTTGGCCGAGTCAGTACATGAACACTTGATCAGAAGTGGGAATTGGTGAGGTCTCTCGTATATAATGCATGGCTTGCTCGCAACGCTGCAATGAACTAGCCTTTAGTCGAGCGAAGCGCTATTAATGAACGAGCCTTTAGTCGAGCGAAGCGCTATTAATGAAGGAGCCTTTACTCGCGCTGAAGCGCTATTAATGAACGAGCCTTTAGTCGAGCGAAGCGCTATTAATGAACGAGCCTTTAGTCGCGTGAAGCGCTATTAATGAACGAGCCTTTAGTCGCGTGAAGCGCTATTAATGAACGAGCCTTTAGTCGCGTGAAGTTCCAGTCACAATAATGGCTGCGAATGTTTGGGGATTGTGTGGGGATTGTGTGGGCGTGTCCCTCATGGTCACGAAAATAAATAATTATTTCATGCACAAAAGATTAAATTCAGACAATTCAAGTGTCGGTGTTGAGCAGTTGTCAAAGAGTGTGCCATCAGTATCGGTATAACTAATATTGCTGACAATTTCACTTGTATTTCAATAATGGAATTGTGAACTGGCCGAATGGCCCTTATTGGCGATCAAGTAAGCAACAGAACTGAAAGATAGCGTTTTGTAGAACACGGGCAATAGACGGGACTGAGGGAGGAGGGGGGTGCGGGAGGCGAAAGAGAGAAAGAGAGAGGGGAAAAAGAACGAGAAAGAGAGACGAGGGGATGGGGGGTACAATAAATATAGTAAGTAAGCGATCGGATTTCAGTGTCTAGTCAACCACGCAGCAGGCTCATATGAGGACGAAATACAGACAGAAATATACACACAAAGAAAGAGGCTGCATGAGAGAAAGAGAGAGAGAGGGGGGAGGGAGGGAGACAGACAGATAGACCGAGATAGACTGAGAGAGACAGAGACAGAGACAGACAGACAGACAGACAAAGAGACAGAGAGAGACACAGAGAGACAGAGAGAGACAGACAGAGACAGACAGACAGACAGACTGACTGACAGAGGGGGAAATAAAGCAAAGAAAAACGTCTGTATTACAGAAATACACACACTCCCAACATACGAATCTGCATCTTCTTCTTCATCTTCTTCTTCTTCTTCTTCTTCTTCTTCTTCTTCTTTCCGCCCTTTCTTTTCAGTTTATTCCTCGATCACACTAATGTTACGGAGTTCTACTCTGAGAAGCTACTTAAGCGGTTACTGCTGATAGTGAGCCAGTTTGGCCTAGTGGTATAAAGCGTTAGGCTGGTAAGCGGACGGACCTCGGTTCCATACCGCTTCGGCTCTCCTTTCTCTTCAAAAAGGTTGTGGTTTGTGGACACTGTCTTGTGACTTTGTCCATCACTTCCTACGAAACATTAAAATGGCTCTCATCGCCACCATCTTAATGCAGGGATCATTCTGGTGGTGACAGTGTAGCGATAGGCATATAATCTCCCTCTTCCCCCACCTCCATACCCCCTTCCCCCCTTCTCCCCGTCCCTAGTATGCCTTATGGTTTCTGTGGACGTTAAGCACCATGTTTACTCACTTACTGCTGATAAGGAACTGGCGGGTGGTGAAACGTCTTCATGTGGAACTCTCCTCATGTCATCGTTAATGACGTGCTTCTCTCTCTCTCTCTCTCTCTCTCTCTCTCTCTCTCTCTCTCTCTCTCTCTCTCTCTCTCTCTCTCTCACACACACACACACACACACACACACACACACACACACACACACACACACACATGCAGCCCCCCACCCCCCACCCCCTCAACTCCACACCCGCGCCCCCACTCCCGGCCGACGCGTTTGACCAATTACTGCAGGTCCAGTGATGGAAGGTAGGTACAGGTGGGTAGTTCAACAAAAGACATTCAGGATTAACACCGCGTCTTTGACCCATTTCCCCATAGCCGGTTTGGCTGAGCCGCTCCTCGGAATATTTCCCTAGACATGTATACCCGCTGGTGCATAAAGGCTTGCAATCACACGAATTAACACCTGATCCTACAGCAAACTGTACAGGCGACTCAGTCAACACCACGGCCACTGCCTGAGTAACACTAACAGCATATGGCTATAACATAGACAAGACAGGACCCTGCGAAGCGTTCTTCCGTTCACGCCTGACTGGCACGCGCTGTTGTGAGGTGGGAGCTAGTACGTACCGTGCACGCTGTCTGATTTGGTTTTAGTCGTATATCCTGCCAGGGCTGGACCTGTAGCAGCAATTGCAGCATTTGTGCGATACGCAGGTGGTCTGTTAATGCACCCATGTTTAGCATGATCATGTTAAGCACACACACAAAAAAATCATCCTTGTTTTGATTCCTGTATTGAACAGTGGTTAGTTTAATCTACGACTGTACCAGTATCACTTTCAGTTTAATCACAACACACACACACACACACACACACACACACACACACACACACGCCCACGTGCGCACGCACGCACGCACGCACGCTCGCGCGCACGCACACCGACACACACACACACACACACACACACACACACACACACACAAGGTGACACATAGACAGACAGCAACCACCCTTTACACTTGCAAAACCTTGTTCTATGACTTGATAAAAGGGAAAGAGGGGTGCGGGTGGGGGTGAAGGGCGAAGTAGGGAATCCCTGGAACCCCCATCCACCTCCCCCCTCTCACCCCGCCCCTCGCCCCCCTCCCCCCTCCCCCCAGCCCGCAACAGATCCGGTCCTGCATACTGCGGCGTCGGACCAAAGTGTTATTTCCTCTCCTTTGTTGTGTGAAGTACGTTGCTCGTTAGAGACCCGCGCTGTTCCGGTTCGTACTGTGGACAGGTTCAGACTGAATCAGAATCGAATTTATAATGCCGCAGACACCTGCAGACACCTTGTTTATGAGACACGTAGTGGTATGACGAGTCAGTTCTAAAACAGTTTTTTTTTTTTTTTTTAAAGTAATAAACGTGGATATGTTGTTTCATTTCTTCTGCTTCTTCTTCTTCTTCTCTCTCTCTCTCTCTCTCTCTCTCTCTCTCTCTCTCTCTCTCTCTCTCTCTCTCTCTCTCTCTCTCTCTCTCTCTTTTGGTTTTGTTTCGTTGCTGTTGTTGTTGTTATTGTTGTTGCTGTTGGTGGTGGTGGTGGTGGTGGGGTGTGTGTGGTGTGTGTGTGTGTGTGTGTGTGTGTGTGTGTGTGTGTGTGTTGTGGTGTGCGTGCGTGGTGTGTGTGCGTGTGTGTGTATGTGTGTGTGTATGTGTGTGTGCGTGTGCTGTGGTGCGTGCGTGGGTGCGTGCGTGTGTGTGCGTGTGGTGTGTGTGTGGTGTTGGTGGTGTGCGTGTGCTGTGTGTGTGTGTGGTGTGTGTGTGTGGTGTGTGTGTGTGTGTGTGTGTGTGTGTTGTGTGCTGTGTGTGTGTGTGTGTGTGTGTGTGTGTGTTGTGTGTGTATGTGGTGTGTGTGTGTATGTATGTGTGTGTGTTTATGTATATGTGTGTATGTGTTTGTGTTTGTGTGTGTGAATGAGTGAGAGTGAAAATGTGCCAGGATGTATATGAGCGTATGTGTTTGTGTGTTTGTTTGTTTGCTTGTTTGTGTGTGCGTGTGTGAGTGTGTATGTGTGTATGTGTTTGTATGTGTGTTTGAGCGTATGTATGTGGGAACATGTACACACACACACACACACACACACACACACACACACACACACACACACACACACACACACACACACACACACACGCTCGTGCGCGCACGCATGTGTATGTGTATGTGTGTGCCCACGCGCGCACCTTTGAACCCGGACATTTTGCAAGCTGGGGCAGTGGAATGGACAAACCGACAGCAGAACCCCACCGGACAGTGTTCTGGCTGGTCTCTCAGCGCCCACCAGGATTAACCCTGTTCTGCTCACACTGTTGTTGCAGTTACTACTTGCCACACGTCAGCCATTCCAAAGTGCAGCACCCTGCCAGTTGAGCAGGTCGCCCTATCCACAGGGCTGTACCCCGTCAGTTTCGCACGCGCAGGTCGCCTTATCCACAGGGTTGTACCCCGTCAGTTGCGCCTGTCGCCTTAAACAAAGGTTTGTGTCCTGTCAGTTACGCAGGTCGCCCTATCCAAAGAGCTATACCCCGTCAGTTACACAGGTCGCCCTATCCACAGGGCTGTACCCCGTCAGTTACGCAGGTCGCCATATCCACAGGGTTGTACCCCGTCAGTTACACAGGTCGCCATATCCACAGGGTTGTACCCCGTCAGTTACACAGGTCGCCCTATCCACAGGGCTGTACCCCATCAGATACGCAGGTCGCCCTACCCACAGGGTTGTACCCCGTCAGTTACGCAGGTCGCCCTATCCACAGGGTTCTACCCCGTCAGTTACGCAGGTCGCCCGATCCACAGGGTTCTACCCCGTCAGTTACGCAGGTCGCCCTATCCAAAGGCCTATACCCCGTCAGTTACGCAGGTCGCCCTATCCGCAGGGTTGTACCCAGTCAGTTGCGCCTGTCACCTTAAACAAAGGTTTGTGCCCTGTCAGTTACGCAGGTCGCCCTATCCAAAGGGCTGTACCCCGTCAGTTACACAGGTCGCCCTATCCAAAGGCCTATACCCCGTCAGTTACGCAGGTCGCCCTATCCACAGGGTTGTACCCAGTCAGTTGCGCCTGTCACCTTAAACAAAGGTTTGTGCCTGTCAGTTACGCAGGTCGCCCTATCCAAAGGGCTGTACCCCGTCAGTTACACAGGTCGCCCTATCCACAGGGCTGTACCCCATCAGTTACGCAGGTCGCCCTATCCACAGGGCTGTACCCCATCAGTTACGCGGGTCACCCTATCCACAGGGCTGTACCCCATCAGTTACGCAGGTCGCCCTATCCACAGGGCTGTACCCCGTCAGTTACGCGGGTCACCCTATCCAAAATGCTGTTGGTCATTGGACAATTGCACCACGCTCTGTAATAAGTAGTTGAGACAATGAATCTTTTCAAGATTTGTTGCAAGAAACATTCGTTCTGTAATCTGAAGCAGAATGAGACTGATAGTGTGTTTTGTTTGTTTTTTAATATTTAAAAAAAAGATAAAAGAGGAAGAAAAAGAAGTATATTAGTGATGCAAAGATGTGTGGATGAGCTATTGTAATGATAGATGCCTGTTTCTGAATAAAGTGCCTCTTATAATGCCTAGTGATGCGCTTGGATTTTATGCAACAACAAAACAAAACTAAAAACGAATAAATGGCCCACATCAATGTGTTTCGTAATTATATGAGGAAAAAAGAATAATAATAAGAAGAAGAATAAGGCCCAGAGCGTTTGTCTAGAATCAACAAACAAGGGAGTTAATTAGCGATCAAAAAGAATAGTCACATGAACACAGCCACACACCGACATCAATCGCCTGTTGTAACTCTAACCAGGCTTGCAAGTAAATACAAGGTGCATGCACTCCACCACAGCTACAGACTGGCGCAATATTAATATTTATTCTTCTCGTGGTGGGAACCCCGCCAGTGCGAAGCAACTTTGCCTATTTCGCAACTTTGCCTATTTCGTCATTAAGTCACACTGACAGGGTCTGGACAAGCAGCTGCTGAAACCTGAGGCAAAGGACAGTATTAACCCTTTCACTGCCCCAGCCCGTCAAATTTTCGGGCTAAAAAGTGCACTCACGCGCCTGCAAAGAGTGTATTTTCTGGTCCTGTAACTCATCTACTTTTAATGCTATGCGTTTTGATGAAGTTCCTTACACATGCCATTACGAAACAGACGACAAAAAGGCTTAAGGGTTTCGAATCTTGCTCTTTTATTGGTCGTTTCTTAAGTAGCATCCTGGCAGTGAAGGGGTTATTATCATCTTTATTACAATTTCCTTTTATGTTCGCCTTGTTGTCGATAAAATTGATGTTTGTGACGTGATTTATGTAAGATTCGGGCCGTACTTATAATTATAAGTAATTTTGCTTGTTGCATGGCCCAGCTGTTCTGTTGTTAATGAATTGTTACATATGAAATAAATTTTGTTTAAACCAAAGGATTGTCCAGCTCACTATAGGAGCACAGCTGTGCCTCGATCGTTCCTTGCTGAGCGCTGACGGCAGGCGATTCGAGTCTGTGTTTTCAGTTCGTGTCACGTCTTTCGGGAGCTAATAAACTCCCCTGTTTGTTGACTCCTTGTGTAAGATTTATCGAAGCCAGCTGACCAAGACTTCCGACACAATGAGTGTTTCTTATATATATCTCTTGGGGGTTGAACACAAAATGCCATTGCTACGTGTCGTACAAAAATATTTTCGCAGTTGATTTACCACCGCACCTCTATCTCCCCCTCCCCCTCCCATACCACCTCACCTCCCCCCAACAAACACACACACACACACACACACACACACACACACACACACACACACACACACACACACACACACACACACACACACACACACAAGAAAAAGAAAAAAAGGTTCCGCTGTATTTCGAATACCCACAGATAAGAGATCGAACTGTAACTGAAATAAAGGGCAATGTTACGCCGATCTCTGGAGCACACACACACACACACACACACACACACACACACACACACACACACACACACACACACACACACACACACACACACACACACACACACACACACAGAGAGGTGTGTGTCTGTGACTTATAGCCAGAAACAGAAAACACCCACACACACACACACACACACACACACACACACACACACACACACACACACACACACACACGTGTGTGTGTGTGTGTGTCTGTGGCTTATAGCCAGAAAGAGAAACACTACAAAATGTTTCAGTGTCGTGCAGCTTTGCCTGGACTTGATACGTACGCCTAGCTGTGTGTGTTGAGTCAACAGCTCCCTCTTTCCCCCGCTGAGAAGTGTGCACTCACGATTAGTGAACTCCATTATGAGTTCTGCTGATTTGTCTGAAGGCATATTGCACAGTCATATTGACTGCCTTTCCCTCACCACCTCCCTCCCCCAGGTCCCCAGTCTGTGAGGATTATCTCATTATTGGCGACTGGCCGATAATTTATAGTTATGACTCAATGTTTATGCAGGCGCGTCGCGCTGTGCGGTGAGGTGAGGTCAGGTCAGGTCAGGTCAGGTCATGGCCGTTCATATGGACGTATGGCCGTCCGTGTCTTGACCGTACCTGCACTTACATACCTTTGTGTGTGGGTGGGTGGGTGCGTGTGTGTGGGCGTGCGTGTGTGCGTGCGTGCGTGTGTGTGTGTGTGTGTGGGTGGGTGGGTGCGTGTGTGTGTGCGCGCGTGCGTGTGTGCGTGCGTGCGTGCGTGCGTGCGTGTGTGTGTGTGTGTGTGTGTGTGTGTGTGTGTGTGTGGTGTGGTGGTGGGTGGGTGGGTGCGTGTGTGTGTGCGCGCGTGCGTGTGTGAGTGTGTGAGTGTGTGGGTGGTGTGGGTGGGTGGGTGGGTGCGTGTGTGGGTGTGCGCGTGCGTGTGTGTGTGCGTGTGTACATGAGTGCGTGTGTGTGTGTGTGTGTGTGTGTGTTGTGCGTGCGTGCGTGCGTGCGTACGTGTGTGTGTGTGTGTGTGTGTGTGTGTGTGTGTGTGTGTGTGTGTGTGTGTGTGTGTGTGTGTGTGTGTGTGTGTGTGTGTGTGCATGTGCGTGTGTGTGTGTGTGTGTGTGTGTGTGTGTGTGTGTGTGTGTATTTGTATGTGTGCGTGTATGCTTGCACGTGCGCGTGTGTTTGTGTGTATATTTGAGTATACGCGTGCGCGTGCATGTTTGTGTGTATGTGTGAGTATGCGCGTGCGCGTGTGGGCGCGCGCGATTTGGCAGACTGTAACAGCTTCGACAGAATATACTGCATCATGTGTGTGTGTATATATATGTCTGTCTGCTTGAACCGCTGAATACGGCCTGTGACATCGATGATTACTTTTTGCCCATTGGCTTGCCTACTCGTTCGGCCAAGCCTGCTAGCTCATCTTTTACTTTGCTCAGGAGATTTTTCACCAAGCCCTGACTTCTATCATTGGCTGGAGCTGCCACAAGTATCATTTTTGTCGCGGCAAATACGTGTTTGTCGCGACAAAATGCGTCTTTTGTCGCAACAAAAGTATGCGACAAATATTTGTCGCGGCAAAAGTAATTTTGTCGCGGCAAAAAAGTGATTTTGTCGCGAAAATTTTTTTGTCGGGACAAGCTTACTTTTGTCACGACAAAAATGATACTAGTGGCAGCTCCGGCCAATGATAGGCTTCTTCTCTTGACTCATGGTTTGTGCACGTCATTTTTGCCTTCCCATTGTTATTTTGTGCACATGAACATCAGAAGTTACATATAATACATTTTGCGGAAATCAATCCTGTTTCGCATAAACAGTTAGGAATGGATGGCGTTGCTCTTTCTTGTCCTCTAGCCTCAACAATTCTCGTCAGTTTATAAAGCGACCTGCGCTTCCCAATAGGAAAATTGTGAGCCGGTTCGGCCTAGCGGTAAGGCGTTAGGCTGGTAAGCAGAAGTACCTCGGTTCGAATCTGCTTCGGCTCTCCTTTCTCTTCAAAGGTTGTGGTCTGTGGACACTGTCTTGTGACTTTGTCCCTCACAATTAATGAAAGATTAAAATGGCTCTCATCGCTGCCCACCTTAATGCAGAGTCATTCTGGTGGTGACAGTGTAGCGATAGGTATATAATCTCCCTCTCTTCCCCACCTCCATACCCCCCCCCCCCCCTTCTCCAGTCACTAATAAGCCTTATGGTTTCTGTGGACGTTAAGCATCATTTTTACTTACTTGCCCAACAGGAAAATTGTGAGCCGGTTTGGCCTAGCGGTAAGTCGTTAGGCTGGGAAGCAGAAGGACATCCGTTCGATTCCGCTTCTCCTCTCTCTTCAAAAGTTGTGGGTTCATGGACACTGTCTTTTTGTGACTTGCTCGCCCTGATATTACCGTAAAACACCAAGGTATTTACTTACTTTGCGACTTTTTACTCCTCGAAAGTAATGAAATATTAACACGGCTTTCAACGCTGCCCATTTTAATGCAGATTTAATTTATTTTTAATTTTCAATCTGGTTGACTGGGCGTAAAACACCAAGTTATTTACTTACTTTGTGACGTTTCACTCCTCACAATTAATGAAGCATTAACAAGGCTCTCAACGCTGCCCATTTTAATGCAGAAATATTCAACTTTTCTGATGGTAACAGTATAGTGTTAGGTATAGTCTCCCTTTTCCAACACCTCGTGGGATCTCGGTTCCAGCCGGTGCCTCTTCGGAAACAACTCGGCGTTTAACAATTCTAACCAACCGATAGGAAAATAGCAAAAAGGGAAAAAAAGTGTGCTTGCTTTGTAAGAGCACAACATGAATGTCTATAAACTTTTTCTTTTTTCTTTTTTTCTTTGTTTTTCTTTGTTTATTTGTTTGTTTGTTGTTGTTGTTGTTGTTGTTGTTGCTGTTGTTGTTGTTGTTGTTGCTGTTGTTGTTGTCGTTGTTGTTGTTGCTGTTGTTGTTGTTGCTGTTGTTGTTGTTGTTGTTGTGTGTGTGTGTGTCTGTTTCTTCGGAAACAACTCGGCGTTTAACAATTGTAACCAACCGATAGGAAAAGGGCAAAATGTGAGAAAAACAAGTGTGTTTGCTTTGTAAGAGCACAACATGAATGTCTATAAAAAAATACAAAAAAGTTTGTTTGTTTGTTGTTGTTGTCGTTGTCGTTGTTGTTGTTGTTGTTGTTGTGTTGTGTGTGTGTGTGTGTGTGTGTGTGTGTGTGTGTGTGTGTGTGTGTGTGTGTGTGTGTGTGTGTGTGTGTGTGTGTGTGTGTGTGTGTGTGTGTGTGTGTGTGTGTGTGTGTGTGTGTGTGTGTGTGTGTGTGTGTGTGTGTGTGTGTTTCAGGGATTTTTCTTTTCTTTACTTTTCTTTCTTTCTTTTCTTTCTATTTTCTTTTTTCTTTCTTTTCTTTTCTTTCTATTTTCTTTTTTCTTTCTTTTCTTTTCTTTCTTTCTTTCTTTCTTTCTTTCTTTCTTTTCCCCCTTCTTTTTTTCTTTTTCTTTTTTTCTTTTTTCTTTTTTTTCTTTTTTTCTTTTGTGTTCTTGTTTTTGGACAGTCTGCTCTTACAACAACAAAAAGAAACGCTGTTGAATTTCACCTGTTTCAAGTCTGTTTATTTTTTAAACAACTAAAAAAAAAAGAAGCAAAAAAACAACAACAAAAAATCCAAAATCCATCAAACACCAAGTTCCCATGAACCCAAACGCGGAACAGTCGTTTTTCCGACACACATTAATTTTGTACCCAACAAATATTTGTTACTTCAGAACATAGTTCCGGTTCACAGTCGAAATCAATACGAAAGTTCACGAAATGTTTTTGCTGTTCCATTATGGAGGAAGCAATAGATTGGCGAAGGGAACGGAGCTGGAGGGGGGTGGGGGGGGGGGGGAGGGAAGAGTTCTATGAGTTATTTCTTAAAGGTTCCGGCCGTGTCTGATATTTATTTTGATCGCATTAAAATCGAGGAAAACGTATCACCGTACACCGTCTGTGAAATGTCTGCCATTCAAAGGAAAAATCAGCTGTTCACTCAGCTGTCCGAGTAACAAGAGTTATTATTGATTTTAGGTGTAAAGTGGTAAATGGAAATCCTATTTAAGTGTGTCACCATTAATGCAACTGTTTCTCTCCCTCCCCCCCCCCCCCCCCCCTCAATCCCTGACACGCCCCACCCCACCCCGCCTCCCGTGTCCTCAGCCATGCATCCATCACCGGCAGCTACTCCCACCACTCACACAAGTGTATAATAATAATAATAATAATAAAAGAAAGACTATTTTTTCTTTTTCTTTTTTAAAACTTTTTTTTATTCAGTTTTTTGTTGTTGAGAAGAACATCAGTATCCATTGACATAATTACATTATATATTTCAATGATAAGAGAGATCTCTTTCTCTATACATCGCTTCTAACTCTCAACTCTCTCTCCTCTCTCTCTCTCTCTCTCTCTCTCTCTCCTCTCTCTTCTTCTCTCTCTCTCTCTCTCTCTCTCTCATCTCTCTCTCTTCACTCTCTCTCTCACAAACACACACACACACACACACACACACCACGCACCCACGTACGCACGTACGCACGCACGCATAGGGAGCGGGGATAGCTCAGTGGTTAGAGCGCCGGATTGGAAGGGTTCAAATCCCTGCAGGAACAGCGGGGAATTTTCTTTCCCATGGTCAATTTCCTGTGCTGAATCTGATTTCGGTATTCGTTCCACCCCCGTGTTACCGCAGTAGCATTATAGTATTATTATTATTTATTTTATTAATATTATTATATTATGATTATCATCAACTTTATTATTTCTATTAGTATTATTATCTGTTGAATGCACATGGGGTTATGGTTGGGCGGGAGACCGTAGAGTTACGTGTGAAGTGAATCACGAGCTATGCACGTGACTCCCACAAAATACTGTCAGAAATATGAATAA
>JABMCL010001135.1:152500-160000 GCA_018857735.1 Alviniconcha marisindica
CAAGTTTGTTTTCAGTGCGATTAGGAGAAGAAAAGAGTTTACGGGGTCAAACTAGTTTTACGATATAGCATTGTACACAACAGACTGGTTTTACGGAGTCTTTTACTTGTTCATGTTTATGAATTTTATTTTAAGATTAATATGTATATGTGCTAATTTTAAACTTTATTTTAACTTGTATTAGGGCCTGTGGCCGATATGCAGTTAAAATTTCAAATTCAAATCTCTCTCTCTCTCTCTCTCTCTCTCTCTTCTCTCTCTCTCTCTCTCTCTCTCTCTCTCTCTCTCTCTCTCACACACACACACACACACACACACACACACACACACACTAGTTGGACTAATATTCAAGGGCAAATAATCATGCACAGCGTTATTTCTACCATCACCTGTTATATAGGGTCATTCCCCAGAGCCCCTTAATTAGTGTCCAGTGAGGGTCAAAGTACCCCTAGGCTGTAGGAATGGTGCGCAGGTCCAAGCCAAGGCCATACACTGCATTATTATATTGACTCTACCGTAGCAATTTTCTTTAATGGGGAGCTGGATAGCTCAGTGGTTAGAGCGTTACTCATGATCGCAACCAGGAGACAAACGCAGCAGAAGTAAGCATGGATTACATTACGTGCAATACAAACACTACACACACACAAACTCAAACAGTCGTTAAAGCGAGGACAGTGAGATCCGGATGGAAGCTATATATAGACAACAATGACTGCGGGCAGCATACATGCCATGCCTTTATTCGCAGCAATTAAAAACACCGACTCGAACAACAGCCTCCGCGTGTGGTTGGCCACAACGACAAAACCGAATCCTTATTGCTGCGAGTTTCGTTTCATAAAACGTCCATAGCATACTGCAGCATTAAACTTGAGTGCTCAGCAGCTGTTGATTTTATTTAACGTTTTGTTGCTTTTGTTCCGCGTGGCTGCTTCTTATTACGATAATAATAATAATGGAAATGTGTAAAGTGCCCACCCCGCGGCTCTACGTGCTGATCAAACATGATATAATACACGTAATGTCTGTATATCGGGATGGAAAATGTTGGCAGCCATTTAACAAAAATGAACACATATTGTACACATCAATAAAGGTTCAAGCACACACACACACACACACGCACACGCACACGCACATACATACATACACACTCACACATATTGTAGACATCAACAAAGGTTCAAACACACACACACACAACACACACACACACACACACACCCCACACACCACACACACACACAACAACATCATATATATAATACTATATATATAATATATATATATATATAAATATATATATATATATATATATATATATATACCACACATACGCACGCACGAACGCACGCACGCGCGCACACCACACACACACGTGTGTGTGTGTGTGGTGTGTGTGTGTGTGTGTGTGTGTGTGTGTGTGTGTGCGTGCGTGCTTGCGTACGTGTGTGTGTGCGTGTTTGGTGCGTGTGCTCAGTGTGTGTGTGTATGTGTGTGGTGTGTGTGTGTGTGTGTGTGTGTGTGTGTGTGCGGCGCGTGTGTGCATGTGTATGCGCGTGTGTGTATGCGTGTGTGTGTGTGTGTGTGTGTGTGTGTGTGTGTGTGTGTGTGTGTGTGTGTGTGTGTGTGGTAAAGCAGTCCAGCAGTATAAAGATAACACACCATAAATAAAAAGGAAAAGGAAAGAAAGTGTCGATAAATCTGCGTATAGATAAGCTTCAATAGTTATGTTGCGGCTAACAGAAAAAAATGTGCTTTGAAGAATAAAGCCATCTGCAAATGACTATTACGATTCTGTCACGAAAAATATTTGGCGGAAACTGCAGTGTCCAAGAACAAGCATAAATTGATGCCCAAAGCGGCGACAGCACATACTTCAATGATGAAACCTTTGCTTGGATCTTTGGGAATTAATTTATTAGAGAGAAAGCATATCAGTCAACAAGCAAATCTAAGCAACACATTTCGACCATCAGGATGTTTGCCTTCCTTTCTTCAGAAGAATTAATGACCTTTTGGCGTTAATGCCATTTTCGTGTTTTCGCATGCGTGCGAAGCGCTTGTGACGTTTAGTGAAAGACCACAATCCCGATGCCCTAATTCCTAAACGCACGGGAACATAAAATTATAACGTATGAAAATGCAATTACCCCCCCCGCCCCCACCCCCACCCCCTATATACACACACACACCCCGCCCCCCTACCCCCCCCCCCCCCCCCCCCCTCTCTCTCTCTCTCCACTCAAAAATAAAAAAAGTTATGTTCAATAAGGCAGTGTTAGTATTCAAAGCATACAAAAATCTTGCGCCTCCGTATCTTAAACAGCTTTTTATCTGTTCCAACACTCGCGCCACATCTCGATTCATAACTTTGCCCAAAACTAGAATAGACCTTTTTAAAACTAGCTTCTCATTTTCAGGCGCATCCCTGTGGAATTCTATCCCAACTCAAATAAAATCATGCAATTCACTTACCGTGTCAAAACACAGCTCCACTAAATAATGGTTCAGAAGCAGTTTGTTGTAAATCTCCAACAACAACAAAATCAATTTCTTGGTTTCTAATGTGTATATACATTCATGTATAATCTCCCAGTGTTATTATGATTTTTTTGTTTTGCTTGTTTGTATTATTCATAATTATCGATTGACATTGACTTTTCCGTCATGATTATATACATACATATATATGTGTGCGTGTGTGTGTCTCTCTCTCTCTCTCTCTCTCTCTCTCCTCCCCCCCCCCCCCCCCCTCCCCCCATTCGCTATAAATATCGCCAGGAGCCACTTTCCCTTGTCATACAAACGACAATTATTTCCCACGGAACGCCTTTGCCACGTACATTGTAACTCCAGCAAAATCACAGTTCCGCTGTGGACTGTGCTAACTCTTGGACATGAATTACCACTCGTGAGAATCAACTTCAGGAAATGCAAATCCCGGTAGACGAAATTTACGTCCACTGTGCACGAGCACTTACACAGTGCTTTCTGTGTAAAGCTGTCAGCTAAACTAGAAAACAAACGCAACCTATGAACTTTGTTTGTTTTGTTTTGTTGCTTACACAGCTGCGTGGAGGAATCCTTTCTCTGCCGAAATTTTACCAACTACACTCAACACACACACACAGACACACGCATGCACGCACGCACGCACGCACGCACACACACACACACACACAAAGATGAACTGCTTCTAATAATTATGTCATATGTTCCTGCTGTAACCTGTTTGTTCGTTGCTTGGAAGAATTGAAGCATAACGACCAAAATTTTGCGCACTGTCTTCTTGCGTCCAATAAAATCTAAAATTAATGCGTTTATTTTTTTTCGTTTTTGTCTGTGTTTTGATTTTATGTCACTAAACAGACCAACGGTTTGTCAACTGAAATGGCGCTGTTGTTAGGTGGTGCTTTGAGCCCAGCCACACACACAGGGTTATATCGGGGCTATGAATCGAAACGGACCCACCGCAGTACGTGACAAACTATGCGACAGGGACATGCTGGAATTTCACACATTCAAGGCCATTCGCTTCGAATTGGTTTATTGCAGCGGTCGCTTCTTGATTACTTAACTTGCTTGTCTGCAGCAGGTTGTCTATGGAGCCCCAGAGCTTTTTTTGCTTTTTGTGCTCTTTTTTTTCTTTTTCTGCGGACGTGGTTCCTTGTCGCCAAGTTCAGTGTTGCTTTGCCTCCACAGAGACCTTAGGGACTATTAGGGACAAGGGAGGTGTCAGTGTGTGTGTGTGGGCGGGGGGGGGGGGGGGGGGGGGCGGGGTGGGGGTGGCTGGAGGGTGAAGAGGCGGGGGGAGGGGGGATGGTCAGGACGCCCACCTCGACTTTCGCACAACCACTTTGCTCTCTTCGGTGGGTTCGTTCCTTCAGTGCTACTTTACATCCATAGAGACCAGGAGGACTGTTATGGACGAGTGAGAAGGTGTGAGTGTGTGGGGGTGGGTGGCGGGGTGGGGGGGTGGAAGGGGCGGGGGATGGGTCAGGTGGCCACCTCGACTTTCGCACAACCACTTTGCTCTGTTCGGTGGGTTCGTTCGTTCAATGTTGCTTTACGTCCACAGAAACCAAAAGGACTGTTATGGACGAGGCAGAATTAAGGGAAGAGGAGGCAGGACGATCACCTCGACTTCTCACACAGCTGCTTGGCTCTTTCAGGGGGTTCGGTGGGTTCGTTCGTTCAATGCTGCCTTACGTCCACAGAGACCATAAGGACTATTAGGGACGAGGGGGAAGGGGGGGGGGGGGGGGGGACGGCCAACTCGACTTTCGCACACAGCTGCTTGGCTCTTTTCGGTGGGTTCGATGGGTTCGTTCGTTCAATGCTGCTTTACGTCCACAGAGACAATAAGGACTATTAAGGACGAGGGGGAAGGGGGCGGAGGGCTTGGGGGAGGGGGGGGGAAGGACAGCCACCTCGACTTTCGCACAGCTGCTTTGCGCTGTTCGGTGGGTTCGGTCGTTCGTTCAATGTTACCTTACGTCCACAGAGATCGTAGGGACTATTAGGGACGGGGAGCCTTGGACGGCCACCTCGTCTTTCACACAGCTCTGATCTCTGAGTTCTAGCCTAGCTGTATCCGTGCTTGCTTATGTGGAAGGCAGAACTGCAGAACGTGCATGCGCTGGGGTCTGTGGGCCTGTCTCACACGGGCAGCTCAGTCAACTGTGTGTAACAGACCAAATCCATCAGTACCACCAGATAGGCTACACGTTCCAGGACAGGCCTGAAACGCCGAAGAACAGGAAGATTAATTATTAACACCCTGTGAACCGCGATCAAAAACGCGTTTTCTGCAGCAAGAACAATGAAACACAATCATCAGATCGCACGTTGAAGTCTGATCCCCTTCAGATATCTGAATGCACTCGCCATTCATGCAGGAACAGGACTGGGGCGGGAGGGGGCGGGGACGGGAGGGGGGGGGGGGGGGGGGGGGCTGAAAATGAATAACTCGCGAAGCGAAATGTAGACAATAGAAATCAAGGCAATTGGTAAATCAAAGCTTTATTCTGGCCTGCTCCAGCCTTATAAGACAAAAGTTCTAACAGTTCTGGATTCTGAAAAGATCGAGGATGGGGGTGGGGGTGGGTGTGGGGGGGGGGCTTAATTTCTGCGTCCGCTGTACTAAATTGTAAGGGCCACAAAGGGCAGAGTGGCGTAAAAGCCATTATTAACATAATAAATAGTAACATAATAACTTAATAAACCCGTTTAGTCAAATAGAGATGGGGTCACTTTGTGTCAAAGAACAGGTTTACATCTAAAATGTTTTGTTTTTGTGGACAATTATATAAGACATGAGCAGTCAGAATTTGAGCAGAGAGGTCTAATTATGACGTCCTCTAAGCAAAATGGGAAGTGTTTCTCCAAGGCTATCACAATGAGGTCCTGATAAACAGCCTGATAACTGGTTAACGGCAAGCTCGGACTTTAACACAAAAATTCAATACATTCATTCTTGTCATTTGAAGGGCCATCGTCAATCAGACGAACATTGGAACCGTTTCAAAGGCAACGTTGGGGAAACTTCTGAGAGACTGGATAGAACGCATATGGGCTTTTCCGAGCGCATAGATACCATCTTGAACTGGACTGAACTGAACTGAATTTGGTGGATCTCGGTTATTGTCATGCTTTCTGAAGCATTCAATACAGTTTTGAAAAATTGCTTTCTGACATGGCCTATAAAAATCCTTGAACTTCTGTTCTCCTTTTAGGTTGTAATCATTTGCTATTTTATGAACACTATGGGGTTCACCCAGTATGTGCAGTTGTATATTTACAAGCACGTTCCACAGTATGAAAGTACTGCGTGTGTGGCCTTCTCTGTGTGTCTGTCTGTCTGTCTGTCTGTCTGTCTGTCTGTCTCGTCTGTCTGTCTGTCTCTCTCTCTCTCTCTCTCTCTCTCTCTCTCTCTCTCTCTCTCTCTCTCTCTCTCTCTCTCTCTCTCTCTCTCTCTCTCTCTCTCTCTCTCTCTCTCTCTCTCTTAATTTTATTACCGCATGACCTGAGTAGCCACACGTCGTCTTCGGATGATTTATCTCCGTATATCAAAGAGATTATCACCTTTGACACACTTAGCTGCTGTTTTTCAGAGTCAAAACAATACTGCGTATCGCTCTCGCATGAATACTTCGCACAATATTGACAACAGCATCATGCATGCGCTGACAACTGAATCGCGACCGAAATAACATTAAAAAATATATCAAACTACACTTACCAATCATTCAGAGTAATGGAGTAGCTTGTTTTTGTTTCTAACACTCAGTCATTCTTGTACATTCTATTACGGAGAGAAATTCGGAAGTAAACACACACACACACACACACACACACACACACACACACACACACACACACACACACACACACACACACACACACACACACACACACACACACACACACACACACACACACACACACACACACACACACACACACACACACACACACACACACACACACACACACACACACACACACACACACATAATAATAATAATAGCAACAACAACAACAGCAAAAACCGCCCTGTAGAATGATTCACTATCTGATCTAGACGGTCACACAATCTGGGTTTCCTTTCAGAGCCATTTTGCAAATTGGCACACTGACTGATGGTGAAAATCGTTATCTTTCGCGTGGGTTTCGAGTTGCGCTAAAAGTCACATGTTACCCACCCATCCTGAACCCTTTCACAGGAAATTGGAATTCTCTTCCTGACAACCCGAGTATGTTTTATGGTGACCAACCCAAGAGTTGAATTATTCCGTTTCCCTCTCGAGAGAGAAACCAATATTTATTGGTGTTTCGGCTGATTGCACCGACGCGTAAGGGGGGAATGTCCCTGTTTGTGTTTCGCGGTTGGTGAACACTTGTGGTTTTGTCGTTAGCTAGCTTGTACCTCATCGTTTCCGTAGGAGAGAAACTATTATGATTTATCAAAAAAAGTTAGTAAGTCTCTCTCTCTCTCTCTCTCTCTCTCTCTCTCTCTCTCTCTCTCTCTCTCTCTCTCTCTCTCTCTCTCTCTCTCTCTCTCTCTCTCTCTCTCTCTCTCTCTCTCTCTCTCCCTCTCTCTCTCTCTCTCCTCTGTCTGTCTGTCTCTCTCTTTCTCTCTTTCTCTCTCTGTCTCTCTCTGTCTCTCTCTGTCTCTCTCTCTCTGTCTGTCTGTCTGTCTGTCTGTCTCTCTCTCTCTCTCTCTCTCTCTCTCTCTCTCTCTCTTCCTCTCTCTCTCTCTCTCTCTCTCTCTCTCTCTCTCTCCCTAATGTCTGATTTCTGTGTTTTGCTGTTTTGTGTTTATTCTTTTTGGAAATTGTTGTCTGATTTATTTTGTTTCTTCGTTGTTCTTTTGTTGTTGTTGGTGGTGGTGGTGGGTTTTTGCTTTTGTTCTTGTTTTTCGTTCCTGACATGAATGTATCGTTCTCCAGCAGGACAACCGCCCACACAAAGCCAGAGTCCCACCGCATA
>JABMCL010001135.1:165000-167500 GCA_018857735.1 Alviniconcha marisindica
TTAGCGCGCATAAACAGGCAAAAAAACAAAGGCCACACTCAATATTAACATACAATAATAGTATACATTAATTTTTGTCAGAACAGTTTTATGCATGCTGAAAGCTTTGAACGTTTCTGCATGGAAATCGTCAGTAAGTCACTGGGTTTCAACGTCATGTCAACCACGAAATATCACCTCAGAGGGAAACTCTGCAGGGAAATAAATACACTGCGCTTTTGACACAATGTAAAGCGAACTTGGCGAAGCGACTAGAGCTTGAAACAGCACTAGTCGAAGTCACTGATACGCCACCGCGACCCAGCAAACGCAATACGCATGCACTAAATAATTTTACGCATGCTTCTAAGGTGTGAGTCAGTGGGCTAGATGACTGCGTGGTCTGGTCGCCGAGGCGACCGCGTAAGTCGGCTTAGAAGGTCATACCAAGGCGAAGTTTGCCTAAGTCGGCTTAAAAGGGTCATATCAAGGCGAAGTCTACCTAAGTCGGTTTAGAAGGTCACACCAAGGCAAATTTTGCCTAAGTCGGCTTACACGGTCATACCAAGGCGAAGTCTGCCTAAGTCGGCTTAGAAGGTCATACCAAGGCGAAGTCTGCCTAAGTCGGCTTACAAGGTCACACCAAGGCGAAGTTTACCTAAGTCGGCTTAGAGGGTCACACCAAGGGGAAGTTTGCCTAAGTCGGCTTAGGAAGGTCATAACAAGGCGAAGTTTGCCTCCAAGTCCCTCCTCTTTTCACGGACCTTTCACAAAGCTGACCCACAATTGTTGGCGAACATGCATGGCGATGCCAAATAAAGGCGAAGACTGCCCCCTCACCCACCCACCCCGCCCCACCCCCCGTCCAGTTTAAATCTCTTTTCTTTTTGGCGGACCGTTCACAAAACTGACCCCTAACTGTTGGTGAACATGCATGACTGACGGTGAGGGTGAACACTGCTTACCCCCCACCCCCCACCCCCATCCAGTTTAAATTTCTTTTCTTTTGGCGGACCGTTCACAAAAATGACCCCTAACTGTTGGTGAACATGCATGACTGACGGTGAGGGTGAACACTGCTTACCCCCCCCCCCCCACCCCCCCCTCCAGTTTAAATCTTTTTCTCTTTTGGCGGCCGTTCACAAAACCGACCCCTAACTGTTGGCGAAAAATATGCATTTCGCTACGGTAGGGGGAAAAAAACTGCTTCCCCCCCACCCCCCACCCCCGCCATCCCATTTCCCTCGTTTCCTGGCCTTCCCCCAACCCCAAAGTTGGCGAATCAGTTTATTGCGCTACATAGTGACAACGAAGACTGTTCCCCCACCGCACCCCCCCCCCCCCCCCCCACCCCATTCCCACTTCCTGCTTCCCCGCAATCCCAAAGCATCCAGCATCCAGTTTATGCGCTACATAGTGACAGCGAAGACTGTTCCCCCACCGCCCCCCCCCCCACCCCCCCCCCCACCTCCCCCATCCCAACCCCCCAATCCCCCACCCCCCCCCCCCCCCCACCCCACCCCCACCCCCCACCCACCCCATTCCCACTTCCTGCTTCCCCGCAATCCCAAAGCATCCAGCATCCAGTTTATGTCTCTCATCCTTTGACGAACCGTTCACAAAACTGGCCCATAATTGTTGGCGAACATGCATGGTGATACATAGTGAGTGTAAAGACTGCCCCTCCCCCCCCCCCCCCCCCCCCCCCCCCCCCCGCGCCCCAGCCATCCAGTTTAAGTCTCTGTTCTTCTGGACCGGCCGTTCACACAACTGACCCGTAACTGTTGGCGAATAGGCATTGTGGTACATTGTGAGGGCGAAGACTGCCTCCTCCCCGCCCTCCCAGCTTCTACCCAATGCCTAAAGCATGCAGTTTAAGTCTCTCTTTCTTCTTGACCAATCGTTCAGACAATTTGACCCATAAATGTTGGCGAACATTCTGGGCGCTACATAGTGAGAGCGAAGACCGACGAGGCTCCGCCCCCCCCCCCCCCCCCCCCCCCCCCCCCCCCCCTCCCCTCCCCTTCTACCCCCACCCTCGCCCCAGCCATCCAGTTCAAGTCTTCATTTTTGGCCAATCGTTCAGACAATTTGACCCATAATTGTTTGCGAACATTCTTGGGCTACATTGTGAGAGCGAAGACCGACGAGGCTCCGCCCCCCCCCCCCCCCCCGACCCCCACCCCCCAACCCCCACCCCCTCCCCTCCCCTTCTACCCCCACCCTCGCCCCAGCCATCCAGTTTAAGTCTCTTAAGTCTCTCTTTCCTTCTCTAGGCGCGTTCACACAATGGACCCGTAAATGTAGCCGAACATGGCGCAGGTAAGGAGGCAGAAGACGAGGAGGAACACCCTGTCCAGGAAGATGGCCATCAGCTCCCACTCGCGCCTGGCCGACTTGTTGGAGCTCTTCTCGTGGGCGTCGGTGTGCTTCTTCCCGGCCTTCATGCACACCAGGATGCTCCGACACAGGCGCACCACCTCCTGCAGGTCCGAAGGCTGCTGCTGCAGCTGCTGTTGCT
>JABMCL010001135.1:172500-182500 GCA_018857735.1 Alviniconcha marisindica
CAAGAAAAAAACAAGAAAGAAAAAACAAGAAGAAAACAAGGAAAAACAAAGCAAAAAACACAACAACAAAAACACACACACAATAACACACACGAAAGAACAAGAAGAAAGAAGAAAGAAAAAAAAGAAGAAAAAAAAATCTTGCGCCCAAACGAAATCACTGCCGGAAAGCTTCTCTAGTGCAAAATTCCCCCCCCCTTCACCCCCCCCCTTCACCCCCCCCCCCCTCTTCACCCCCTCCACACACACACACACACACACACACACACACACACACACACACACCCCGTAATTAACATAACCCTGATGACGAATGAACGGACCAATGAGCGGCAGGGTTTCAGAGGAGGCCGGGATCATGCCCAGGATGACGAGCTGCATGACGGCGAGCGACAGGAGCACGGTGATCTCCAGTCCCACCTTCTCGTTCGTTTCGCACGGCAGCAGGAAGGACAGCGCCGCCATCACCTGAAACACGGCCATCCAGCGGGACAAAGGGGTTTCAGAGGCAGGACAACAGGAAGCGTCAGTGTGCCAGGTGTACCAATGTTTCATTGCGGTGCGGTGCGGTGCGGTTTGATTGTTCCCTGTGGGATAGTGAGATTGATTTGGCAGCGGGGAAAAGAACAGAGTTTGAAGTATACAGTGTTTGTTGTGGATTATTTAGGATATTGTGAATAACCCTCTGCGTGTTCGAGCTCTCTCTCTCTCTCTCTCTCTCTCTCTCTCTCTCTCTCTCTCTCTCTCTCTCTCTCTCTCTCTCTCTCTCTCCTCTCTCTCTCTCTCTCTCTCACCACACGACACACACACACACACACACACACACACACACACACACACACACACAACAAACAAACACACACACACACACACACACACATAAACACACACACACACACACACACACACACACACACACACACACACACACACACACACACAAACACAACACACACACACACACACACACACACACACACACACACACACACACAAACACACACACACACACACACACACACAAACACAAACACACGAACACACACACACACACAGAGTGTTGGATCAGGAGAAAGGGAAGAGGGGAATGGCTATCACAAGAACTAAAACAACAATTCGAGATCACAAAAAGAAGTCCAAGACACATGTTCAAGAGCTGACAACCTGCTAATAATACCCCGCTATATAATCGCCCCCCCTCCCCCCCCCCCCCCCCCCCCCCCCCCCCCCCCACACACACACACCCCACACCCCTACATCCCCCACCCTCCCAACTACACCTAGCTGACACTCTAATGATGGACGGACCCATCGGTTGCAGCTCGCTGACCTGGATGAGGGCGCAGGGGAAAAGCAGACTGAGGGTGTAGAACAGGTGTCGACGCTGCAGCACCAGCGTGAAGATCACCTGCAGGGAGAGAGTGAGAGAAATCAATAACCATCATGTCAATAAGCACCTGCAGGTGTGAGTCCTGTCACTATGACTAATGGCACCCGCAGGCACGCACGCACGCACCCACACGTACACGCACACGCACACACACACACGCATACACACACAAACGCGCGCGCGCACGCACGCACGCACGCACACGCACGCACGCACACGTCGCACGCACGCACACATCACACACACGCACACATCACACGCACGCACCCATCACACGCACGCACGCACGCACGCATCACACTCACGCACGCACGCACGCACACACACACACACACACACACACACACACACACACACACACACACACACACACACACATACACACACGCATACATACACACACACACACGATTTTTATCAGCTGTTTAACAATGCAGGGGGAAATAATTGAATTGCGTAGGAATTCTTGACTTCGCGGTAACAGCGCTTACATAATGGAATGAGTCACCGCAAAATGAAAAACACGACACGAATCGTGTAAAAAAGAAAAAGAAAAAAAAGAAGAAGAAAATCCGAAACAAGAAAGCGTTCTAAAACAAAATTCGCATGTTGTGTTTTGTAATAACAAATAGAGGTTTTTTTTTTTTTTTTTAACCTTCTATGTGTCTGGAATGAGTCATGTAAATTTTGCCGTAGCCACCCCGCCTTGACAAGCCTGTCTACGACAAAACGTACCCAACGAATAAAAAACACCTTGTTTCGCGGCAAACCACAAAACGAAACAAAACCAGGTGTTAGCTATGTATTACACGTAAAAAAAATCCTCTTGGTATTGTTACCAACTTAATGAATATAATTATATCGCAATCCTCACTAAATTAATGAATATAATTATATCGCAATCCTCACTACTTCCCTCGCCTTTGTACAAAACAAAAGCAAAAAACTTCAAAGATAGGTGATACGTTGGTCTACAGGCTAAACGTGCTGGGAGAGAGGTAGAGAGATAGATACATAGAGAGCCAGACAGAGACAGAGAGATACTTTAATCAGCACTTAAAACTCAGCTTTTTCCAACATGATGAGCAGAACATATCTGCATGACTCAGTGCATATGTGGCGCTTGTGTATATTGTCCTTGTAAAAAACAACAACACTAAATTGCTAATAATTGTAAAGAGCTATGAGCTCCAGTGAAAAACGGCGCTTTTAACATCATCATCATCATCATCATCATCATCATCATTACTACTACTACTACTACTAACTACTACTACTACTACTACTACTACTACTGGTGCTGCTGCCACCACCACCACCATCACTACTACTACTACTACAACCACCACTACTACTACTGCTACACACGCCACCATAACTGAGGGTAAGGCACATCGGAAACATGTTTTATTATTATTATTATTACTACAACGACTGCTACCACCACCATCACCACCACCACCTACTACGACTACTACTACTACAACTACTACTAGTACTACCACCACCACCACCAACACTACTACTGCTACTACTACTACTGCTGTTGCTACTGCTACAAACGCCACTATACCTGCGTGTACGGCACATCGGAAAACACACTTTATTACTACTTCTATTACTACCACAACTACACACGCCACCATACCTGAGGGTACGGGACACCGGAAAACACGCTTTATTGTTACTTCTACTACTACCACCACCACCACCACCACCACCACTACTACTACTACTACTACTACTACTACTACTACTACTACTACTACTACTACTACTACTACTAAACACCACCATACCTGAGGGTATGGGACACCGGAAAACACGCTTTATTGTTACTTCTACTACTACTACCACCACCACCACCACCACCACCACACCCACCACCACCACCACCACCACCACCACCACTACTACTACTACTACTACTACTACTACTACTACTACTACTACTACTACTACTAAACACCACCATACCTGAGGGTACGGGACACCGGAAAACACGCTTTATTGTTACTTCTACTACTACTACCACCACCACCACCACCACCACCACCACCACCACCACCACCCACTACTACTACTACTACTACTACTACTACTACTACTACTACTAAACACCACCATACCTGAGGGTACGGGACACCGGAAAACACGCTTTATTGTTACTTCTACTACTACTACCACCACCACCACCACCACCACCACCACCACCACTACTACTACTACTACTACTACTACTGCTACTAAACACCACCATACCTGAGGGTACGGGACACCGGAAAACACGCTTTATTGTTACTTCTACTACGACTACCACCACCACCACCACTACTACTACTACTACTACTACTACTAAACACACCATACCTGAGGGTACGGGACACCGGAAAACACGCTTTATTGTTACTTCTACTACGACTACCACCACCACCACCACTACTACTACTACTAAACACCACCATACCTGAGGGTACGGGACACCGGAAAACACGCTTTATTGTTACTTCTACTACTTCTTCTACTACTATTACTACCACCACCACCACCACCACCACTACTACTACCACCACCACCACCACCACCACCACCACCACCACCACCACCACCACCACCACTACTACTACTAAACACCACCATACCTGAAGGTACGGCACACCGGAAAAGCCGCTTTATTGTTACTTCTACTACTATTACTACCACCACCACCACCACCACCACCACCACTACTACTACTAAACACCACCATACCTGAGGGTACGGCACACCGGAAAACACGCTTTATTTTTACTTCTACTACTACTACCACCACCACCACCACCACCACCACCACTACTACTACTACTACTACTAAACACCACCATACCTGAGGGTACGGCACACCGGAAAACACGCTTTACTGCAGCTGCTGCTGCTGCTGCTACTGCTACTACTACTACTACTACACACGCCACCATACCTGAGGTACCCTGAGGCACACCGGAAAACACGCTTTACTGCTGCTGCTGCTGCAGCTGCTGCTGCTACTACTACTACTTCTGCTACTACTACTGCTGCAGCTACTACTACTACTACTACTACTACTAATAATAATAAATAATTCTTATAAAGCGCTGTTCTTTAACCAGAGTTAAACTCACCGCGCTGTACAAACATCTTATCACAAAAACTACATTAGCATACATTTGAGCAAATAGAACCTTAATTATTGTAGCTTAAATTACCATTATCGCCTATCGAACATTGGACACAGACACACACACACACACACACACACACACACACACACACACACACACACACACACACACACACACACACACACACACACACACACATAATGACATGCGCACACCAGTCTCCGCTCGTCCACTCATATAGCAATTAACAAAATATTAACTTAATGATCTCAAACAACAACACCAATTTGAATCTACTACTGCTACTACTGCTACTACTACTGCTACTCCTACTACTACTACTGCTACTACTGCTACTTCTACTGCTGCTGCTGCTGCTGCTGCTACTCCTACTACTGCTACTACTACTACGACTACTGCCACTACGACTACTACTACTACTACTACTACTGCAACAGACGCCACCATACCTGAGGGTAGGGGACACCGGAAAACACGGGCTCAACCCGCTGGCTCGTCAGGCTGACCAAGTGCCACTCGCCGTGCGTGATGTACGACTTGAGGTCCACGGCCTCGGCCGCCTCCGACAGGTTCAGCTCGTGGCCGTTGTACGCCCAGCTGCCGAAGGTGAGGTTGCAGGTCTGCGTGTCGAAGGGAAAGCGAGAGACGTCCAGCTGGCAGACGCTGCGAAGAACCACTGGTACCTGCTGCCCCACTGACCCTTCTGGCGTGATGGCGATGCGGTGAGACTGCAAGCCGGACAGTTTGGACTCCGCGCTGGTTGCACGTGCAAGAATTAGACTTAGACGGGGGGTGTGCGTGATTGAAGGTAGCGTGTGTGTGTGTGTGTGTGTGTGTGTGTGTGTGTGTGTGTGTGTGTGTGTGTGTGTGTGTGTGTGTGTGTGTACGTTCGTGCGTGCATGCGTGCGTGCGTGCGTGCGTGCGTGCGTGCCGCGCTCTCTCGTAAGCATGCAAGCGTGCATACGTGCATACGTGTAGGTTTTTTGCAATCATTTAGGCCATACATGTGTGCACGGCGTAGCCACACGCATGCATGCATACATGTATGCTGACGCATATACCCGAGCGCTAGCCCGCGCGTTTACACATACACACATGCACACTCACTCGTACACACTGACATGCACGGTCTCTCTCTCTCTCTCTCTCTCTCTCTCTCTCTCTCTCTCTCTCTCTCTCTCTCTCTCTCTCTCTCTCTCTCACCACCACCACCACCACCACCACCACCACCACCACCACCACCACCAAAGAAAACAACAACAACATTCGACCTTCGCCGCCGCCAGCGGCGTAACCCAAGGTTCTGTTGCCCTGGCCATGTTGCAAATTGTGACGGAAACGATCGCCAGCAGACATACTGGAGGGCAAAACAAAGGTTACAAGTGGTTTGCCTATGTTAAGATCTGAGGTGTTGAGGAGCTTGAGACACTACCAACAGATACAAAAAGCCATGCATCCACGGACTTTAAGAGGAGAAAATAACCCCCCGCCCCCCTCCCCGCTTCCTCCCTAAAAAACAACAACAAAAAACACAAAAAAGACCCGATTCGTCCACGACAACTGACGCCTGTCATGCGTGTAAATACAAAGGACCTACCTTATACTTAGATCTCCACCAGTGTCATAATTATGCTAACAAAAAGGTGTTCCTGATGGCACGAAATGGAGGGGGTAACGATTCGTGGGTCGCTGTATTTACAGACATGGCAGTGTGTTTGCAGACAATCAGTTCTGCCGGTGGTTTCAGTTATCAGTTCCAACGTTCTGACGTGAGTTGTGTAAGACACTTCCAACCATGGGGACGAGCTTTGAATTACCGCCAGCCAGTGGTGGACACTCAAAGTTTTAGTAAGGTCTACATTTCCTTTACTTCTTCTTCTCCTTCTTCTTCTTCTTTCTCTCTCTCTCTCTCTCTCTCTCTCTCTCTCTCTCTCTCTCTCTCTCTCTCTCTCTCTCTCTCTCTCTCTCTCTCCTTTTTCTTCTTCTTCTTTACCTGCTTTTTTTCTGAATGCTACAATCATGCCAGCATGCTTTACAAACGTCCAACCAGTGACGAGGACAACGATGTCAGTTACAAATTCTAGGCCTGCGTCAGTACCTATTAACCCGCGTTACGAAGGCTATAATATACCCAGTTTGATTCATGGCAACGTATGTTTCAGGAGCAATTACGCATGGCTACACCCAGTCTGTTTTACCGATGGTAACGTTTGTTTCACGAACAGTAACGCAAAGCTATGCCCAGTTTCATTCACGGCAACGTATGTTTTCACGAACAGTCATGCAAAGCTATACCCAGTTTCATTCACGGCAACGTATGTTTCACGAACAGTCATGCAAAGCTATACCCAGTTTCATTCACGGCAACGTATGTTTTCACGAACAGTCATGCAAAGCTATACCCAGTTTCATTCACGGCAACGTATGTTTTCACGAACAGTCATGCAAAGCTATACCCAGTTACATTCACGGCAACGTATGTTTCACGAACAGTCATGCAAAGCTATACCCAGTTTTATTCACGGCAACGAATGTTTCACGAACAATCATGCAAAGCTATGCCCAGTTTCATTCACGGCAACGTATGTTTTCACGAACAGTCATGCAAAGCTATACCCAGTTTTATTCACGGCAACGTATGTTTTTACGAACAGTCATGCAAAGCTATACCCCGTTACATTCACGGCAACGTATGTTTCACGAACAGTCATGCAAAGCTATACCCAGTTTTATTCACGGCAACGTATGTTTTTACGAACAGTCATGCAAAGCTATACCCAGTTACATTCACGGTAACGTATGTTTCACGAACAGTCATGCAAAGCTATACCCAGTTACATTCACGGCAACGTATGTTTCACGAACAGTCATGCAAAGCTATACCCAGTTATATTCACGGCAACGTACGTTTTCACGAACAGTCATGCAAAGCTATACCCAGTTACATTCACGGCAACGTATGTTTCACGAACAATCGTGCAAAGCTATGCCCAGTTTCATTCACGGCAACGTATGTTTCACGAACAATCATGCAAAGCTATACCCAGTTTCATTCACGGCAACGTATGTTTCACGAACAGTCATGCAAAGCTATGCCCAGTTTCATTCACGGCAACGTATGTTTCACGAACAGTCATGCAAAGCTATATCCAGTTTTATTCACGGCAACGTATGTTTCACGAACAGTCATGCAAAGCTATACCCAGTTCCATTCACGGCAACGTATGTTTCACGAACAATCATGCAGGGCTATAGCCAGTTTTATTTATGGAAAATTTGGTTTCACGAACAATCACGTAGCGTTCGCTGTCTCAGGTCATGGTGACCCAGGTGGTCTTATTCTGATCAGCATTGTGGACGCTGCATCGTGTCTACAGTCGCTGCAGTCGGTCGGTGTTCCCAACTGTTCTCTGCGATCAGTTCTACATATTTTGACCCCGCGTTAAGAAAACTAACAGAGTGTTCTCTGCGATCAGCTGTACATATTTTGACCCGCGTTAAGAAAGCTAACAGATCGACTGTTCTCTGCGATCAGGTCTATATACATATTTTGACCCCGCGTTAAGAAAGTTAATAAACTGTTCTCTGCGGTCAGGTCTACATATTATATATATAATTATTATTATTGACTCTGCATTAAGAAAGCTAATAGTGATCATCTTCACATGCTTCACACTGAACCAGTGCAGCAACTTGACCGTAGTGCTACTGATAAGGTGTACATAATCATACCGTCCGACCTAATCTATACCGGCCTGCGGTGTGGGAGTCGTTCGCTTGTTCGTTAGCTCCAAACACATAAAAGGTTTGTTGTTGCTTTTATAACTTTTATATTTATTACGACAAAACACAACATGTGTTAGCATTCGTCAGCTAAAACCCCGAGGGTCATCCAGTATTGGGTGAGAATTAAGGTATAGCGTGTGTAACCGTTTCCCCACACCTGTAAAGTAAGTAAGTAAGTAAACATGGTGCTTAACGTCCACAGAAACCATAAGGCTTATTAGGGACGGGGAGAAGGGGAAGGGGGTATGGAGGTGGGGGAAGAGGGAGATCATATACCTATCGCTACACTGTCACCACCAGAATGACACTGCATTAAGATGGGCAGCGATGAGAGCCATTTTAATGTTTCAGTAGGAAATGATGGACAAAGTCACAAGACAGTGTCCACAGACCACAACCTTTTTGAAGAGAAAGGAGAGTCGAAGCGGTATCGAACGTAGGTCCTTCCGCTTACCAGCCTAATGCCTTACCGCTAGGCCAAACCAGCTCACCCACACCTGTACATGCAACCACGCTGTTATACATGCTGCAAGTGTGGTCTCGCAAGAAGCCACTTCGACCGAGTCGTGTTTTTTTGTGCGCCGTGTAACGTAACACCTTGTGTGTATATATATGGTTGCACCCAAGCTGTTTTGAAACTCCTTTGAAAACAGTGGAGATCTTTCGAATACGTTGATAATGGCACGCATTACTGGTGAACGTGTGCGATGATGCAGAGTTGACAAAGTCCAGAAGTTTCAACGAGACAGCTTGAAAAGTGAGCGAGTTGGGATGTGACCATATCCATGAAAAGCATGGGGGATTGTTTGTTTTTCTTTTCTTTTTTCTTCTGTTTGGTTGCTTGATTGGTTGGTCGGTTGGTTGGTTGGTTTTTTGTTTAGTCTTTTTGTTTTGTTTGTTTGTTTGCTTGCTTGTTTTGTACTCACGACGTTCGGCAAAGCTAAAAGAAATGCAACAAAGCCAGTACAGTCGGGTAGCGCTGCAATTGTCTGACCGATTCTTTTTCGAATACACCACTGACGTCGGAGAACTGTTTGCTGATTATCGATTTGCTGCCCCGTCTTCCGCTCGGCTCACTTTTCCCAGCCAAGAGGCAATCTTCGTCAGCAACTAAACGCAATAAGTAAACGTACGAAGTAAAGGCGTGACGCACGTGCACCAAGAAGGATGACTGGGCAAACACTGCGAGGTCGAAGCACCAGGGAGAAAGAGAACTTTGTGTACACATGACAGAGAATGATGAACTTTGTGTACACGTGACAGAGAATTATGAATTGCCAGCACATGGGAGCTTGGACAGCGTGCAGCAGCACGGACGGATTGAACTCTCGCTGGATGTTTGATATTAATATTTTGATAATGAGGCGTGACGCTATGAGTTGAAACGTTAAAAGGTCCACGCTACTGCTTCTAAGCCGATGCGGAAATCCCTCCCATCAGAACTAATGTGTATCACGCAAGATTCTGGTGCCACACCAGGACCGCAAAAAAAAACCCACACACACACACAAAAACAAAACAAAACACACACAAAAACACACACACACACAAAACAATCTTCAGCCAAAGCTAAAGGACAGTTGTAGTTCCCCAACCCCCCCGGCAAAATGAACGGAAGTTTTCAATTTGCCACACGATGACTGACATTCATACAGATAGAGTG
>JABMCL010001135.1:202500-210000 GCA_018857735.1 Alviniconcha marisindica
GGCAGTTCACGTGTGAGTGCTCCGCCGTCCGCTTTCCAGTCGTCAAATTGAGGGCAAGCCCATTCTCCCTGGAAAATAGGAAGCGTTAATTCAAGCACCATCGTGTCGCCCCTCGGAAGAGAGGTTGGACGAGGGGTGTACGAGGCCAGAACGAGGCCGCCAGTAACACGTGCTGTTTAATGCGTGCTGCTCGATGTACAACACTTCGGAAATGTTCGACAAAAAGCAGTCTGCCTTGTGTACTCTAGGGTAATGCGCGCTGTTTGATCAATGGTAAAAAAATAAAAAATAAAAATAAAGCACACACACACAAAAAAAGACTGTCGGTTTTACTTAATTTTAGGTTAATTTAGGTTAATGCACGCTGTTTGATCAACGGTGCTGAAAAAGAAAAAGAAAAAAAGACTTTCGGTTATGCTTAATTTTAGGTTAATGCACGCTGTTTGATGAACGATGCTCAAAGTGAAAATAACAGACTGTCGGTTATGCTTAATTTTAGGTCACTGTGCTTTTTGCTGCGCGATCCTGCCAAGCTGTTCGACAACCAAAAACAAAACAAACAAACAAACAATTTTTTTAGTATGTCCTGTGTACTTGAGGCTAATGAATCATGTGTGAAACGATGCTGTGAATCTATTTTGCAAAAAAAAGAAAAGAAAAAAGCAGCTTATTCTTTTTACTTGAACATAAAACTCGCTTTTGATGTACGATCCTGTGAAGCTATTCGACAAAAACTGTTTATTCTACTTGAGGTTAAAGGAACTAGCCTTCTCAGAATTGGCAGAATTTAGATGTTTTATATTTTTAATTCAAATTCAAATTCAAATTCAAAATACTTTATTGTCCGTTGCAATCATAACAATTAAACGGAAATTTTTCTTCGCTCACACCAGCTCTGCCACATTAACAATTTAATTTAATTAAGTTGAACACATTAAAAACAGAAGCAGGTATAGCACATAAAGAACAGCTGTCTAAAACATCTATATAATAGTATTTTTTTAATCGTTTGTCTGCGGTGTTTTTGTTGGTGGTGGTGGTGGTGGTGGTTGTTGTTTTCATCTACCAAATTATTTAGACATTTAGCCTGAGAAGGAGAATTCCTTTAACGCCCGCTGTTCGATGTGGAATCCTGCCAAGCCGTTCGACAAAAAAGTTGTCTGTTCTGTGCACTTGAGGTTAAGGCTTTGCTGTTCGACGTCTTGTACTCGTGTCTATGAGTGCAGTTCGATGTACGATACCGCGAAATTGTTCGACAAAACACGGTCTTTCGAGTGTACCTATTGTTATGCGTGCTGTTTGGTGTAAGATACCGCGAAACGCGGTCTTGTGTGTGTGTGTGTGTGTGTGTGTGTGTGTGTGTGTGTGCTTGTGGTTACACGTGCTGTTCGATGTACGATAATGTGGAAGTCTTTGTCAAAATGTAGCTTTTACGTGCTGTTGAAGTTACGGCACTCTCAGTGTTTCACTGATGTACGATACTGTCCATCTGTTCGACAAAAGGCGGCGTGTTATGTGTACTTGAGGTTAGTGCGCGCTATAGGCAGAGTGTCGAGCTGATTCTACGAACTTGATGTTATTAAATAGCGACAGGCGTAGAGTCGAGCTGATCATAAAAAAAAAGTGTGGGTTCTATGCACTTGATGTTATTAAATAGCGTGCTGTTTCTTACGACAGGCCTGGTGCCGAGCTGATCACCAAAAAGCAGCGTGTTCTGTGCACGTGAGGTTAGTGCACCCTGTTTGATGTTCCACGAGCAAAGCGGCGAGCTGATGTAACGTGTTACGCGGACTTAGGTTAGTGCGCGTTGTTTGATGTTCCATGGGCATAGCGGCGAGCTGATCACCAAAAAGCAGCGTGTTACGTGGACTTAGGTTAGTGCGTGTTGTTTGATGCTCGAGCTATCATCAAAAAGCAGCGTGTGTTCTGTTCACGAGAGGTTAGATGTGTGCCTGGCGGTTCAACAAATAGCAGTCTGCTGTTTGTACTTGAAGTTAAAGTGTGCTGTTTGGTGTACGATACTGCTAGGCCGTGGGAATAATATTGCTTAACGTCCACGGAGGTGAGCAGGCCTATTAGGGACGGGGACGGGGGACGGGCACATAGGCCTATTGGGGACGAGGACGAGTGGGAAAAGGGGGAAAGAAGAGTGAAGACTCGAGACAGGCGCCAACCAGGATGACCAAGGCTGCCGTGGACCGCCGCCAGAACAACAGTGTTAATTAAGGCAGTGTCCGCCCGGCATTGCGCAGCAACTACCGTACCACACAATTGCTGTCCCGACTGCTATGCGGAACAGAGTCACAAAGACAATGTCCGTAGCTCCGCCGTTGGGAAACAACTGAAGCGGAAAAAAAGTCCAACTCTCAAGCCCAGCTCCACCGCCCTGCTCCTGATCTCTTCTGGGCTAACTTGTAGGTCCAGCAACACCTCCCTCCTCTTGATCTCGCCTGGACCCGCAAAAACGTCTAACTTCTTCGTGAGAGTCCAGCTCACCTCCCTCCTCTTGATCTCGCCCGGACTCTGCTCGGCCGTGTACTACTAATTATTTAAAACAGAACTGAACCGAAGAAGCCTAACGGGTTCTAAGTATAGGAATGGATTTTGATTTTCTTTTTCTTTTTCTTCCCCTAATGGTAGTTTCTTCCTTTATTTCGGGTCCAGTTAGTTAAAAATCGACATTTGAAACTCGCAAAAACACAGCATTATGTGCCCAGTAACCTGTATCAGTGGCGTCGTGAACATGGGCGGAATGTGCAGCAAACGTATCTAGTACCAAATGAGCCAACCTTTTCTGGTTATTCATTGGAAAATGGCTAACCAACGTGGCAGCAGCGCCCTCAGGTTCGAAGCCAAAAAAAGTACTTTTTTAGTGAAATATTGTTAGAATAACCGAATGACGTCTAAACTCTACGTTTGTAGGCCAATTTACGTCATAGGTGCTGCTATAATTATTTCTCGTTTACAAGAAAAATGCACAGCATCGAATCGTATTCCGTCACACAAGCAAAAAATCTAGAGTAACTATTACAGGATCCAAACACATAAAAGGCTAACAAGAAAGCTGATTATCAGGACAAAAGACAACATGCGAATTTTCAGGGTAACCCCTTTTAACAAGCTACAAAACGACACTAAAACAACAGTTAAACGGTGGAAAATGAGATGCAGAACTAAGACACATACCTGCTTTTGGATGGGCTATGTTTTTGTTTTGTTTTTATGTCTTTTTAGTTAGTTTAGTTGTTTGTTTGTTTGTTTTTGGGGGGGTCGGTTTTTTGCTTGTTTGTTTGTCTGTTTTTGTTTTTAATTATTACAGAATGAAGTGACACAATGCGGTTGACAGGACGACAAAAACGCAAGGACGTACAAAATGCAGTCCAGCACCAGCACCCGAGGTAGCAAACAATGACTGCTCTTTGCTCGCTGTCACACGGTCACAGAGGGAGAGCCTGAAGAGAGTGCGATGTGGCGCGACAAAGGAACAGAATTCGTTATGTGAGAGCCACAGCTGTGGTCGATACTCGCTTATTCAACAGCTTCAGTGTAGTTCTGACGTTGATTGTAACGGCATATCCCTCCCTACTGGCAAAGCTCGAAACTTGTTTATTTATGACACTGGCAAGAAAAGCCAGTAAACTGTGATCACACCATCATAATGGAATTATATAAACGCACTACAGCCGACATGAAAGCAATCGGCAATCACTCAACCTAGGTTTCAGGGGAGAGAGCGCAAATCGGCTACGTGATATGTATGCACAGCTTAATTGTGTTTAGAGATTGGTTTATGAATCCCCAAAATACAAACTTGACTGTCAGAACAATCCTGAAAACTGGATATTTTCAATAGCGCTTATCAAAATGGCCGCCAAAAATGTTACGCGATTTTGTAATCATGAACCAATCAAAACACGCAAAATAAAAGCCTTTCAATTATGCGAAAATCGAAACATGCAGAATAAAGGCCTTTCAACAGGACACGAAAAAATCATCTGCTTATAAAATACGATATTGTTTTTCGTTGTTTTCATTTAATATAACCGTTTGTTACCGCGTTGTCCGAAAGGAAGTCTCTCTCTCTCTCTCTCTCTCTCTCTCTCTTCTCTCTCTCTCTCTCTCTCTCTCTCTCTCTCTCTCTCTCTCTCTCTCTCTCTGTATTGGTTTAAGCGTTTAATTCTTAAACATTTTGTGTTTTTTGAAGATGCTGCTCAGAAATATATTATTTTCCTGAATCCCAGCTTCGAATTTCTGAAGGAAATCGATGTTTCTAAAAAAAAAATGCAATTAATTGATTATTGATCCAGTTTAAATTTTGACGAACACTGTTGTTAGAATTCCTTTGGGGTTAATATGATTTATAAAATAGTGTTTGACTTGCTGTTTCTTTGTATATGTTTATATGTTCTTGTGATAATTATGACCTACTACTTACTTACTTAATTACTTAGTATACCTTTTGTGGGCGTTAAATGAGGCGTTAAATGGTGCTAGGTCTTACAAAGACCCGTTACTTAACCTTTCGTGAATATCGATTTTCTTTTCCCCCTGAACGCTGGCAGCCATCTTTGGTTTACAATATTTTCCAATCGGCTGTATCAAAATAATAAAGCATTTTGATGCAGTGAGTATATTGTGTACACGGTTTGTTTACTTAAAGGGGCGTCGAAGATGCACAATGCCCTCGAAGCGCTTATTATATATCTCGCATACACAATACGCTCGAGGGGCTTATTAGGTATATCTCAGATACACAACGTTAAATGTGCAGAAAGAATCGACAGATGCCTCGAGAGCTCAAATTTCAAATAACTGAGTCTGAATAAAACATTCTGTCCCTAAATGCACAGAGAACAGAGAATGTTCAGAAACTGGACATTGCAACGGAAGGAGCATCTCTTCCTTAATGGCGCAACATCCAACAGGTTATCCCTGTGAGTCTGCTCAAGAGAGCGGAGAATAGCGCTATATAAGCGATCATCAATCAATCCCTAAATGCACAGACAAGAGAGAATGTTTAGAAACTAAACACTGCAACAAAAGGAGCATCTCTTCCTAAATGGCGCAACATCCAACAATCCATCCATGCATAGATAACTGAGAATGTTTAGAAACTAAACACTGCAACAGAAGGAGAATCTCTCTCTTCCTAAACAGCACAACATCCAACAATCCATCCCTAAATGCATAAATAACAGAGAATGTTTAGGAACTAAACACTGCAACAGAAGGAGAATCTCTTCCTCCTTTCTTCTCCTCTTGCTCTGGTTTTGTCCCTTAAAATAAATAGATCCCAACAGAGAAATCATTACAGCTATTACAAAATCTAGTCCTGTAGCTGAGAGACAACGCCCTTACACATTAAAAGTAACTATCCTTCGCAGACTAAACTTCTCGCGTGTCTGGATCAGGTTAAAGGAACATGGTCCGAAGTAGAGGTTTTGTGACTGAAGGTGCCGTTGATTTCATAGGTGACTTTTTGGAACACTTTAACTAACTCGTTTCACGAGCTCATTGCTGCGTTCTTCTTCTTCTTCTTCTTCTTCTTCTTCTTCTTCTTCTTCTGCCCTCCTTGCTTCTTCTTCTTCTCCAAATCTGCCACGGTTAGTTCCTTTAAAGCTAGTAGAATATTGGTAGTATTATATATCATGCTTGGTTCATTTCAGCCTGCAGACTTCTTACTGCCTCTGTCCAAGACAAAAATTATGAATACAACCGGGCGCAAGATGTACGCGCTCTCTCACACAAACAGTAACTAATTAACGGTAGCATTGGCAAACCGCATCCATTATTACATATCCCGCCAGTTACACTTTTCAGAAGAAGTGCATATGATCAGGAATATCATCATTCAAACGAGTAATTGAATGAAATTGCTTCTGCTCAAAGTTCGATCGTTATAAACAATAAAGAATCATCATCATCATCATCATCAACATCATCATCATTCGTCGTCGTTGTCGTTTACACAGATCACAACTCTCTCTCTGTATTCTCTCTGCTCTCTTCTCTTCCATCTCTCTCTCTCTCTCTCTCTCTCTCTCTCTCTCTCTCTCTCTCTCTCTCTCTCTTTATACTTCAGACGTTTCTGTGACCTTGAAACGACTGATGCAAAGTGAAAAACGAAGAGCCCTACAGTGCAGAATGGCTGTTCCAAGTGAAGAATGAAGAGCCCTACAGTGCAGAATGGCTGTTCCAAGTGAAGAATGAAGAGCCCTACAGTGCAGAATGGCTGTTCCAAGTGAAGAATGAAGAGCCCTACAGTGCAGAATGGCTGTTCCAAGTGAAGAGCAAAGAGCCCTTCAGTGCAGAATGGCTGTTCCAAGTAAAGAGCCCTATAGTGCAGAATGGCTGTTCCAAGTGAAGAACGAAGAGCCCTACAGTGTAGAATGGCTGTTCTAAGTGAAGAACCCTACAGTGTAGAATGGCTGTTCCAAGTGAAAAACAAAGAGCCCTACAGTGTAGAATGGCTGTTCTATGTGAAGAACAAAGAGCCCTACAGTGTAGAATGGTTGTTCCAAGTGAAGAATGAAGAGACCTACAGTGCCGAATGGCTGTTCCAAGTGAAGAGCCCTATAGTGCAGAATGGCTGTTCCAAGTGAAGAGCCCTATAGCGCAGAATGGCTGTTCCAAGTGAAGAGCAAAGAGCCCTTCAGTGCAGAATGGCTGTTCCAAGTGAAGAGCAAAGAGCCCTTCAGTGCAGAATGGCTGTTCCAAGTGAAGAGCCCTACACTGTAGAATGGCTGTTCCAAGTGAGGAAAGAACCCTACAGTGTAGAATGGCTGTTCAAGTGAAGAGGCCTACAGTGTAGAATGGCTAAGTGAAAAAGAGCCCTACAGTGCAGAATGACTGTTCTAAGTGAAGAACGAAGAGCCCTTCAGTGCAGAATGGCTGTTCTAAGTGAAGAACGAAGAGCCCTACAGTGCAGAATGGCTGTTCTAAGTGAAGAACGAAGAGCCCTTCAGTTCAGGATGGCTGTTCCAAGTGAAGAGCCCTACAGTGTAGAATGGCTGTTCCAAGTGAAGAGCCCTACAGTGCAGGATGGCTGTCCCTAGTGAAGAACGAAGAGCCCTACAGTGCAGAATGGCTGTTCCAAGTGAAAAGCCCTACAGTGTAGAATGGCTGTTCCAAAGTGTAGAATGGCTGCTCCAATGAAGAGCCCTACAGTGCAGAATGGCTGTTCCAAGTGAAGAGCAAAGAGCCCTTCAGTGCAGAATGGCTGTTCCAAGTGAAGAACCCTACAGTGTAGAATGGCTGTTCCAAGTGAAGAGGCCTACAGTGTAGAATGGCTAAGTGAAAAAGAGCCCTACAGTGAGAATGGCTGTTCCAAGTGAAGAAAGAGCCCTACAGTGCAGAATGGCTGTTCCAAGTGAAGAACGAAGAGCCCTTCAGTGCAGGATGGCTGTTCCAAGTGAAGAACGAAGAGCCCTTCAGTGCAGGATGGCTGTTCCAAGTGAAGAACGAAGAGCCCTTCAGTGCAGGATGGCTTTTCTAAATGCG
>JABMCL010001135.1:230000-243640 GCA_018857735.1 Alviniconcha marisindica
GATACAGAGAGACAGAGATAGACAGAGACAGAAACAGAGACAGAGAGAGAGACGCAGAGAGAAAGACAGAGACAGAAACAGAGAACTCGAACACTTTAATACTCAATATTATATATCCTCCTCCTCCTCCTCTCTCTCTCTCTCTCTCTCTCTCTCTCTCTCTCTCTCTCTCTCTTTTCCTGAAGAAATCTATTCAGCTAGTCGTGAAATACTACGCCAATTGGTTGCTTTTAGTTCGACGGTCCAGAAAGAGAGCTGTTGCGGCACGTTTTGCCTAAACGTGTCAAATTTGATGCACAGCCTGCGCGTTTTGTCACTCCGGCACGTTTTGTCACTACGTGGTGACAAAACATGCCGAAAGGTCCACTCGCTGCACGTTTTGTCACTCCTTCGCCAGCAACACTATAACCTGTATTTTCCTTTCCGCTCGGTGTGTGTGTGGCTGGGTGGGTGGGTGTTTTGTGTGTGTGTGTGTGTTGATATGCATTTGTCCGTGGCAGCGCGCGCGCCCGCGTGTATGTTGTTGTGTATTGTGTTGTGTTTCTTATCCCCGCCTCAATCAGCCGTAAACTGAAATTCTGTATTGCTTTGAGTAGACTACGAGGCTACTGCTGCCCGTAGCTCTGTGAGCTGTGTGAAATATGACTATAGATATAGAGTCTGAGTGAAAATGTGGTTTGATTGTGTGTTGTGGATGTCCTTGTTTGATTGAATGGCTGGTATGGTTTGATGAGATAAAAGGTAAACGTGGACTTAATTTGAGTGTGATGTTTCATTCCATGCAGCATATTGTACATTTTGTAGCATAATAATGTGCCTAACATGTTTTTACTCGCTCTCTCTCCCTCTCTCTCTCTCTGTCTCTGTCTGTGTGTGTGTGTGTGTCTCTCTCTCTCTCTCTCTCTCTCTCTCTCTCTCTCTCTCTCTCGCTGACTTTTTTCTCTGTCTCTGTCACTCTCTCTCCGTCTCTCTGTGTCTCTGCCTCTCTGTCTGTCTCTGTCTGTCTGTCTCTGTCTCTCTTTGTCTCTCTGTCTCTGTCTGTCTCTGTCTCTCTTGTCTGTCTGTCTGTCTGTCTGTCTGTCTGTCTGTCTGTCTGTCTCTCTCTCTCTCTCTCTCTCTCTCTCTCTCTCTCTCTCTCTCTCTCTCTTCTTCTGTCTTTCGTTCTTCCCTGCGTGTCTCTCTCCCTCCCCACTCTCTCTCTCGTTCTGTCTCACACATTCATTCTGTCTGTCTGTCTCTCTGACTTTTTCTCTTTCCTTCTCTCTCTCTCTCTCTCTCTCTCTCCTCTCTCTCTCTCTCTTTGACGCACGCACGCACGCGCGCGCGCGCGCACACACACACACACACACACACACACATACACACACACACACACACACACACACACACACACACAAGTGACACATACACTATCACATGTACTGATATCCAAGTGAGAGAAAAAAATGTGCAATGCCTGCACGATTTGTCACTACCTCGTTAGTGACAAAATGTGCAGGCATCGCTGCACGTTTTGTCACCTTAGTGACAAAACGTGCCGCAACAAGAGCGATCACACAAACCTGTTACTTTCAAAACTTTCGAGACGGCGTCGTTCTTTTTCGATCCCGCTTCATCAACACAGAGAGTGCAAGTATAATTGCCCGCGTCCAAGCAAGAGACCTGCAATTAAAAAGTTAAGTAAGAAAGAAGGTCGTCTTAGTTTTGTGCACTTTGGCTGCTTGCTCATTTTCATGCTTCCTTACTTGCAGCTCTCTCTCTCTCTCTCTCTGTCTCTGTCTCTCTCTCTCTCTCGTAGGTGAGGGGCGACGAGCGAGCATTCGTAATTCTCCTTCCCATTTGTCAAAAATTATTTTAGTCGTGTGTGTATGTGCGTGTGTGCGTGTGTGTATGTGCGTGCGTGCGTGCGTGCGTGCATGCATGCATGCGTGCGTGTGTGTGTGTGTGTGTCTGTGTGTGCGTGCGTGCGTGCGTGCGTGTGTGTGTGCTTGTGCTTAACTTGGTCGCGGTCACGAAGTGCGTGAGTGAAAATGTATGCTTGGAGACTAATTTCATTCGAGAAGTCTAGTTCCTTTAAAATAGGCTAGTTCCTTTAAAAAAAGAGAGAGAGAGAGAGAGAGAGAGAGAGAGAGGAGAGAGAGAGAGAGAGAGAGAGAGAGAGAACCGAAAGAAAACGCGTCATGTTCCAGTGCTTGTTTCCGCTACGCCAAGACTAGGTCAATATAAGCGCACAAGCTAGCAATGTCTTTCATTGCAATTTTCCGGCGCGTCGTCGGCTCAGTATATATATATATAGAGAGAGAGAGAGAGAGAGAGAGAGAGAAGAGAGAGAGAGAGAGAGAGAGAGAGACAGAGACAGAGACAGAGAGACAGAGAGAGAGAGACAGAGAGAGAGAGAGAGAGAGAGAGAGAGAATTATTGTCACAAGTTACAATTAACGTAATTAACTGGATGTATGTAATTTGTATAGTGATTAAAATGCTGTAGGTGTTGTTCCTTTTCTTCTGTAGAAGCGTGTGAATGCTGCTTTAAAATATGACTAATAATATACGTGAGCGGTCACAGGCCTTAGCGTGCTGGCGTGCAGAACGAGCAGATTCACCCGTGTTCAGAAGGTGACGAATCGGTAGACAGTGCCAGGTGTCAGTCCATTGCTTACTTTCATAGCGACAGGTCGTACCTGACCCGACCTATCCAGGCACCCAGCCAGGGTGTGGAACCGTGTCTCTCTGTATACACACACACACACACACACACACGTACTCATGACATGACCGAAATAGCCAACAAACAAGATACCTTTGTCATGGTGTAAGAGATACGACGCTGGCTAGCGATCCCGACCACTTCAGTGTTTGGCAACTTCGCTACATCCGGGTTAGCCCACTTCTCTGCGTTGTCTACTTCCGCCAGGATGACGCTTCGTCCTGTGCTCGGCCCGTAGCTGACCACTCGGGACAGCCTGAGGAAGCATAGTGTGACTGATCTGGGCGCGCTGCACGTGACCGTCGTGCGACCCGGCACAGCCTTTGGGTCGTAGTCCAGGCTGATGTAGGGCAAGCCAATCGTGATCGTCGGTTTGACTGTCTTCCGCAACATGTGCACACGGGAGTGCGCACGCCGAAACAAACACACACACACGCACGCACGCACGCACAGTTGTGTGACTTCGACAGTCTTATGCAAACAATAGTGTTAATGCAGTCTATGCAAGGTGATAAAGATGCACATTAACGGTTAAGTGGAATGTTTACATGCATACATCCATACACATACCTACATTTTTGTCCCCCCCCCTCTCTCTCTCTCTCTCACACACACACACACACACACACACACACTCTCTCTCTCTCTCTCTCTCTCTCTCTCTCTCTCTCTCAAATTGTAGGGATTGAGAGAGAGAGAAGAAAAAAATCTGAAAATTATACTTGTTATAGCTCAACTTTCAGCCGCCGGTATATATTATGACTCTTGTTTTGCCTGTTTGAATGCCTCCATTCTGCCCCGCCCCCCCCCCCCCGCCCCCCCCCCCCCCCCCCCCCCACCTCTCCCCGGCCCCTACGCCTGCCTACTTGTCTGTGTGCTTTAAGTTGTCCTTACCAGCTGTTGTCGATGGAAGGTATCCAACGAAAATCGCTAATACAGCTGCAAGCACTGCTGGACAGAAGCGTCCCATGTTTCTGCTTCGAGTGAATCAGTTGTAGCGAGGTAAGTCTGCCGGAGTGTTCCAAATGCCCAGAAGCCTATGTTTTTAATCGTACTTCTCTAGTTGTATTTACAGCAAAACAATACACAAAATACGACGAAGACGGGACGAGATGCCTCCATTGTCCCGTCGAAAATGACGACACAAAAGCAAAATACCAATCGTTACGTCACAATGACGCGTATTCAAAGTTTCGTACGTCCCCGTTTCGAGTCGTGTGTGTGTGTGTGTGTGTGTGTTTACGCAACTCATTGCGCTTCTTACGGTAGGTGTGATTTACAAATATTACGATGCCCCAATGCTCAGATCTTCTTCTTCTTCTTCTTCTTCTTTGTGTGTGTGTGTGTGTGTGTGTGTGTGTGTGTGTGTGTGTGTGTGTGTGCTTCTTCTTTTTTCTTTTGTGTGTGTGTGTGTGTGTGTGTGTGTGTGTGTGTGTGTGTGTGTGTGTGTGTGTGTGTGTTTACGCAACTCATTGCGCTTCTTACGGTAGGTCAGGTGTGATTTACAAATATTACGATGCCAAAGCTCAGGTCATCATCTTCTTCTTCTCTTGTTCTTCTTCCTTTGTGTGTGTGTGTGTGTGTGTGTGTGTGTGTGTGTGTGTGTGTGTGTGTGTGTGTGTGTGTGTGTGTGAGTGGGTGAATTCGTGTGTGTGTCTATGTATGTGCGACTGAGTGTGTTCCCGGGGGGGAATTGTGGGGAAGGGGAGGAGTGCGGAAGGCTATGAACTGCATTGCGGGGTTGGAATTTCTTACTTGGCTTGGATTAATGGTGGGGATTGCGCTTGTTGGAAGCACAGACATTGATTACTCAGTGTGTGGTTCGGAGGCAATGTCTGGCCCGACCCCACCTATTGGTGAGAATGGTATGTTCCGAAGTTGTCCAGCAGTCGTTTAAAGGAACTAGCCCACGCAGATCTGGCTAAAAAACAACAACTATTTTTCGGCATTTGGTTGTTTGTTTGTTTTTCGGTACAATTTTTCTGTAGCATTTAATTTTGCTTTGGCCCTTTTGAAATACGCCAATTTAAGACTAACTGTAGTGGTCTAAAAGTAGATTGGGGATCTCCCCCAGGGGGTGCAGCTATTTACGGAATTCGTAATACGTCATTACATGTTGTTGTTTTACACACGTTTTTGTAGAATCGGCCTGCAAACAATTGTCAAGTCTCAGGCATGTAATCTGCTGAGGCCTAATAATTTATTGGCCGACTTAACTGATGATTTTGTGAATAATCATATCTTTCTTTCAATAAATCTCCTAATCGTGCAATGTGTATCTCACTATCAAGTGGATGAGACCGGTAGCTGCCGTTTACTAATAACGCTCGGCGATGGACCGATGTGCAAGGTGTTGGGTGACGAATGCAGTTTTTCTCAGCGTATTGATCCGATGCTAGTACATGAAATATTTCAGACACCATTTTCTAAAAGCAAAAACAACATAAAAACTAAACTACCGTCGGTGGCACACCAGAAACAAACACATTACGCAAACAGGTAATTGTTGAATATTTAAACGTATGGTTCCGGTAGACTACCCATATTATTATTGATCGCTTTTATATAGCGCTATTCTCCGCTTTCGAGCAGATTCACTGCGCTCGCATGTGATTCTACATGAGTGAATAGCTTTTTATAGCGCGTTTTTGAATATCCACCGAAGTTTCCATATCAATGAAACTGGGAAAAAAAGAATCACAAACCTTTCCTCTTACGTCTTCAATAACAGCTTTGCCTGTTTTCTACCACAGATGTTTAAACATATGTTAAGAAGAGCTCTGAGGGAGGACTTCAAAGACTGGAATTCAAAAAATAACTTGCTTGCCCTATGGCTGTGCTAGTTTCCTTTTAGTGATCACTTTCTCTTACACACTCCATGATGGTTAATTCTTTCCGTGGTGTTTCCCTTACAGTCCCTTGCTGCTTTACATGGGGAGTTTCTCTTAGTCTTAAACACCCTGTTCTGGTTTGTGGGGAGCACCTCTTGCATGCCCGTTCTGGTTTATATGGGGAGTTTCTCTTACATGCCCAGTGCTGGTTTACATGTGGAGTTTCTCTTACATGCCCAGTGCTGGTTTATGTATGGAGTTTCTCTTACGCACCCCATGCTGGCTTCTTCTCTTGGGAGTTTCTCTCATAAGGTCGATGCTGGCTTCTTTATGTAGCAAATTTCTTCTTTACAAAACAAAAAGAAAAAATGTAAAAGTGAACAAAAATGTACATAACTGAGTAATGTTGCTCTTCAAGGCAGAGGCAGACGTCCAATGCAGGCTCCACAAGGTTGCATCATGTCTTCCAGCAGACTGCGCTGAAATAAATACAAACATGAAATGGGTACCTGTTAAACAGTAACTATGCAACTAAACACACGCACACACAAAATAAGTGATTGAACAATTTAATCCCCACAACACCCCCCCACCCCATCAGATATAGCCTAATGCCTCCTGACCTAAAAAGTGCTGAACATGACAAAAATTTGAGTAATCTTATTCTACGTTAAAAAATATAAAATAATAATGTAATAATAAAATAAATATAAAATAAATAAAGTTTTTAGCCCTTTTCAAGACAGCATGAAAACTTCAATAAAAATGGAACTACCCCCTTTAAAATTATACAAATTTCATTTCAAACTTAGACAGGCCTTCACCACAAAACCCCTATTCCACCCCCTCCACCTCCTCTGGTGCATAATCCTCAGGTGACCCTGTGGGTTGGCAGGCACTACAGTCCAATTACTAACTCCTGTGGTGCAAATTTATGCACAATACCACTCTGCAATGCACAATGGAAAAAGAAGTGTGTGTGTGTGTGTGTGTGTGTGTTTGGGGGGGGGGGGGGGGGGGGATAAAGAATGGCAGACAGAAACAGGCAAAATAAATACAAATGTACTTAGTTCTTGGGTTTTAATGTCAACCACACATGGTCACTCAGGAAGAAATACAAATGGGCAGAAAGAAAAAAATGAAGAGAGAGAAAGATGTAAAATATTAACAGCATCAGCAACACCAACAGTGACAGCATAAAGACAATAATTAGGACACAAAGAGAGAGGACAGAGTGATTGTAATTTATTATTTATGGCAATGGGTGAAGCATGCATGGCTACATTCTGACCTATTCCAGGCGTTAAATGGAGAACATTTGACTGTGCCAGGTTTTCAACACTGGGAACCTGAATTTCTAAGTCAGTATGCATGGGAAAAGAATGATCACAATTAGCATATATATTATATCAAAATAAATCTCAAAATGTCCATACCTTGCCCATCTGCCTACCTATTCATTTACATGGTAGTCTACAATGTGATGCAGAGCTAACATATCCATTCACATTTATTAAACAGCACGTCCATTCTCACAATTATTTTCCAAAAAACAAACATGTGCACTCATATACTGGTCTATGCAAGTACATCTACATGCTGATTTAGTGTATCTGTTCATTTCTATAACTGACATAGTAGCAACACCAATACCCATTCAACTACTTCTCTAGTCAACAAATTGGAAACACCAATGTACATACGTTATATAAGACTTGCAAATAATGGAAACATAAATTTGGCTACAAATAATTATTATATATACAGGCTTAAGTGGTCAACTGGGAAAAGAGTGGCTGTCTCTATGACAAGTCTTGTTTGTTTTGAAATTAAACCTTTGGATCCTCACTAAATAATCATCAATTCATTAACCTTGGCATAACATCCAATCCCAGACAAAGACATGTCTTTTCTCCACAAACAATGCATTTTTATTTTGACATCACCTTGCAATTTCTAATAATGAAAAAAAGACTTAAAACTGGATTTCTATTTATTGTACAAATGTATACAAATTTCAAGTCTTGTTTGTGTACCCAGCCAATTTTGTTGGCAAAAGAGTTACATCCACCAAAGAAGTGAACATATTCCTGGAGCAAGTTTCTATAAATATTTGTAAACTCTTGACTGGGTCTCAGTGAGTTTCCCCTTTTTTTTCAGTTATCTTGGACTGGACATTTAACCAGAGTTGTCTTAACAGCAGGGTTCAGATCTCCCCCAAACAGCCTGTTTGAGTGAAAAAACAGAAAGAAGCGCACATAAAGCAGTAAAAAGCACGTGAGTGAGCAAACAAAACACTGCAGCTCCGATTTTGTTTTAAAATTACTAAATTACTCTGTGATTATCCCGTGAGAAGACCCAATTTACCCCCCCCCCCCCCCCCCCCCCTCAGTGTGTACACATTTCTAGGCTTGAGTAAACATATTTTTTGTCATCCTGGCGTTTGGTTTTTCAAAAAGTTGCAAAGATCTGAAACTTTTGGAGAAAGAAAAAAGCAAACCTGCAGGCACAGAAACAGATGACCAAGATGGGCCAGCACTGCCCGCAATTTTTGTGTGTGACGTAATTATGTCGGCCACTTCCGCTTGGTCGACTGAGTTTTCTCCGGCTGCACGTGCTCCATTCGAAGTACCCAAAGAACGAAAGAAATAAGGCACGTTTAACCCTAGCACCAAACCGCGGTAGCCTAGGGGTGCTCTGTGCTTATTCAGGTTCAGTCAATTGTGGTACTGTCTTGGGATTTAACCCACAAAAACACGCAGACAAGCAGACATGCAGGCACACGCATGTCGCGTCACACTGACCCTAGCTCGCTCGACACAAACGCACGCGGTTCGCCCCGTCCGCGTATAAAACATACGCTTTTGCACAAAGATATCAATCTGACAAAAACATACGCTTAAATCTCGCCAAAACTGGTACTGCTGCCTTTGTCGCCACTGGCCATTTCTGTATTAACTTCAAAATGTTCAGTCTAAATCCACAAGGACACCTGCTGTCAGCCCCACCATGTCATATGACTGACTAAACTTCAGAACGGCATCACGCGTTCAGTAAAAACTGCACGAACAGCACGGGCCAAATGGCGCTGCCTCGGGTTGACCAGCCACAGGCGCCCGATACTGTGGACAAATTGTTACAGGTATACAAGGTGGAAAGTTGTCAACAGCAAAGAAGATTCAGTTCTTGCAAGCACCTGTCGCTAATTTGTGAACTCTTTTTCAGTCTTTCGACATGTTCTGGCACTACTGAATATAACTGCTTGTCTTTTTCTCTCTTTGCAGTTTTCACTGATCAGTGTAGAACTTTTATTCAGCAACATGCATCCATCCATTACAATATACCGGCTTTAACTCGCCCATTCATACTTTTCTTTGCAGTTCCTTCCGGTGGTTTCACATACTGCACCTACCCTCTTGCGCTGGGGCAGTTATTGCGTCAGTACTATCAAGTGACAACATCGAAGGAAAATAATCAGCAATTTTCAGTTCGCATGGACGACATGCTTGAAACTGACCAAACTTTTACTAGCAGCATTTCACAATTATTTATCAATGCATGTAAGCTGCAGTTACGGGACCACACCTATACTATGACACATTTTTCACAAAACCAATTCTCCAGCCGCCTACAAATTAGCAAAGGCACACCAGTCTTTGATTGATTTGGAATGGCTGCCTTGATGGCATGATTAGAAAGTCAAGTTGCAACCCACACCTTTTTCATATTCAGTTATAAGCAGATAGATAACAGGTGCTAAGACTATGTTTGATGTATGGGTGTGTGCAGCTATATATATATATATATATATATATATATATATATATATATATATATATTATATATATATATTATATATATGTCGTGCCGAAATCGCAGAATTGCCGATTTCGTGTAATAGGCAACGCCACTTTGCAGATTCCGCGTAATTGGCAAATGACTGCCGATTCTGCGAAATGGGCACTGATTTGCCAGATATGTGTAAGAGCTTCCAAAACCTGCCTATTTCGCGGAATCGGCAGCTAATTCCACGGAATCGGCAGCTGATTACGCGAAATCAGCAAATTTGCCCATTGCGCGAAATCGGCAGGTTTTGGAGAGAGAGAGAGAGAGAGAGTGTGCGCGTGTCTGTGTGTGTTCCTCCCCCATGTGTGTGTGTGTGTGTTTGTGTGTTGGTGTGTGTGTTGGTGTGTGATTTGGTGAAATCAGACTGTCATTCATATACATACAGTGAGCAGCTTGGAAGTAATATTTTGCACACACACACACACGCACACACGCGCGCGCGCGCACGAATGCATAGCACTGAGTATTCAGTAACACCAATAATTATGTTTACTGAAAGATGACAAGTGTTTTAACAATAATGAAGGTAATTCAAAAAATCTGAATTGCGGTTGAAGCTGGTCAAAACATAACCAGTCTTTGAAACTGAAAACAGTGACATTGAAAACAAGCGGAAACCTATTACCGTAACTATTTATTTTTACATTTGCTGTTCCGAGGATGGCAGTGACTACGGCACAGAGTGCCACTTTTTTTGCATGCGCATCGCCTCCAACTGCAGGCGGATTGGGGGCTGCGGAATTAGCTGCCAACTCCGCGAAATAGGCAGGTTTTGGAAGCTCTTACACATATTCTGCAAATCACTGCCCGCGTGACGATGAGGATTATGATTATTATTATCGTTGTATTCACGACCAACTGCATTGAACCATGAACGAACATTTATTTATTCTCACTGGATTAGTTCATCAGATCTATTTGGCTTACGTGCGCACGCCCGTGAGTAAGCGTACAATGGCTGGATTCCCTTAATTTCAGTTTAACTAGTACCATACCTCTTTCCATACTGCTCGCCGATGTATCGACAAGATAGGTAGATGGTTGATTTTTAACGTTGTGAATGAGAGAGAGAGAGAGAGAGAGAGAGAGAGAGAGAGAGAGAGAGAGAGAGATTCAGTTTATGACGCCAATCTGTGTTACAGATCTTATCAGAATCATCCGAACATGGTCGTGTCAATCGAATAAAGCGAAAATATGCATCAAAAGTGAGTGTTATCATATTTGTGTCTTTCAATATGCCTGTGTTCCTTTGCCGTTTGACCTAGATCTAATATCCGAGTAACGACGTGCAATACTACAATCCATTGTGTACTGAGGACTCATCTTTCACAGAATGTAATCACGCTAGCTCTTGTTTAAATAATTCTGATAATATAGATCTGTGACCCAAAATGACGTTTAAGATTAATGTCCCAGGAATTTCCGAACGCCTCCTTGGGTATTACCCAAACTAGTCCCCCCCCCCCCCCCCCCCCCTCCGCCGCTCCCCCCCCACCACGGGAGGGGAGGGGGGGGGACATTCACCCTGTACACCATCAACCCAGTCAACGGCATCTCCAGGTTCTGCTCACTGTGATTTCGTTACCTGAGACAATTTGCCAAAGGCTAAAAAAAAAAAAAAAAAAAAAAGCCTGCAGCTTACATTTCGCCCAGGCTTGCAGCGTTGCAAATTCAATGGATCTAATGAAATTTTAAAGGAACTCTCCTTCGGAGGCTAAACTTCTCGTGTGCTGAGAGCAGGCTAAACGAACATGATCCGCATGAAACGTAGTGTGGCTGAACGTGCCGTTGATTTTTAGAACGATTTTATAAGAGGACTTCCCTAGCCACTGTAACAAACACCAGCTTTTTTTCTTCTTCTTTTTTTACGAGCTTTTCCTGGCATTTTAGTATGACATCCTTGATAGGATACCGGAACTTCTCAGTTTTGTGTACATGTGACGCATATATTGTTTTTTGTCAATGTTTACTTTTTAAATCTGGACAGTGTGTTTGAAATAATTTGATTTTCCTAACCTTGTCATGGAGAACAGTAAAATACTCGGAAATGAATTGATATTGCCTGAAATTGCCAAGACGAACAATGAAATGATAGCAAAATCAATTTGACGTCATTGCGATGTTTCTAATAATTTGACTTTTTTTTTTTTTTTAATCTATCTTCTTGCACCCGATGAAGACTCTCTGTCGAAAGCGCTTGTGTTTAATTGTTCCTTGTATTTCGTCTTATAGGTGAGTACATTTCTCTAGAGCTGTTCTATGTAATAATTTGACGTCAAGATTATAGAAAGGAGAAGAGGGAAAAATGGCTCTAGAAATAGTTACTGATATTAAGAATGCCAAAGCAGAAAATGATTACTGGGAATAATAATTATGTACACGACAAGAGAACTCGGGACGGGACATGTGTCTTGTCTTGTGTCGCGCCTTATTTTTGCAACTGATAACAGATAATACATGCATTCTTTCATGCGCTATTTCTCCTATTGGAGCAAATAGTCCACTGAACGAAAGCAGCGAAGAATGAGAATGAAACGCTTGTGCTTTCCGGGTTTTTTCCCCCTCAAGATTATGCAAGCAGAGATAGATCTGGAATTACTACCATTTATCTTCCTAGGACTAAAATAAAAAGAACGCTTAGCTCGACTGGCAAGAGACCGACAACGCAAATACAGGTCGCGGCTGGTAAACCTGGGTGATCAGGTGGAGAGAGCTGTTCTCTTGTAGCTCCTGCCACAAACATTTCATGTCTTTCCCTCCTGTTCCATCAGTGATGTGACTGTGCATGAGGCTGTGTGTGTGTGTGTGTGTGATGTGTATGTGCATGCATGTGTGTGTGTGCATGCATGTGTATATGTGTGTGTGTGTGTGCATGTTTAACAAATATATTTAGGGACACTTTTGTTGTAACTTTGTTACTGGTGTGCTGGCATAATTATTGTAATGTAGTCAGGGTTCGCATTAACTGGTAATTTCTGGTATTATACTGGTTAAAATCAGCATATATATTATACCGGCAAAAAATCAGCAATTGGTCAGACTGTCAGTTGTGATTTTGTTTGACTGGTTCTCAAAAACAAAAGCAACAGTTTTAAAGCGCAGCACAACAAGAGAGTGTGTGTTGTGTGTGTGCATGCTAGACAGGGAAGGGAGAACTTTGGGTGTTTTCTAGTACTGCTGTAGTACTGTATAATATGTATAGTAGTGGTATGGACGGCTGTGTGTCTGACCAGTTACAGTGATTATCTGACTGGTTTCCGTGAACCACTTTCAACATCTTACATCTGTCACACTGGTTTGAAAACTGTCTATCGTAATCACTGGTAGAGTTTTGGTTTGTTTGTAATCATGATGTAGTGGTCTCTGTTGTATACCCTGTATGATTGTCATGATAATATAAGCACAGAGGGCTTTCTCGGAAGGTTCTTCTTTGTAGCCTGTATGTTCCATTCAGGGATTTTTCTTGCGCCTTCTGCCCAGCTACTGTTTGTTTAGTAGTTTTGGGGGCTCCTTTCTCTTCAGAAATGTCTTGTATTTTTTTCTTCTTTCTGATGTCTCTTCTTGCCAGCTCATTGTCTTGGTGGTTTTGTTTGTTTGCCTGCAGTAGCATACTGTGGGTGCAGAAATTAAGGTCCCCTACGTTGAGAACCCAGAGCTGTGAAATTTTCTCCCTTTAAAGCCTGGAGTAGGTCAAAGTATAGCTGTGAATGCTTCTCCGACTGCCAGGAAGGTTTCCATAGTTCTGTCTGATAATATATGTCATATCCCAGTCCATTCACTTTGTTTTCCAAAATTGTTTCACCTTACTTTTTCCAAAAATGTAGAAAAATATCAGGGCAGTGACAAATAATGAAAAGTAGGTTACAAACATGATCAAAACATTGTAGATTGATTGCATACATGTGCATCAGCCTTTTACTCACTGCTTGTTTGGTTGTGGGTAAAAACGTGTCGTAAGTGGGTACATTTCTTTTCCAGAATTATTTTGTTTTTAAAACTGTTTTTGCTGACAGTTTCTTTTCTCAGTTTAAGGAACCTGCCTTAAAAACTAATAAAAGTGCATCAAATGTCTTTCATCTAATGGTGGCAATAATGTGTTCCCATTACTGACAGCTATGAATGCGAGTCATGTCTATGACTTTTGAAAAGAAGGGTGGAGTCATTTTTAGAGTGCATGTCTGTTTTGTTGTTGTTTGAAATCAAATGAAATCTGTATGAAATTGTTGCCAATTGATTGAAATAAATTGCCTTTTTCAA
>JABMCL010000748.1:0-20000 GCA_018857735.1 Alviniconcha marisindica
TGTGTGTGTGTGTGTGGGGTGTGTGGGGGCGTTTTTGTTTGGGGTGTGGTGTGGGGGTTGCGTGTGTTTTTTGTGTGTGCGTGTGCGTGTGTGTGTGTGTTTTGTGGGGTTTGGGGTGTTTTGTTTGGTATGTGTGAAAGAGAGAGAGTGTGTGTGGGTGGGGTGTAGGGGGGGGGGGGTTTTTTCTCGGTGGGGGGGAAAAGGAACTGGGTGAAAGCTAGCCCCGCAGTAATTAGGTGATCCCAACAAACCTATTGCAGTTTTTGATCCCCCCGGGTTTCCCTTGAACCATTTCCCGGAAACCCCTGGAAAATTACAGGGGTTTAAAAAATTGTCTAACGCGGTCTTTTTGGTTGTGCTTATTTTTTGGTTTCCCAGTATGGGAAAAGGACTGGCTGTTGGTGATAGGCCCCAAGGGGGGACCTAACGCTATATCCTTGGGTTTTTAAACTTTTCGATTTGGTTTCTCTTACCCAGCACACACACACACCACCCCAAAACCACACCACACACACACCAACACCCTCACACACACACTCCCCCCACACACAAACACCACACACACACACACCCCCCAAAAAACACACAACACACAACACACACAAAACTAGTGACAAAAAACTTAGAGGGGAAAATTTGTGGATATTCAGTTCCCGCAGCTACGGGGGCGTCCCTTTCCCACCCTGGAGTATTTGTTTTTCCACATGTTGCCGACGGACAGCAACGTCAGGAAAAGTGCGAATTTGGTGCGGCCACCGTGAAGCTTGTCCAGCCCAGTGCCTCAGAGTTGGCCCACTCCTCATAAATTGCTTTTTGACTTGGCATATTTTTCATATTTCAAACCCTTACAAACCAAAAACGCTAGGCTTGACTATCTCTACCATTTAGACTGCAATTTTATGTCAGTGAGTTGTAAACTAACTCCGTGAACTCAGTCGGTTCACAGTTCCCCGCCCCCCGGAAAAAAGTATGGCTTCGTAAACACTGCCCCGTTGAGTTTCACTCACCGTGCGCTTCTTCGTTTGGCCCAAAAAGTGCTCACATTGGAAAAACAGACAAATAAAATTTTAAAAAGGGGAAAAACTGTCTCTCCTTTTGGCCCGGGAATTTTTGTTTTTTCCACCTAATCTTTTTAGTAAATTTTCCCTCCATAAAATAAATTACAAAGCTGAAAAAGCAGCGTCTATGGGCGGTGAAAAATGTTGCTGAAAGAACTGTCATGAAATGCAAAATAACAGATCACTCACTCCCATTCTTAGACAGTTCATTGGTTTTTTCCCATAAAGAAAAAGGTTAAAAAAATTATCTCTCCCACTTTTGGGGTTCATGATAACACCCCCCACTACCTCTCTGATTTCCCCAAAAAACAAAAACCCCTTTCTGGGCCCTTTCAGATCACCCTCTAGATCCCTCCTTGATTTTCCCGGGGCCCCGGGGGTTTCCAAGAAAAAAGCGGAAACGGCCAGCGACCCCTCAGCCCCCTTTCCCTCGGGAATGTCCTCCCCGAGAGCATAAAGGAGAAGGATTTTCCTTTCACCCTTTCAGACCTTTCTGAAAACCCTTTCTTTTACCTGGGGAAATACGTAAATGCGTTTGTGTACGTCCCTTTGCGCTGGGTGTGTTTTAAGTAAAAGTTGTGTTGCCAAAAATTCCTCTGTGTGTGTTTTTTGGTGTGGGGTTTTTGGGGGTGTTGTGTGTGTGTTGTGTGTGTGTTTTGGTGTGAGAGAGATTCTTTTTTTTTTTAAAAATTTTTTGTAACTCTGTATATATTTTTACATTTAACTCTATGTATATTTCCACTTTTGTAAAGGGGTGGGTGGGAAAGGAGCTGTTTGTACTTTTTGGAAATGAAGGCCCTTTTGGGTTTTTTTTGCGAGAGTTTTCCCTGTTTTCCCACTTTTGTGTATCGGGCCCGCTGTAACCACGCAAGGTTTTGTGGGGAAAGTTTTTTTTTTGCGCTTTTAAAAAAAATTTCACCCCATCTTTCGCCACGCCTAGTAGCAGGCCCCACAAGCCGTTCCCTACAACACTGTGAAAAGTTCTGCCAGTTTCACCGGTTTCTCGCTCGTCGCCAGTCTGTAGTGTCTCTGTCTTGTGTCACAGTGTACACATCCACTCATCAAACGCGCACACTTTAGCCCAACACTGTATGCAGGCTTCTTCCACCCCTCGCTGGCAACTTCAGTGAGAAGCGTACGAATTAAGACACACAGTCTGCACAAAGCATGGCCGGTCAAAGACACACAGTCTGCACAAAGCATGGCCGGTCAAAGACACACAGTCTGCACAAAGCATGGCCGGTCAAAGACACACAGTCTGCACAAAGCATGGCCGGTCAAAGACACACAGTCTGCACAAAGCATGGCCGGTCAAAGCTACCGTTTTCAGTTTCTTAGCTCATTTCTATAGTTACTATTTATTATTATATCTATATTATGTGACCTATCGTCTGCTATAAAAACCCGCAGCAGTAGCAGCAGTAGTAGTAGTAGTAGTCCATGCCTACCGATAGACTCGGCCCGCGATGCTTATATCAACTGTAGTCACAGCCGGCGAAAGGGGCTAAAACCCCTACACCTGTAAAACCCCGCGCGCGCGCGCGGCAAAACCCGCACGCACGCACCCCCACCACCCACCAAACACAACACACACACACACACAAAACCCCACACACACCACACACTGACTCACAATCTGACTCCCTGCAAAAAAAGTGAGACAAAAATCCAGGTGTGTTTGTGTGTTGCGTGTGTGTTTGTGTGTGTTGTGTGTGTGTTTTGGGGTGTGGGGTGTGGGGTGAATGTCTCTCTGTGTGTGTGTGTTTTGTGTGTGGGGTGTGTTGTGTGTGTGTGTGTGTGTGTGGCTGAGCGTGTGTGTGTGACTGAGCGTGTGTGTGTGTGTGTGTGTGGGGTGTTTTGTGTGTGTGTTGTGTGTGTGTGTGTGTGTGTTTTGTTGGTTTTGGTGTTTGTGCTTTCCCGGGGCTTTCGCCTGCGTGAAACGCGCCCCGCAAAGGTTTGGGGGTGGATGAAACAACAAAAGAAATCAAGCATTTGGAGGCAATATCCACCCTTTTTGCCCCCCTCGGGTTTGCGGGTCATCAATGGTATGGAAAAGGGGTGCGTGCGAAGAGAGCGCGGGGCGCGCGTGGGGGTAGGAATAAACTTGAAGTTAATTAGTGTTCCCCTACTGTAACATTGGCATGTCCACGTATCAGTTCAATTTCCGTCTATTCCCGTGCCCCACACACGCACGCACGCACGCACGCACGCACGCACGCACGGGAAAACCCCGGCACGCACACACACACACACACACACACACACACACCCCACACACACAAAACCCAACCCCCGCCGCCGCACGCGGCACCCACCACCACACTTCTCAAAGGCCATCTAGTGGGGGCCGCGAAACCCAAAAATGAAAGTTTCCATGAGAATAAATGACTAGCTTTTTTTCCTTTTTTTTTAAATTGTTATTTACTGTACTTGAAAACGTTTACAGCGACAGACAATAATAATTCTACAAAGACTGTCGCGGCGAAAACAGCGCTGCCAGGCGCTGACATAGGCCTATCTATAGCCAAAGCGTGTTCAAATCGAGACGAATGGAGCTTGTGTGTGGGACGGCGTGCGTAAAACATTCCACATTCTGATTCACGATTGTTTCTTTCCTATTAGCTGTGTACTCACCTCCGGGCCGGCCTCTTGAAAAGAAAGAGCTGGGTCTTGTTTTTAGTTTTTACCTTCTGTCTCTGTCCGTTGGTCTCCACGCTTGCCACAGCCGTGTCAGTCCGCTTCTGTCTCTGTGGGCCCTTTGGGCCCCACACTTGCCACAGTGTCAGTCCCTTTCCCGTCTCTGTCGCCCCTTTTTTTTCCACGCTTGCCAAGGTGTCATCCCAGCGTATCCTCAACGTCTCATCCAAGTTTCCCTGTGGTTTTTACCGACAGGACCACTGAATGAAAGCATAGTCAATGCCGTTACCGACGGCACAGACAAAATTCATGTTCATAGCTCCTTCCACTGACATGGGTTGAACCCGAATCCTCAGGCGAACACGTGTCTCCAGTCAACTTCCTCTCGGGCTTCGCTGTCCGAATTGAATGTGACCTTGCACGTGTTGCTTTCTGCCTCAACTAGGCCTGCCGGTCAATTTGAGGGGAGGGGGGCCGAGGTCACTGATTCGGCGAGTTCCGATTGGTCGACTAGTGTTGGCTGTTGAGACTGCTTGCACGTGCTGGACCCTGATCGCCTGTCAGCTGCACGATGGGTCGCTGTGTTGTTTGTCTGTTCACTGCGTGTAGCACTGGCAGTATTTGTGTCTCGGACCCGAGGCGTGTACACGAACTGACGCCGCAATGACGCTGCAGCAGTATGTGACGGTGGTGCCATGCTCAGTCCCAGACTGGATGGATGGAGACGACGGGGCTGAAGAAATCTCTCGGTAGTCATGACGGAAGAGGGGTTGGCCCGGCTCGTAATCCCCCAGCCTCCACTTCACTGCAGGCCCTGTTGTTGCTTCTGGCGTTGTTGTTGTTGGTGGTGGTGGTGGTGGTGGTGGTGGTGAAGGTCACATTCATGTAGGTGGTGCTGCTGCTGCGGCCGCCAGCTCTGCTGTCAATCTTGCGGCTGCTGTCGGCGTCGTCGGCGATGACTCATGTCATTCAGTCAGTCTCTCCTCTGTAGCCACCGTCACGGCTGTAGTAACGGTGGTTACTGATGGTGATGATGGTCGCTTCAGTGTACATACAGCTCTATTCTCCGCTCTCGAGCAGACACTGCGGCGCGGCTTTTGTCGCATGTGATTCTATTGAAATGATGATGATGATGATGATGATGATGATGATGATGAAGTGATGCTTAATGTCCTCGATGTCGGCTGACATATTAGGGACAAGCCGCTGAGACCAATGCCGAAGCATGGTTCAATAAATCTTTACGTCCACGGAACCAGAAGGCTCGTTAGGACGGACAGCCCAGGACGGCCACCTCGACTCTCACACAGCTCCTGAACTATGGTGTCTATTGAAATGAGTGACTGTCGCTTTTTATATCCGCTGCGGTCTGTCTGTTGCTTGAAAGTTTGTTTTTTTTTATACCTGCCTGAACCTTTGTGCATAGTTTTGCCTGTTAAAACCTGCGTTCTTTAACTGACGCGCCCTAGTGTGTCATGGTTTGGATTTTTCTACCTCATCAGTCAACAGAAGGCCTAACGGACAGCCCCGTCGTCGTGTGAAAGTGTGTGTCAGTGTGTGTACGCGCCGTGCGCGCACGCGCTTACTTGCTTGATTTATTTAATACACTACTGTTCCTTATTTAAGTGGGAGTGAACAGATATATCACACACACACACACACACACGACATTTTCAGTTAGTTAGTTGTTTTTAATTATTAGTTTATTTTTTAATATTTTTTTTATAGTGCAGTCAGAAGTTTATTCAAAGCCAGAACAATAAAAGTTCTTCCAACAGAATAAGTCTTTTTTTCTCTTTTTTTTTTGGGGGGGGGGGGGGGGGGGGGGGGGGGGGGCGGATGGTCTGTGAACGGACATAAAATAAGGCATTTATTTGTTTGCTAATTTGATTTTACTGGCTGGGACCATGAAGGGATTTTAAGACTCTGTTAGGTTCCAGGGCATAATAACATGTGAACGGACATAAAATAAGACATTTATTTGATTGCTAATTTGATTTTACTGGCTGGGACCATGAAGGGATTTTAAGACTCTGTCAGTTTCCTGGGCATAATAACATAAGTTGCCCATTGCGTAATACCCCGTCGGCCTACAGTACTGTCAAATGTGATGACTGAGTTCTCCTTCTTCTGCACGACTCAGAGCAGTATTGCTACTGGCAGTTCTCCGGGGCAGTCGAGCGTCGGGCCACAGTCAGTCGTACTCAGACCCGATGGTGATGCTGATGTCGCGGCCGACGTTCAGAGTGGAGTGAAACCACTTGTTGGTGTCCAGCACAACTGCAACAGACGACGAAGAATGAAAGAATGGGCGACTTAGCTGCGGATCGCCCCGCTAGGTGGCGCTGGGCATATTTGGGGCTTTGACAAAGCTCAGGTCAGCTGAAAATGATCTCCCCTACACCAGCCAGGTGGCGCTGGGCCTATTTGGGCATTGCAATGCTCAAGCCAGCAAAGTCGCTCATTGTATTTTATTTACAAGGATAGTGGATTAGACTGACTCTGAGACTTTATATTTCAGTCCGGCCCTCCGTCTACGAGGGACTAATCTGAAGATCTTTCGGATTAAAGCATATTACTGCTAGTAATGTCTCCAACCCCCCAACCCCCTCCCCCCCAACCCCACCCCCAAGCTACCACCCCCACTACTTCCCTAACTTGCGGCCGCACAGTGTGGTTTATTTTAAAGGGATGAGAAAGTGGCAACATAGCCATACTTCTCAAACAGGATAACAAAATGTTGGAGCTGTCTAGCGAATGAAACGTTCAGTGAAACGCGCGGATGGGTTTTCCTGAGCACATAGAGAGAAGCTCGTACAGAAAATTTAACGTGTCAGCGTGTCTGAAAGTGAAACGGTCACTCGATATGTTCTTCTTCATTCCACACTCTGCTGCTCATATGATTAGACACGCTTCTGATCAATTTCATGTTAGCCATCAAGTCAATTTCACGTCTGTAATGAAAATTGATTGGCTCTTTCTTCCGCCGATGTCCTCGGTGAACGGCATGCTGGATTCGCCGTCACAATCTCCGCTAATCTCTCTCAGTGGTATTCTGTTCCGAGGTTGTGCCAGTGAGTGCGCTCTCTCTCTCTCTCTCTCTCTCTCTCTCTCTCTCTCTCTCTCTCTCTCTCTCTCTCTCTCTCTCTCTCTCTCAGCCCCCCTCAGTCTCTCTTCCCCTGTCTCTCTCTGTGACTGTGTGTGTGTGTGTGTGTGTGTGTGTGTGTGTGTGTGTGTGTGTGTGTGTGTGTGTGTGTTGTCTCTCTCTCTCTCTCTCTCTCTCTCTCTCTCTCTCTCTCTCTCTCTCTCTCTCTCTCTCTCTCTCATCCATCACCACACACACACACACACACACACACACACACACACACACACACACACACACACCACGTCACAGCACGCACGCACGCACACGCACCACCACCACCACACACAACACACACACACACACACACACACACACACACTCACGCTGACTATGGGGGGGGGGGGGGGGTGCTCGAGGTGAAAAAATTCAGTATTATCAGGTAAATCTCTATTTTGATCCAGTAGTTCGCTAACTCGTCCATTCGTTACTAGTTTGTTTCTTCAGTCGCTGGTTCGTTCACTCTCCCGTTCATTCATTTGCAAATTTACCCTTCATTTCAGTCATCAGTTTCTTGATGTGATTATCATTATCTTTATTCTTCTTCATTAAATGCCATTCATGATATAGATTATCTAAAGCGAGTGAGTGTGCAAGTATACATGTACTGGTGCAGGTGGAGGAGGGGTGGGGAAGGATTTCGGAAACTGGGGCTTGAAGAGTGACAGAGAAGGATGCCGGAAACTGGGGCTTGAAGAGTGACAGGGAAGGATTCCGGGAACTGAGAGGCATGGAGAGTGACAGAGAAGGATGCCGGAAACGGATGCTTGAAGAGTGACAGAGAAGGATGCCGGAAACTGGGGCTTGGAGAGTGACAGAGAAGGATGCCGGAAACTGGGGCTTGAAGAGTGACAGAGAAGGATGCCGGAAACTGGGGCTTGAAGAGTGACAGAGAAGGATGCCGGAAACTGGGGCTTGAAGAGTGACAGAGAAGGATGCCGGAAACTGGGGCTTGGAGAGTGACAGAGAAGGATGCCGGAAACTGGGGCTTGAAGAGTGACAGAGAAGGATGCCGGAAACTGGGGCTTGAAGAGTGACAGAGAAGGATGCCGGAAACTGGGGCTTGAAGAGTGACAGAGAAGGATGCCGGAAACTGGGGCTTGAAGAGTGACAGAGAAGGATGCCGGGAACTGGGGCTTGAGAGTGACAGAGAAGGATGCCGGGAACTGGGGCTTGGAGAGTGACAGAGAAGGATGCCGGAAACTGGGGCTTGAAGAGTGACAGAGAAGGATGCCGGGAACTGGGGCTTGGAGAGTGACAGAGAAGGATGCCGGAAACTGGGGCTTGAAGAGTGACAGAGAAGGATGCCGTGAACTTAGAGGCCTGGAGAGTGACAGGGAAGGATGCCGGGAACTGGGCCTTGAGGCATTACAGGGAAGGATGCCGGGAACTGAGAGTCTTGAAGAGTGACAGGGAAGGATGTCGCCGGGAAACTGGGCCTTGAAGCATTACAGGGAAGGATCCCGGAACTGGGGATTGGGGCGTAACAGGGAAGGATGCCGGAAATCAGGAGTCAGAGAGAGAATGTAACAGACTTACTGATTTCTCCAGGCTGGACATCGACCTGCAGGCCAGATGCGCACTGTGTGAAACACTCTGAGGGCGGCTCCAGTGTCCACCGTTTGGTGCCCGTGATCTGAGCCTGCCACGAGGGGAGGTGCACGTTGTCCACCTGTTACACACACCCACACGCACACACCCACACGCACGCACGCACATACACGCACGCACGCACGCACGCACACACGCACACACACACACACACACACACACACACACACACACACACACACACACACACCATATGTCGATATTATTCTTGTGCATCTGTTGACCTCCGCGAGTTGGACTCGAACAGTAACCTTGCTCAGCAAAAATATTTAATATTCAAATAGAGGTAAGACAACAAGCGAGCGCCTGCCGGTGATTAACTGACATAATTGAGGGAGGGGGGGGGGGGGGGGGGGGGGGGGGGAGGAGAGGGGACCTGGTGCTGACAACCAGTACCATCAAGCCAGATCAGACGTCTGAGGACAACCCTGGAAGGCGGAAAAGAAGAAGACAGTTGTGTCGTCCTCAGGCGCTATACTACAAACAACAAGGAAGGATCTTGCCTTCTTTATTCCCTGTCTACCATGACGGTTATTTCAGGGCGAGAAGGAGAAAACATAAGGAAAACATAAGGAATATATAAAATAAAATAAAAGGGGGTGGGGAGAGAGAGAGAGAGAGAGAGAGAGAGAGAGAGAGAGAGAGAGAGAGAGAAATCAGTACCCGATTACAGTAATAAGGACCCGCACTCGAAGCCTCGGTTTCCGGCATCCATCTCACAAAACCGGAAACTGGGGCTTGGAGAGTGACCTGGAAGGATGCCGGAAACTGGGGCTTGGAGAATGACAGGGAAGCATGTCGGAAACTGGGCCTTGAGGCATTACAAGGAAGGATGCCGGAACAGGGCTTGGGGCGTGACAGAGAAGGACACCGGGAACTGAGACTTGGAGAGTGACAGGGAAGGATGCCGGAAACTGATGTTTGGAGAGTGACATAGCAGGATGCCGGAAACCGAGGGAAAGATGTCGCCGGCTTGGAGTGTGATCCTGGACCAGAATACCAAAACAAAAACAAAACAAACAACAACAAAAACTGAATAATACATGTCCACTTACATGCATGTGAGCACCATAACCGGGACTCCCCATGAAGATCCAGTCAGTCTTGCTGGATTCTGCAGAGCGTGGCAGGAAGTAAGGACGTTGATAGTGCTGACGTAATATGTTTCCTGTCGCAGCGTCACAGTTACTCCTGGATTGAATGATCATAGATGACGTCACAAAGTATGAATGATCACAGATGACGTCACAAAGCATGGGATTGAGTCTCTTCGGTATTATTTGTGAAAAGCAGGCATATGAATAGCAAAGAGAGGACATTTTCAAATGAAACATACATCGAAAATGTTTGGTCGTAGTATAAGCAGATGCTGTACCCAGTGTATGTATTACGATATGTGAAAACATGTTCCAGTTGAAGGCACATTTAACGTTATTTTCAATTCGTTTGTGTCAGCGGCGGCACGTTCATTTAATCATTGTCTTCATCGTCTTTAGTAAAACAACTGAAAATGAATTGTAACGAAACTCTGTCCGCAAAAGCCCACCTTACTATGTTCGATGGTGTGTGTTTTTTTCTTGTTTTTTTCTTTTCTTTTTTCATCCTTGGTTTTTGTTGTTGTTGTTTTGTTTGGGTGGTGGTGGTGGTGGTGTGTGCGTACGTGCGTGCGTGAGTGCATGCGTGCGTGTGTGCGTGTGTGTGCGTGCGTGCGTGTGTGTGTGTGTGTGTGTCTGTGTGTGTGTATGTGTCTGCGTCTGTGTGCGTGAGTGTGTGTCTGTGTCTGTATGTGCATGTCCGTGTCTGTGAGTGCAAGTGTGTATGGTAAATATAAAGTGTGTATGTGCGTGTGGTAGAGAAACTGAGACGCTTCGCTTGGAGAGAAGCGACGCGGGAAGCTAAGAGGCGGCAAGGAGACAGGGAAGAAAAAGAACAGACGGAGCAACTGACCAGCCGATGTACCAGGGTCTGGCTCCATCCTTCATGTGGGCCCGGTCCGACGTCATGAGAAACACCTCCCTCAGACCCCGGAACTCCGTCTTGTAAGGAAAGAACTGGCAGCGAGACTCCACGCTCCTCAGAGCGGCGCTGCCCTCACTGTAGATGCCCTGAAAGAACTCGAAGCTGAACGTCTCCAGAGCCGTCCAGTTCTTCGTGCCATCCACCACCACCGCCGGACGTCCGGAGTAGGCGTACGTCTCCTCGAAGTCCTCCGGCGCAACAGCCTCCAGGCGCGTCACTTCGCTGACGTTCCGGCAGAAGTCGCAATCGGTGGGGGGCCGGAAGACATCCGCGAGAGAGTCCGGAACTCGCAGAACGCATTTTTCCAGGTCGACGTCCTCTTTGGCGATTCCGGCTGCTTTGAACCACACCTTGACCAACTTCTCTCTTTCCACGGGCCAGTCGACGAGCCAGGCGGTGCAGAGTAGCAGGAAGAAGAGAAGGAGGTACTTGAGGACAGACAGAAGAGGGGAGACAAGGGCGTTCCTCCGTGAAATTCTGATCTCGGTGAGGACCGGAAGACTCGCGATATCCGCCTGCGTCAGCCCTGACGTCACTGCCTTGTTGTACAGGCCCAGAAACATTTCCTCTGGATCATTGAAGACGTTGACAGGCTCTTTCGGTACCGTCATCCTCACGTTTGAAGTTGGCCGGCTTCCAATCAGTTTAACTGTGTCTCCTTCCGACACTACGTACCTTGTGATCTATCTCTGTTGTTGACAAAAAATAGTGAACCTAGTTATACAGTCCAAAAATTATGTCGCAGTTGTTCTCGCCTGACAAGTTCGTCAAAGTCGTTTTGCCAGTGGAGGAAAACGTTTCCAAGTACAGCAACTTCCACCACAAAAGAACTGAATCTTCGAGAAATTTCAAATTCAGCGTGCAGTTTTGAATGGCGGACGAAGCAAGGAAAGCTCAGCTTTGCGATAAAACTAGTCCATGTAAAGTCAGACACTTAGATGTAGAGTCGTACTGAATTAGGCGCTTGGCATTATTGTTGCACTTCAACCACACTGAGACGACGGCTGGATCCTGTGGGTTCATACAGTAATGTGTACGCCAGAAGGTCGTACCACGCACGAGAATAGAAGTCTTGCTTAGGGGTGTCTGAGATCGGTAATCACACGTAGAGATACTGAGCCAGATGTTTCGCAATACCAAGGTGTCTCAGTTCAGTCCACAATAAGACGACGGCTGGATTCTATTACAGGTTCAGACAGTAACGTATCTTCCAGAAGATCGGTTTAGACAGTAACGTGTATGCCAGAAGATCGGTTCAGACAGTAACGTGTATACCAGCATGCCAGAAGATCGGTTAAGACAGTAACATATGCCAGAAGATCGGTTCAGACAGTAACGTGTATGCTAGAAGATCGGTTCAGACAGTAATGTGTATGCCAGAAAATCGGTTTAGACAGTAACGTATATGCCAGAAGACCGGTTCAGACAGTAACGGGTATGCCACAAGATCGTACCACTCACGGGAATAGAAGTCTTGCTTAGGCGCGGTCTGAGCTGAACCAAGAAAAGCGCATCGTTGCGATGAAACTAGTCAATGCAAAGTGAGACAATCAGACGCTTCGCGATACCGAGGTGTCCTCAACCCAGCGGGATCCTGCGGGATGAGAGAGTAACTAATGCCCGAACAGTCATACCACGTAGACACTGATAAGCCCTGCACGTGCGCGGGGCCGGACTGAATCTGGTGGCTTTGCTTCAAATTGGCCCTCTAATACCTTGTGCCCAAATTAGATTGACAGCATCGTGCAATTTTCCGGCCCGTTGATCCAATATCCTCGGTCATTTTCCGCCAGTGCTCCTCAGAGTTGCCGGTGCGCTAGAGGAGTGTTACACCGAAGTGATCAGGGTGGTGCTTTTGATTCAAGCAACACTTTATAAGGCGAAACAGCTTCGTTGTTCCGGGGTTCCAGGCGAGATCAAAAGATCAAAAGATCAAGAGGAGGGAGGTGGAGCTGGGCTGCGAAAGTTGGACTCCTTTCGCGTCGAGTTTTCCTCAGCAGCAGTGCAACGGACATTGTCTTTGTGACTCTGCCCAGCACGGCAGTTGAAACAGCAACTGCGCAGTGCACTAGCCGCTGCGCAATGGCGAGGGACACCGCCTTAACACTTCCATTGTTCTGGCGGCGGTCCACGGTCTCTCCGGTCTTTTTCGGGCGGTATCCGCGGTCGAGCCTTCGCTCCTTTGTCCTCCTTCCACCCCACCCCACCCCCCTCACCCCCCGTCCCCGTCCCTAATAAGCCATCTCGCTTCTGTGGACGTAAAGCAAAATGAACTCGTCCCGTGAAGAAATTCAGCCATTTCACAGTAGACGATTTCCGGAAATAACAGGCGAAGATAATTTGACAGTGTTTTCTTACTCCGGGACTGAGAGTGATGTACCCTGAATGGAGGTGGCAGCGGAGAAGAGCCGATCTGCGACGCTTTGGGATCTTCAGGCATGGACCTATTACAATTTATACTAGACTACCAGCTGGGGGAACCTACTATCCGATCTGCACGTTACCCGCGAGCAGTGAGTGTTTGATCGGCATTTCTGAAACCTTTTCTGCCTTTTGTTTACGGGTATCCGTCATCTTCCCCACGTCAGTACTCACTGTAACCCCGGCCAACAAAAGCGTGCCTACTCTGCGCTACACCCGCAGGCATGGACCTATATATACTGATACAGGTCCATGCCCGAAGGCTCTTACCGAGTGCAGTCCCCTGGATTTCCGAAGATCGTCTATTGTGAAAACGTGACTACAAGGATAACGTGACATTACACTAAACTTATAAAATAGATCATAATTATTGTCAGATATTGGAATGGATGATGATTTGTCTCAGGTCACAGTTTGACTGTACTGCCGATGATATTTAGGAATAATAGAACAAACGAAATAATAGGTGTGTGTGTGTGTGTGTGTGTGTGTGTGAGAGAGAGAGAGAGAGAGAGAGAGAGAGAGAGAGAGAGAGAGAGAGAGAGAGAGAGAGAGAGAGAGTATGTGTGTATGTGTGTGCGTGTGCGTGTGCGTGTGCGTGTGAGTGCAGAGTGTGTGTATGAGTGTGTGGGGTGTGTGAGTACACTGCCGGAGAGAGAGAAAGAGAGAGAGAGAGAGAGAGGGAGAGGGAGACTCGCACGCCCACTGGCAGCAGAACGTGATTATGCACGAGTCAGCATGTCTCCTCTCTGTGTTTGTTTCACTGAGGGGTCCCGCCAGTGTGTGTCCTCTGTAGGGACTCAGTAGGGAACTGATACTGACAAAGGGACGCGGAGAGCTCACTGTGCCGATATTTAACTATACACTTCAGTCATAGCCCAGTCAGTCAGTGCGGGTCGCGCTCGGCGGATGTCACCCGCCGCTCTGGACTGAGACAAAAACAAACACTGAACAGCAGCAAATAGTAGTACAATTATGACCAGCAAATAAAAGTGAAATGGAGTGTTTGTATATTATAACACAGTCCCGGACTATCCGGCCTATCCCATTCAGTTACGCCGGAACATCGCAGTCCAGCCCGTTGAAAAACGCATGGCTTTGGAACCCGTTTTTCTCGTCACGGTCAGGTCAGGTCAGGTCAGGTTGACCCGCCGCGATTTCAGTTATTCCGTAGGCCCACACAATGACGCCGGCAATTCGCATCGGCCACGGCCTAACGCCGCAAGAACTTCAGTGACTTGAAAGACTGAACGGAGAGAGGAACTGGACAAAATAAAGTTGAGCGGGCAGAGGCTGGGATTGGCCAGGTAGGTCACTAAAAACCTGATTAGAAAGGGAGATTTTTTAATTATTTTTTCTTTTTCTTGGCGCTATTTAGTGAGAGCCGTGCATGTTTATATCTTGATCTATTTCTAGGTTTGTAAAGCTTGAGGAGAACCTTTGGTTAGCGCCGCTCTGCTCAGTCTCTCAGTCACTGACAGCAGGGATGAAGCCTTGGGACTTAATCAGTCAAGTTTATTCTCTACGGCTGAGTCAGTCGCGCTGCCCTTTTGTCAGTGGGGCGTGGACGCAGTAATAATAATTATGAGGAACTTGAACACTCAGTAAAACCTGGACTGAAGTTTTAGTTTGAGCTATATTTTCAGTAAATTATCTCGAACAGTCCTTGCGGGCCCCCACTAGTCACTGACTGAGCGCCGGCCGCGGCACGCGCGCGCATGGGCGCGCATTTCGGCGGTGCCGTCCAGCGCCAGTGCACGGTGTGTAGTGTGTGTCAGTGTCACACACACACACACACAATGACACACACACACTCACCACACACACACACACACACACTGACACACACACACACACACACACACACACACACACACACACCACACACACACCACACACACACACACACACACACACACACACACACACACACACACACACACACACACACACACACACACACACACACACGGCCACACACACACACACACACTGACAGTGACAGCGGCCCGGGACGGCCACCTCGACCGCCGCGCCGCTCCGGCGGCAGTTGACTAACATCAGCTCCTGAACTCTGTTGTACCAGTTGCTATTCTCAAATTATTTCATTTGATTAATGAACTTTTTGTTGTTGTTGTTAACTGAATCATGTAATAAAAATTAAAAAATTTTTTGTCTCAGAGTGGTAACGGCCGTACCGTCTGCGGTGAGCGCCGCCAAGTCGGACAGACTGACTGACTCGACTCAGACGGCCTCTGGCCGAGCGTGACCGAGTTTTCAAGTCAGTATTGGTTCACTGTAAAAGACAGTCGTGTTTCAGTTCATAATAATAATAGTATTATTACTGTTCCTCTCCCCCTCCTACTACTATTATCGGCAATTCGTTCCGGCTACTGAAATTCAGTCGATGACACAGACGAGCAAACGCCGGTCTGGGTGAAGCCTCAGTCGGTGCCGTCAGCCCGTACCGCGTGGGCCGGTATTGACAAATATCGAGAAGAAGGATAACCTGTCCTCAAACACACCACAGAAAGAAGGCTAGCCTAGTGTGTAGGTAGGGGGAACTCTTTGGTGAGAGTCACTGGTTTTATATTTCGATCAGTGGGGTAAAGTGCAGATAGACACTCTCCCGCGTGGCCTTCTTGAGGACGCGTCCTTGGTGTGGTTAGATAACCCGTGCGAGAGTAGTTTCCCCTGCCCCTTTCCCGTCACCTTGAACTCGACGACATGGCTCTGCAAGCTTTTCGCTCCTCTGGTGCCGTTGCCCGTCTTTTTACCAACAGCACATCAGCTGCTGCGGTTCAGAGTCGAAATGCGTAAGTTTTCATTGCATTCATCAGTTTGGTGGGACGAAGACCCATATTGTAATTTAACCAGATTTGTTCTCCGAAGTTCACCGGTTTCTGCTCTGCCGCCAGCAGACGAATTTTCCTCTTGTTTTTCGCGAGTGCGTGTGTGAGCCCATGCTAGTATCATATGTCACGGGGAGGCTAGATCCTAACCTGTAGTTGCATTTTTGTGCCAGCCGTACGAATAATTAATAGCTACTCTCATAAGCGATCGAGTTTTGAACACCAATCATTTTCCCCAGTCTTGTCACTAATGTCAGGCAAGGGTGGACCCCTCCCCCCCCCCCCCACTCTCTCCGTTCTAATAAGCCTTATACTTTCTGTGGACGTTAAGCACTATGTTTACTTAATTACCCCCCCCCCCCCCCCCGATTTTTACAACACATTTGGCCGCCGACTCTAGGTCGCAAATGGATCTAACAGTTCCACAGGGTCATAGTTATTGTGAGACCTGGCAGCCACTACTATATCGATTGTAATTAACGGTCACGTCGTTATTTCGTTTCTTCACTGATGTGTTCATTTCCACTGGAACAGGTGTTCATTTCCATTGGAACAGCTGTAAAACAGCCTGTTTCATTCTTGGTCTTGACTGGATATGTTGACATTGTCAGTGACAAGACCACTTCTGACATAATAAATACATCAGCAGGAAAAAAATTGGGAGAGCACATATTATCCAAACAAAAACAACAACAACAACAACAACAACAAAAAACCAAATTTTAAGAAAGCTGTTCAAAGCTGTTCTGGTGCAAATAATAATAATAATGAAATTTGTAAAGTGCCTACACTGCAGCCCAAAGCGCTGAACAAACATAATATAACACACATAATGTATATCGAGATGGAAAATGTTATCAGCAATAAAAAAATAATAAACAATAAAGAAAAGAAAAAGCTAACACATAATGTAGACAATAGTTCAAACATGACTATGCAAAAGATGCACACACACACACACACACACACACACACACACACACACACACACACACACACACACACACACACACTGTACAGACTGATTGGGGTGAAAGACAATGTTGCTTAACTGAAATATTCTGAGAAGAGAAATGTCTTGAGTTTGCTTTTGAAGTAAAGGAAGCAAGTGCAGAAATAATTGTTGCAAGAATGGTAATTACAGTTGATTATTTGGCTGCCAGATTGAAGCACAGAATGATAGATCATCATTGTTGAATTGTGAGATCTATTTTGTGACAGTCGATCAACTTCATTCTGTGAGTGCTGACTTTACATACCAGTGTATACTATATAATACTTGCCTTTGTTCACAATAGTCTCATTGTCATATACAGCAGTACATTGTACAGTCTGTACCAGGCTTAGGCACCGTATCTGGTCCTTTGATGTAACCATGTACCTATAGGCTATATAATCATACTCATTAGATATATATGGGAAAAATCTGAAAATGTTAATAGCATGATATATATATATCTCTCACACGCTATTACCATTTTGAGATTTTCCCCAGTATAACACAAATGCCAGGAAGAGAATAAACAGCACTTTTTTTAAACCTTGTATGTGTTTGGATCTTGTTTTAGAACGTTAGCGTTTGTTCTTGTTTCAGATATACATAAAAAAGGTGTGTTTTTTGTTTTGTTTTAGAGTTAGAGAAGTATTATCAGCATGCCCAGTATAGGAGGATCTGTCACCAGTTCTGGGCTACTGTGGGTCCAAGTTTGTAGTCTCAGACCGCTTGTCAGGGTGGCTGACTTAATGACTGTACCAAAGCAACCTAGCATGAGGCAGGCCTTAAAAAGTAAGCATCCTATTCAGCTTGGCCCAACAAGGGCATCCAATCATTATGTGGTATTATATTGAAGAAAACTTGTTATTTTTTTCAAAAAAAGTTCCCTTTGTATTTGAATGTATTTCTGATCAGTTTTGGCCAATTTCCATTTAGCTTATTGACACTAGCTACTGTAGGTATTTGCAGACTCATCGGGGCTGTTTACATGCCACCAAGATCCTGCTCATGATTGCATTTGCACAAGTGACAATGATCAAAAACTGATCAGAAATTCATTAAAGAGATGAGAAATTGTAAGTTTTCTTATATACTATCAGGCCCAAAATGACACCAGGCTGAATCCAGAATAAAGGGGGTGCCTGGTATGTGCATGTAGATGTCTAGGAAACGGCGAAATGCATGCTCATCAATATCAGTGAAAGTCAACTGTCATCTTTTTGGGCAACCAGTATATATATATTGACACTAGGTGCCAAAAGGTGTGCATGAAAACAGGACAAAGGGGGTAGAAAATAAAGTTGATGATACAGTAAAACTAGTTGTGTTTTTAGAATGTGCACAATGCTAGGACAGATTTCTTAAAAGCAAAAGATAAAAACTCGTGCACTTTTGGAGATATTCGCTGACAAAGGTCATAAAAGGTCGCATGTTGTACATCAGATATTACAACATGCATAGTTCATTGTGTCTTCAGTTTTGCACAAGTATGCATAAAATCAAGTCACACTATTAGTGCACATCTCCCCAACTATGTTTGTGCCAAATTTTGTACACTCATATAATTTAACACATGATTGTGACATGTTGATTGTTGTAATATCTGATGGGCAACCCATAACTAAAATTCAAGTAACACACCCTTTCATGCAATATACAAGTGCATGCAAAAATACAGTGAGAAGATTTTTTTCTCAGTTTGCATTTAATCACAAGTCATAAAAAGTAAATGAAACAAAATTCTGTATTACATCAGTATTACAACAAAATAATATTTCCCCAATTTTTAGCATAAAAAAATTTTGTTTGCTTATATCAGTCTAACAAAAACAGATTAGAATCACCTGATTTTATCAAGATAATTTACATTAACAATTATGTCTGGGCTTAATTAAACTTTAAAAGTTTAATGTTTTACGTCATGTTACAACAACAGTTGGGTGGCAAACATGACGTCTGACATAACTTTCAAGACAAAAAGTACTTCAAGAAAAAAAAAGTGGAACTTTGTCGCTCTCGCTCAGTTAACAAAATATTCTTGCAACACCACTAAACAGTCTACAAAAAGCATGCACTTATAACTGACAAGTTTTTGATGAAATTGAGTACACATCCTGAATCAACAGTTGCACGTAAGATTTACAAGATATTGCCTTGTCATAATAAAATTCTTCACGCTATACTCGGCTAAGTATAAAAAAACAGGTTTCAAATCTTTGGTGCAGGAAGATGCCACATTTCACAGTACTTTCATTTCGCACACCCAAATCGGCGGAAAACTTGAAAATATTCTCAATAAACTCCTGAAAAAGCGCACAGTGCATGTTCTACATCAGATTGCTGTACCTATGTCAGACCACTGAAGGAGACTACAACACACCTTTCGATGTTTCCGAGCAAAGACATGCCATGCGGCCGGGTGAATAAAGTCATTCAGGAAAGGTCACATGATGTGACAGATGTCGATAAAAAAGAGACTGCTTTCTCGTTTGTTTTATACAAAATATTAGATATCTTGTAGGGACGTCAGATGTTACAACAATATCAAATGATCAGGGAAATATTCTTCAGACTTCGTGCAAAACTTCAGTGAAAAAAAATGAGTATTGCTGTGTAGTGCAAATGCATGGATCGGAACACACGCAATGTTTCTGATGCTGTCGTTTTTCAGTTGTTCAAAGTTTTCAGTTTGAGATTACAATGCATCTGACGTACCTACAGGGCAAACATTCACAATCAATTGATTGAAAATACAACTATTGTGAGTGTTGATGTTATATTATCCATATAAAACGATGTACAAATCAGTGATTGTTACTCCATGTGCTTGTGATTTGTTTGTAAGCAAACTGACAAAAATCACTCAGTACATGGATGTCCGTTTTTGGCGGTCATTTTTCGGCACTTTTTTTCAGTATGTGATGATTGTATCTTGAAATCAACCACAGCCTGGTTGCTGAAATTATCTGTACTATATATTCATTTATTCATGCACGTACACAACACAACATTTCAAATAAAAACAGTTTTGAACAATGTTTTATTTTCAACTGAAGTGCATAACCCCTTGCATGCGCACCTTTTGGCACTAAGTCATATATATATACTAGTTATAATGCTAGTAATATTACTACTACATTTTTTACTAGTTATGTATATATTTTTTATATCTATATATATTATGGCTCTATTCAATAATGTTGCAAGTGCTGTGATGGATCCCATCTTGGGCGCATTGATAACAGATCTCATAGAAGCGGTGC
>JABMCL010000748.1:22500-47500 GCA_018857735.1 Alviniconcha marisindica
TGGGTCACTTGCTTGGGTAAGGCTACACCAGCCACGAGAGCAGCGCTACCCATTGCTATCAGCTGTGCAGTATTTTTGTTAGGGTATTTTACTGGTTAAGATTAGTACCTAGGGAGAAAATCAGCAATTGCTCAGACTGTTATTTTGCTTGACCAGTTCTAAATATATAAAAAATTAAAAAAAATTATGACAGTATATATATATAAAACTGATAAAAGTCAAAGAAAAACAACAAGTTGGCATAAAATTTCCCAAATTTTTGGCTCACGCCTTCCTTGGGGGTTTATTCTAAACAACTGAACGAGGGTAAAAACAGTTCACACAACGATTCTAAAATACAACTAAGACCGAACTAAGTGTTCACAAAGAGTCCAACTTTTACTTGTGAGTCGTAATCCCCCCCCCCCTTTCCCTTTCCCATGTTATGCACTGACGCACACACACTACACTATATATATACAAGGCCTGTATATACAGGCCTTGATAAAGCCCCAAGATGGGTGAAAATTTGGAGTAAAAAGTTTCCAATACAAGACATGCTTGGACTTATATATGTATTGGGCAACAAAAAACTGGTACCACTGATTTCTTTCTTGAGATTTTAGCAAAACAGAGGCCCAGAAAAGTTGTTCTCATGAAATCTGATAGCGTTGATTTAAACTGCCTAATTTTTACTTTGAGGATGTCAGAACCATTGGCTTCAGAGTTGTATAACAGTCAGGGTAAGGAGCCTGCTTCATCCTTGGAATATGCTGCATCATCAGAAATAGTTTTAGAATGATCACTGATTATATGCTTGGACTCAAGATAAAGCATTACCTAGCTGTTGGATGTCTACTTTGCATAGACTGACAGGCAGGATGAGGGGTGATGAAAGCATGGTGGTATGTGGGACTTTCAGGATGCTGGATTGTTTTGCAGGCAGAGGAAGAAATTATGGCAGCAAAAATGGACAAGGAATACACTGGCATCACTGGTATCCCAGAATTCACCAAGGCAGCTGCGGAGCTGGCGTTTGGAGCTGACAACCAGATCCTGAAAGACGGCCTGGTGGGTTGACATGGTTTTGTTTCACAAGCTGACCTGGTCAGGGTCAGTATGTTCAGACCAACTTCTGACCAGTATCAGCATGAAGGGTTGCACGCCCATCATGGGTGGTCAGTTTTTACGTCTAATAACTATGGGATATTGATTTTCAAACTGAATGATTATATTTGTAATGGTTTTCCCCAGATATGCCAGCCAGTTTACTCCCCCCAAAAAGGTTCCATTGTCCATTCATATAATTACAGGAGTGTACTACCACTGCACAGTAAATGTAAATGGTGAATGAATGATTTTTTGTTGCCACAGAAGAAACCATAAGCAACTGTTGGTTATTTTTGTTTTGATTTAAGAGACATCAAATTTGAAGTCAACTATTTATGTTGTATCACATTTAATGTATATATTTTAAGCAAAAATTAAACATCTTATTAAAATCTGTCATAAATTACTACTGCCAGCACAACTTTCTCCCAGTGTTTTCAGTGGTGAAATAAATTTTAGAGCTCTCTAATTGTCTTTGTTGTGTTAAGCTTGATTTTTCTGTGCCCATTTAAAATATGAAAGTTTTGTAAAATCATGACCAATTGTTATTGCAGAACTGCACAACGCAGGGCATTTCTGGCACAGGCTCTCTTCGCATCGGCGCATCCTTCTTCGTAAGTTCTTATCTGGGTATTCTCACAGTCGCTTGTGGCCACCATAGGAAGCACAGCCTCTGACAGCAGTCTTCTTTTATACTTTGTTTGGTCCCAGAATCAGTGTGGAATCAGTTCATTTCATCAGGGTCGCTGAACTTTAACATCAGGAGTTGGTGCACAAAATGTAGGTGTACTAAGAATGGATGTACTGAAAGTGGGTTTGCCTAAAGGGATGCCCCAAAAGTGAGTACACCCAAAGTGAATGCACTGTAAATACAGGACCATGAAAGTCTTTGCCTTTCCACAATAGCTTTCAGCTGTTTTGCAGGTAAAGGCTATGAATGATTGTTGTTGTTGTTTTTGCCCCTGCTCATGAACATACATACATGTATTCATTAGAAAAAGTTGTGCAATGTCTCTCTGAAATCAGTGGTTTGGTTATGTCTGAATTTTGACTCAATATTTTGAGCTTTTCTAACACGCAGTTCAAAGGAGAAAGAATAAACTCTTCAGCTTGATATTTTGCGAGTGACATGGAATGAACTGTTATTTGAACAAACAAGATATTTTATGCTGTTGGGATATAGTACAGTGGGACACTGATGGAAGACCTCTCATAGAAAAACAAGAAAGAAAAGCAGAGAAAAACAAATCTACCTTAATGTGAAGCATTCCTCTTCATCTGGAACAAGAACCATCTGGCTTTTCAGACCACTTTTGGTAGATTTTTAGGCTTGTCTGTAAAGAGGGGTTCCACTGTATAATGATCTTTATTATAATGAAGCATTTTACTTTTTGTTTGGTTCCTCAGATCATGATCCCATTAAAACGCCTTTGGTCACATATATGGCTCCCTTTTCAGAATATTAGGAAGTCAGAACTTTCACCCATGCAGTGGATTATGCATGTAATTCTAGTACAGTGAAAGAGTGATAAAAAACAAACAAACAAAAAATAAACCCCACTGGTCAGAGACCTTTCAACATTGTGTCAGGACCACATTTTTCAAACCATAGTCTTCCTATTCCCATGTGACTGAACTCCTCACCAAACACTACCCCTCAGACCACCCCTCACCGACAACCCCTCACCAAACACTACCCCTCAGACCACCCCTCACCGACCACCCCACACCAAACACTACCACTCAAACCACCCCTCACCGACCACCCCACACCAAACACTACCGCTCAAACCACCCCTCACCAACCACCCCTCACCAAACACTACCCCTCAGACCACCCCTCACCGACCAACCCACACCAAACACTACCACTCAAACCACCCCTCACCGACCAACCCACACCAAACACTACCACTCAAACCACCCCTCACCGACCAACCCACAACAAACACTACCACTCAGACCACCCCTCACCGACCACCCCTCACCAACCTCCCCTCACCAAACACTACCACTCAGACCACCCCTCACCGACCAGCCCACACCAAACACTACCCCTCAGACCAGCCCTCAGCAAACACTACCCCTCAGAGAACCCCTCACCAAAGACTACCCCTCAGAGAACCCCTCACCAAAGACTACCCCTCCACAACAAAAACTACACCCCACCAAAAGACTGTCCTGCACCACATACGTCCCATGTGACTGAACCCTTACAAAGGATAACCTCACTGAAGACTATCCATCACCAGATATTACCCCTCAACAAAGACTACCCCTCACCTAAGAGTAAAACTACCCCTCACCTAAGAGTACCCCTCACCAAAGACTACCCCTCATTGAAGACTACCCCTCACCAAAGACTACCCCTCATTGAAGAACACCCCTCCCCAAAGACTACCCCTCATTTGAAGACTGTCCCTCACCAAAGACTACCCCGTCATGGAAGACTGTCCATCACCTAAGACTACCCCTAAGAAAGACCACCCCTCACCGAAAACTGTCCATAACCAAAGACTACCCCTCACCGAAGACTGTCGGCATGCCCTGCACTGAAGACTTCCTCACCAAAGATGATCTCTCACCAAAGATTGTTCCTCCAAAGATTGTCCCTCACCAAAGATTGTCCCTCACCAAAGACCCGCTTCTGTTGGTTCTTTGGAGTGGTCTCCCATTAGGCGCATAATGACGTTATTTGCTGAGTACTGTAGCCTGTGATGGAGATGGCTGCTGTGTGTGGTTCAGGCCAAGTGGTATGGACCAAGCAAGGAGTTCTGGATCCCATCGCCCTCCTGGGGAAACCACACGCCCATCTTCAAGTCAGTCACTACTCCTGTTTTCTTGCTTTGTTGCGTTGTTGGTGTTGCTGTTGTCCTCTTCCACTACTTCCTTCATCTTTTCTCTTCCTCCTCCTGCTCTTCTTCCTCCTCCTTTCAGCATTGATGCATTTAGCTAACTGTTTGGACTGAATGTTGTGTTTTGAAACTGAGAAGTACTGAAGCTGAAAGTCAGTATTGTGATGGCTTTGTACATGCATGCACGCATGCACGTACACATGTACACACACAGGCACACGTGTGCATGTACACAGGCATGCCCACACACATGCACGCACGCATGCATGCACACACAAACACGCACACACATGCACGCGCGCGCGCGCGCGCACACACACACACACATGCATGCCCCCTGCCTGCACGCACACACATTCACATGTGCACATGCGCACGCACACATACACACACACACACACACACGCGCACATCAATGTTGGAAAGTTGACATTGTATTTGAAGAGAGATAACTATGAACAAGCACTCTCTTTTCACAGACATGCTGGTCTGAATGTCCAGTCCTACCGCTACTATGACCCAAGCACATGCGGCTTTGACTTCGCTGGGGCCCTGGATGATATTTCAGTGAGTGGACTTGTCCTGTCACCTGATGTGCTTCATGTTGATGGTGTGCGTGTGTCACATGGCTGATTCACATTTATGACTGCTGTCGCTGAATTTCTTGCCGTAGCTATCCCTGTTGACTCATTCTGTGGTAGTGGTGAAGTCTGTGTCCCACTGGCAGTGGAGTTCATGCCCCCTGTATATATACTTGCATGCCAGGTGACAGTTGCTGCTGGCGGTTCAGGTCTTTGTTGTCATATGCCTTTGTTGCATGTGTGATGTCTGTGGTAGTGGTGAAGTCTGTTTCCTACTCTGTTTCCCACTGCAGCTGGCAGTGGAGTTCAGTCCCCTGTATATACTTGCATGCCAGGTGGTAGCTATTGCTGGTAATTCAGGTCTCTGTTGTTGTATCACTTTGTTACATATGTGTGATGTCTGTGGTAATGGTGAAGTTTGTTTCCCACCAGCAGTGTTCATGTCCCCTGTACTTCAATGCCAGGGGGGGGGGGGGGGGAGCATTTATGTGCATGCATGACTGTGGTATATAATGCTCTGTGTGTACATGCGTAGGTATCCTCATAAAAACATGTCTGTATTTCAGAAAATCCCTGAGGGATCTGTGATTGTGTTGCACGCCTGTGCCCACAACCCAACAGGTGTTGACCCCAGAGTAAGTATGGATATATAACTGTGAAGCACAGACCTGTATGAGATACAGAAAACTGTCTCTATCTCTCACCCCACCCTCTTCCCAGACTCTGTCTCTCATGCCATCACTTCTCTTTCCCCAGTCTGTCTGTCTCTGTCACCCTGTATTTGTGTCTTTCTGCTTTTCTGTCTGTCTGTCTATCTCTTTCTCTCACACTCTGTCTCTGTCAGCCTTCTGCTTTTCTGTCTCTGTCAGTATGTCTGTCTGTCTCTCTCTCTCTCTCTGCCTCTCTCTCTGTCTCTGTCTCCCTCTCTCTGTCTCTGTCTCCCTCATTTTCCTGCTAGAGACCTTTGCCTCACTGTCAGAAAGGCTGTGGGAGTGCTGTGTAGCCCAGGAAGTACAGTGCCTCTTCTCCCCCTCCCCCCCCCACCCCCTCCCCACACAGCCAGAGCAGTGGATGGAGCTCAGCAGCATCATCAAGAAGCGGAAGCTGTTCCCGTTCTTTGACATGGCCTACCAGGGGTTTGCCAGCGGCGACATCGACAAGGATGCTTTCGCTCTGCGGCAGTTCATCAAGGATGGACACCAAGTGGCGCTGGCGCAGTCTTTTGCCAAGAACATGGGCCTCTATGGTGAGTACAGCATGAGAGGGGCAGGGTACGTGACTGCATGAACCACTTTGGCCTTGATCATGAGTGGGCTGTGAGAAAGATGCGTTTTCATGACAAATGATTTTAGAGGGAAGTGTACTGTGTGACAGAGTCGATGGTAGTTTTGAGGGCTCTCAGCTGGGGGAAAACAAGCTTTTTGTGTTGTTGTTGTTGTTGTTGTTGTTGAGCACTGCTGGAATAACCTGGGCCACTTGCTGGCGGTTTTAGGTGAGCGTGTGGGTGCCTTCACGCTAGTCTGTGACTCGGTGGAGGAAGCCAGCCGGGTGATGTCCCAGATCAAGATTCTCATCCGCCCCATGTACTCCAACCCTCCCATCCACGGTGCTCGCATCGCAGCTCGCATCCTCAACTCTCCCGAGCTTCGCACGCAGTGGTGAGTGGTTTCATACTGATGTACATGCAGTCCACTTTTGTGTAGCAGTTGAGGTAGATCTGTGAGGGTATATGCATACTTTTCAGAGAGAGTTGGGGGGGGGAGGGGGGAGGGGGGGGGAGAGAGATAGAAAGCGAGAGAGAGAATTGATGTATGTATAATTATGCACACATTTATTTTTTGGAAAAACATGCACAAATCATTGTGCAGAGGAGGTGGAGTGTAAAATACTGTCAGGGAGCAACACCTCTGCATTTATGCCTGTGTTTAGGTTGGGGGAGGTGAAAGGAATGGCAGACCGCATCATCTCCATGAGGAATAGCTTGAAGGACGGCTTGCTGAGGGAGGGGTCGTCCAGGAACTGGCAGCATATCACTGAACAGATCGGCATGTTCTGCTTCACAGGACTCAAGCCAGACCAGGTAAAACATTATGAGTGTTGCCCATCCAAGATCAGCTTGCCTGCTTTGCTCTTTAAAGACGAGAGGCTACTTTGGACCCTGCAGACCACTTCAGTGGCAGCATTTTTGGCAGATTGGTTTTGCTGGTTAACTCCTTGAAGATGAGGGATTTACGACCATGTTGCTGGTTAACTCTTTGAAGACAAGAGACTTAAGACCCTGCTGACCAGTCAGCTGGCAATGTTTTGAGTAGGTTTTTGCTAATTAACCATTTGCTGATCAGTCTGGTGGCAACATTTTGAGCAGATTGTCTTTGCTGATTAACTCCTTGAAGACAAGAGACTGAAGACCGTGTTGACCAGTCAGCTACCAGCATTATGTGCAAATCTGGTGCTTAACCTTTTGAAGGCAAGAGATGCTGACCAGTCCAGCAGTAGGATTTTGAGAAAAAATATTTTGCTGGTTAACGCTTTGAAGACAAGAGGCCTAGGACCCTGATGACAGCATTGTGAGCAAACTGGTTGTGCTGGTTAACTCTTTGCATACCATGTTGACATGTCTAGAAGCAGCAATTAGAGCAACTCGTTATAAAACAAAACAAATACCACACAAAGTTTAATTAAAGTTCCTTTTGTTACTCTGCATGATCTGTGTGGGGACACTGTTGCATGCATTATCTTCATTGCAGATTGAATCTTGCTGTAGCTCCTGGTGTTAATTTGTGGCTAAACAGTAATTGTCCTTGGGTCTTATTTATTTTCTTTATTCCTTTGTCTTCAGGTGGAAAGACTAACCAAGGAGTTCTCCGTGTACTTGACCAAGGATGGCCGCATCTCAATGGCGGGACTGTCTTCCAAAAATGTTGGTTACCTGGCCAAGGCTATGCACACAGTCACCAAGTGAGGCTGCCATCATGGGAACTGCAGACCAGCCAACGTAGTGACCCCACAGTGGTGAAGGACAAAAAGACAAATCAATGATGGGAATAGCATCCCATTAACCAAACTCTCAAGACAAGGACGCCACATTGAAAACAAATCACAGAATTAAAAGAAGACAAAAATTAAATAAAGCGTAAAGAACAGACTTTCTGGCAAGGAAACTGAAAGATAAAGACAGGAAGTTGATATGGGGGTGGTGGTGGCAGGGTGTGGGGGGGAGGGGGCATTGAACTCTAACATGAAAGGGATTTGTTTATTCACAACTGTTTGGTCCATATCAGATTGTTCTCACAGTTTCTTTTGAACCGTGATTAGTGTACAATTTACCACGTAAGAGTAGTATTTGTATATATGCCATGTAAGAATAGGGTTTGTGTCTATAAATTGTTAGTATTTTCCATGCGGGAATAGTATTTGTCCAAGTGCTTATCAGTCGGGTTACAGTGACTTTACCGCTGTTGTAGAAATTTCTTTTGTTTCTTATGTTTGCATAAAACGTGCTTGAACTAGTGCATTTAACTTCTTATTTCTCCACATCAGCCTTGTTTACAAGAGTTCCAGTGCTTGAGTTGATATTTTGAAGTTTTGATACAAATGATCATTATATGCTGAGATTACTTTGTTGAGTGAGAAATTAGAAATAATCAGATCTGTACCAGTGGTGGATATGCGGTGAGGAGGGTAACTTTTCTGCTGCTTGTGTTTTGGAGAAGAAGAAAAATTATTCAGCTTTGTTTGTACTCTGTTTATGTACAGTGCAGTTAAGTCAGTATGCTCAACTGACAGATCTGCCTGCTTGATATTTTTAGGTAATGGTTAAATCGATGTTAAGGAAGTGTACACCTCGATGGAATTTCCTATTCATTGGCGTACAATGCTAGAGTAAGTTGACTATGCTGTGCAAGGGTTGTTGAGAACTCATCGAACTTGCAGATGGCCAGCTGGGCTAAGAAATACCAGGGTAGGATTTGGGTTAAAAAGATCAAACGAATAGAGTTTGTGTCACAACGCTCAAAAAAGTTTCACATAATTATATACCTACTGGTTACACGGTAAAGAAATAACCAGCTTTTATAATGAAAAGGGATGCTGTCTTTCTTTTTTTCTTTTTTTGTGTGTCTTGTGCGGGGGGAAAGGAATAAAGCTTGAAAGGACAGAAATTCATGGTGGACTCTGGTAATGCGTAGACTGTTGAACCTTTTCTCTGCAACAAGGATAACTGCTAGTGTTATAAAAACAAAACAAAAACGAACTGCTAGTGTTTCAAACAAAACTAACTTTTTTGCATTCTGAAAAACTAGCAGCTCATTTTGTTTGTTTTACAATGCTAGCAGTCACCTTTTCTCTGCATCCACATTCTTTCTCCTATTGAAAATAAATCCTTTTGGCTTCATCATAAAGTACTTTGTTGTCTGGACTGGTGCATGAATGAGAAGTAATGAGGATAATGTTAAAAATCAATGGCCCTGACAATAATAATGACCTTTTTTTTAAAGCCTCTAAAGAAATTGTACAGAGCTGTTCTTGTCTCAAGCCTGAAGCCACCAGCAGTGTGAGAACCTCACCATCAGTGTGAGAACCTCACTGACAGTGTGAGAACGTCACCAGCGATGTGAGAACCTCACCAGCATGAGAACCTCACCAGCAATGTGAGAACCTTGCCAGCAGTGTGAGAACCTTACCAGCATGATAACCTTGCCAGCAGTGTGAGAACCTCACCAGCAGAGAACCTAACCCACATGAGAACCTCACTAGCATGAGAACCTCACCAGCAGGGTGAGAACTTCACCAATATGAGAACCTCACCAGCAGTGTGAGAACTTCACCAGCATGCGAACCTCACCACTGTGAGAACCTCACCAGCAGTGTGAGAACCTCACCAGCAGGCTTAGGTCGTTCCCCGCCATAGAGTTTGTGCTGTTGATGCCCATTTCTTCCAAAAGCTGTACTGATGAGAGCTAGGCTCTGGCAAACCAGGAACGTTCACTGGGAGAGATTGAATATGCTGCCTGTGAGACGGCACAAAAAGCCCGATGTCTAGCAGGACGTGCAGTGTCCTAAAAACCCAGGGGAGGCACTTTGCCGTGGACGTCATATTTTATTTTAGTACTGGCGGGAAATTCGGGTCATCTTACCCAGGTAAAGGCATATGGTAGCCGAAAGAGCAGCGCTTCCCATTCCTATATGTGTGTGTGTGCAGTATTTTCGTGTGTCCAGACACTGGTATGGCTGCCTGTGTTTGGGATTTTTAACATGCACACATATGTTGAAGCATGCAATAGTTCACGCGTGTCTGTGCAGACACTGCAGTGAGTCTACACTGGAAGTGGACTCGGGGACTGGGAACTCAAACCTGTGTCAATATTGCGCCTGGCTTTTCAGTAGGATGCTCTACCAACTGAGCTACTAAAGTAAACATGGTGCTTAACGTCCACAGAAACCATAAGGCTTATTAGGGACGGGGAGAAGGGGGGGAAGGGGTATGGAGGTGGGGGAGAGGGAGATTATATACCTATCGCTACACTGTCACCACCAGAATGACTTCTGCATTAAGATGGGCAGCGATGAGAGCCATTTTAATGTTTCAGTAGGAAGTGATGGACAAAGTCACAAGACAGTGTCCACAAACCACAACCTTTTTGAAGATAAGGGAGAGCCGAAGCGGTATCGAACCGCGGTCCTTCCGCTTACCAGCCTAACGCCTTACCGCTAGGCCAAACCGGCTCACGTGAGCTACTACTACTGCTTGGTTCTTAATGTCCTCGGATGTCAGATGACCAACTGAGCTCTCCACGCCCCCATATGATGTCCCAAGGGCAGTGAAACGGTCAGCAACATGTAATAATTATGTTAATGTAGGGGAGTGTTAGTAAGGCGCTTACATCCAAAGTAAGCTCCTTACAAATACATGACCCCACACTCCGAGCACCGCTTTCCGGCACCTTCCTCCAAACTCTGCCAGATTTAGTTACGCCACTGAGCGGGAACTCTTTATCTCCGCGCAGCTGTCCAGCGACGCGGTCAGCGCCCTCCGAAAGGTTCGGGTACTAATATGACTGTAGAAGCAACCTAGCGCCCTAACTTGTCCCTAATATGTCAACTGACATCTGAGGACATTAAGCATCACTTCACCACCACCTAGCGCCAGTGAGCCGGTTTGGCCTAGCGGTAAGGCGTTAGGTTGGTAAGCGGAAGGACCTCGGTTCGATACCGCTTCGGCTCTCCTTTCTCTTCAAAAAGGTTGTGGTTTGTGGACACTGTCTTGTGACTTTGTCCGTCACTTCCTACTGAAACATTAAAATGGCTCGCATCGCTGCCCGTCTTAATGCAGGAATCATTCTGATGGTGACAGTGTAGCGATAGGTATATAATCTGCCTCTCCCTCACCTCCATACCCCCTTTCCCCCCCCCCCCCCCCCCCCCCCTTCTCCCCGTCCCTAATAAACCTTATGATTTCTGTGGACGTTAAGCACCACGTTTACTTACTAACCTAGCGCCAAAGCACGCACGTAAACATGAGACGCATCCACCCCGGGTAATAAAAAGAGTTCCGTCTCGATTCAAACGATTGTGGTTTTATTTGTGCTGGTGTAAACTTTGTTGGCGGCTATAAACGACACGCCTTGTTTTATTTGAGCTGTTTGTAACAAACTTACTACTGTTTGAGCACCAACAAAAAACTGCTCGTTATCTGACAGTTTTCTGGACCCTATGGCGTAACTAAATACGGCAGTGGTCGAAGGAAGGATGTCGTAAACCAGTGCTTGGAGTTTGACATGACCCACTACACAAAGCCAATACAGCGTGAAGCTGACGAGGTGGTGGCCCAAAGGTTGGAAAGGTCCAGAGAAATGGGAATGTGTTCCTTGTTTAGCGCTTCCCCAAACCTCTGTTGCAGATCGTTGTTGCTGCACAGCCTCTGTTGCAGATCGTTGTTGCTGCACAGCCTCTGTTGCAGATCGTTGTTGCTGCACAGCCTCTGTTGCAGATCGTTGTTGCTGCACAGCCTCTGTTGCAGACCTTTGTTGCTGCACAGCCTCTGCTGCAGATCGTTGTTGCTGCACAGCCTCTGTTGCAGATCGTTGTTGCTGCACAGCCTCTGCTGCAGACCTTTGTTGCTGCACAGCCACTGTTGCAGATCGTTGTTGCTGCACAGCCTCTGCTGCAGACCTTTGTTGCTGCACAGCCACTGTTGCAGATCTTTGTTGCTGCACAGCCTCTGCTGCAGATCGTTTTTACTGCACAACCTCTGCTGCAGACCTTTGTCGCTGCACAACCTCTGCTGCATACCTTTGTCGCTGCACAGCCTCTGCTGCAGATCGTTGTTGCTGCACAGCCTCTGTTGCAGATCGTTGTTGCTGCACAGACCTTTGTCGCTGCACAGCCTCTGCTGCAGACATTTGTTGCTGCACAGCCTCTGCTGCAGACCTTTGTTGCTGCACAGCCTCTTTGCTGCACAGCCTCTGCTGCAGACCTTTGTTGCTGCACAGCCTCTGCTGCAGACCTTTGTTGCTGCACAGCCTCTGCTGCAGATCGTTTTTGCTGCACAACCTCTGCTGCAGACCTTTGTCGCTGCACAGCCTCTGCTGCATACCTTTGTCGTTGCACAGCTTCTGCTGCAGATCGTTGTTTCTGCACAGCCTCTGTTGCAGATCGTTGTTGCTGCACAGACCTTTGTCGCTGCACAGCCTCTGCTGCAGACATTTGTTGCTGCACAGCCTCTGCTGCAGACCTTTGTTGCTGCACTGCCTCTGCTGCAGACCTTTGTCGCTGCACAGCCTCTGCTGCAGACATTTGTTGCTGCACAGCCTCTGCTGCAGACCTTTGTTGCTGCACAGCCTCTGCTGCAGACCTTTGTTGCTGCACAGACTCTGCTGCATACCTTTGACGCTGCACAGCCTCTGCTGCAGACCTTTGCTGCTGCACAGCCTCTGCTGCAGACCTTTGCTGCTGCACAGCCTCTGCTGCAGACCTTTGTTGCTGCACAGACTCTGCTGCATACCTTTGACGCTGCACAGCCTCTGCTGCAGACCTTTGCTGCTGCACAGCCTCTCGCTCTCATCCTTTCAGAATGTCCCTCGTGGCGCAGACAGCAGCTCTAAAAGCCACACCCCAACTCCAAGCCTCATTTTCCAGTACCCATCCTCCAAACTCTGCTGTAATTGGTTGCACCATTGAAGGAACACTGCTTGTCTCCACGCATTTGCCTATCGAAATCGGCCCTATATTGTCACTGTTCGCATCCTTTGTACAATTTGTGAAAGATTTGAGTACTAAGACAAAGCATATTCAACTGTCTGACCATTGACTCATAATCAACATCAAGTACTTTGGTTGCCCTGTAGTCTACATAAACTGCTAGCGGAAACTATTGATTTACTAACAAGAATAAAATGATTTTTAATGCATGGCATAGCATATATATGTATAATTTTATATGGTGGAAGCAACATTGCGTTGAAGCACATACATCGGGTGCGTCTTCTGATATAAAAAAGAAAAAGAAAAAGTTTGTTTTGGTGTTTTTTTTTAATGGTTTGATTTATGCTGCGCCAGCGCTGGTCTGTGACAGTATCAGACCTTTAGGCATGGACCTGTATTATATATACTGGACTGCCAGCTGCGCGCTATGCGCGAGATGTTGATTAGTTCTCGTATAAACTGATGATTAATACAGCTCTGTGTTGTGTGTCAGCGTGAAGCGATATGCCTATCAGGACATTTGACATCAGGAAGGTAGTGTAAAGAACAAAAACAATACACCATGTGTACATGCACTTCAGCAGTGTGTGTGTACCGTTAATTAATACAATACCGTGCTCCCGGCGGAGGTGTCTTTGGTGGTTCCAGGCATTATGGCTGACTCAGTGCCGCGTTCTGCATTCTTTCCATGCCCAGTTCATGGTCCGTGGACTGAAAAAGGCCGAAGTGGAGCCCTCTGCCACTCTACCACTCTGCCACACAGACAGACAGACACTGACGACGGACAGAGAGACAGGCAGACAGAGAGGCGGACAGAGAGACAGCCAGACACAGACTGAAACAGCCAGAGAGACAGCCAGCCAGAGACAGACTCTGCAGAGAGACAGCCAGCCAGAGAGACAGCCAGAGACAGACTGCAGAGAGACAACCAGACATAGAAACCGAGAGACTGCCTACTCTGCCTACTGGGAGGAGGTGTGTGTGTGGCCTTTCCATCTGACCGCTTGACCAACTGATCGCTGCACAACACTTAAAACACGGCATCTTTGCTATCAAAATAGTTCTCGGCTGGGCTCGGGGGGGGGGGGGGGGGGGGGGGGGGGAGGGGGGGGGTTCATGTTCGTCATGGCCCCGGGCCTGACATCACTCCGTGCAGTCGCTTCAGTCAAGTGTTCCTACAGTAAGAGTTACCAGTTAAGCAGTCTCACAGACATTAAATAGTATGATTTGTTGTCATTTTGGTCTTTGTTGGTTTTGTTGCCTCTGACGTTTTGACAATAATTTGCCATCTTGCCATCGTAAATGTCTGTGTGATTATCATTTTATCTATAGGTAACACTCAAATAAGCATATTGCTTTTGTGTTTCCGGCTGTACTTACTTGTTGAGCTTATGATTACGATGAATGAATAAAATTTTGTTTAAACCAAATAGTATGATTCAATGTCTGTGAGCAGTCTGCGTTATTCTGTCTCAGTCAGTGTGGACCCAACCCACATTGTGTGGCATCCAGAAAAAAGCATACTTTCTTAGATATGGCGGGGGAAAAGATGGTGTTTACATAATTTTTGTTAAGCAGTGATTTCAGTTCTTCTCCCTCTCTTCAGCCGGAAACACAGTCTTCCATCAACAACAGTACTACTACAGGCAATGACAAAATAAACTGGTGAATGACAGATATAATTATGTAAACGCTAGCGAGAGGAAGCACCTCCCATTTAAAGGGAAGTAACTGCGTTGTACTGTTACTTAATTGAGTTTTTGCCCTTCGACCATTTACCAGCATATCCGGGCGCACCAGCATATCCGGGCGCACATCGCCATTTTGTCGCCCTCGAGCAACCTACCCGGTTGGCACGTTTCTTGAACACAGCTGTGTCCGTGAGTTTGCTTTGGTTTTGGTAAGTTTCTGGACAAAATCTGTTGTTTTGTCCAGAAGACGTCTTCTGTAATGTTTTCATCTACACATATGTGTTTTTTGTTGGGCATGTTTTGCACGTAAACGTTAAAAAAAAAAATGCAGACGACAAAAATATTCCTGGGGAGTAAACGCAAGTTGCTGAGTGTAAGTGGTGTACTTATAGTCTGTTAAACCCGTAGCTTAACACACACTTTGGGAAGCAAATTTGATCATTTACCACCTGATTTTAGAATCAGATGATATGTGCTTTTATATGACATATTAACTCTAAAAGGCGCATTTGTTTTTAATCGTTTTACTGTTTTATTTTGCCCAGCCCAGAATGAGGTCAACCTTGCCGTCATGGCGGGCATCACAAGCGGCTGAACGCAACGAACACAACGAGCCTAAAAACGGGCTTGTGAGGCTGGGCTGCATGTTACTTGTTAGGCTACAAACGCAATTTTTTTTTTTGTAAAATGCGAAAGACTGGCAAGCTCTTTCTGATGAAATTTACTCGCAGCATACTGTGTTAAAAATACACACCAGACTTTCGAGTTTGGTCACAGTTGTGAAGTCTTCGGTTGGTGCCCTTTGCGGCTAGGGCGTAGGCCTACGTGTCATATCGTCTGCTGCAAAAAGCCCAACCATAGAGAGAATCATTTAAGTCGGGGGGGGGGGGGGGGGGGTTGTTGGTTTCTGTTAGGTGTTAGGAGTTTTGTTCATTTAGTTCTTTGGACATGTATGATCATTTTGAGCCACTATAGTCAATTACTATTACTAAATAATATTAATTACTTTCTTTACATTCCATGTTTATGCTCACTGGTGTGGTTCATTGCATGTATGTAACTGAGTGTATTGTATACATGTTCCGGGCCATGACCCTTTAATGTTTTCTTTCCTGTCCTTTCTCTTTTTTGTTTGGGTGGGAGTTTTATGGCCCCAATTGTCTAAAATGTTAAAAGTTGTGCGCTGGGCCGGCAGTGTCCCTTTCCCCCTAGAATCCCTGCAGTAGCAGGTTGTCAGTTAGCAATAGTTCGAGCTGCTGCCTATGCATCTGATTCAGGGGAGAGCCTACATTGTTTCCTGGTTGGTGCAAATAAAAGTTATGTTATAGCAACCTCTGACTTGTGACTCTTCATTCATGCTTCCAACCTGCTTCCCTCACTCCCCAACCTGCTCCCCTACACGTAAATTGCAATTTAGTGTATTATACTCAGATAATAAAAAACAGAAAACATTTGGTTTATGATTCCAGTTGAAATTCTTCCATGTATATAATATGATAAATAATTTGGTATGCAACATTGTATCATCACTGTGTCAGGCAGTGAGGCCACAGAATGTGGAATGATGAAGATTACTGATCCTGACTGGGATGACATTTAATATTATTATTGTTTTATCATGGCGTCAGTTTTATTTAAACTTAAAGCCCTAAAGCCCGTTCTTAATTGGGCGAATGTTTCTTCACAAACCTAGTTGGAAGTATTCGGCGAACCTATTTGGTTCTTAAATGGGCGAACTTTTCTTCGCGAACCTAGTTGGAAGCTATATTTGGGGTCCAAAAAGCTTCGCTCAACATGTTCTGGGAACATTCGCCCTATTTGACGATCTTTGCCTCTGATTGGCTGAGAACAGAGCTCTCCTGTGGATGAAGAAAAAATAAAAATGGATGATGGTGTCACTAGGTTCTTCACTCGCTTTGGAGGGAATTTGTTTATTTGTTGACTTGTGGGAGGTGCAGCCTTGTCTCGGAGACCCAGAATGAGATAGTAGTTGTTGAATTACCCTGTGAGGGATGATTAAAGTATATTGACTTGACTTGACTTGCCTACATTTTTTATCATGCTGTCTGCTGCACATCTGCTGCAAGTTCGGGACAAAGCTTGCATCTCATTACAAGCCAGTTGAGAACGAAGTAAAGTTTGGACTATCTGAACCATGTTCAGCGAACTAAAAATTCAATTAAGAAACGAATCATAGTTCGTCGAAGTGTCCGAAGTATGTTCGGTGAACAAACATTCGCCCAGTTAAGAACGGGCTTAAAACAGATTTGTCTGAAACCACTATTTTTTTTCTTTTAGGTTTTCTTGAGTGTGGTACTTGTACCAGTGGTAGTGAGTAATTAGAGTGGTGGCTTTAAGTATAATAATAATACTGATTTGAATAAGTCAAGTTTCACTTTCAGTAGCACTAGCAGCATTCCAGTAACTCTGTGTCAAACATGACTAATAGCAACAGTATTTGTCAATACTATTGCTGTTACATAATTTACTGTACTATTACTAAATTATAAACTGGATTTATTCAGGCAAGCTTTTTTTCTTCTTCTCATTTTGCAGAGGGCTGATGAGGAATTGATATTTGCAAACTCCAGAATTATGTGGTGACCACATTATTTCATTCCTCAAAAAGAATTGTGGGAAAGATAAAGGGAGCTCAAAATGGATCGCAACGCCCGAGCCCAGTACTACCCCCCTCAAGACAGCCTTGCTGCAGAGATGCTGAACAAACTGCAGGATGCTTCTGGCTTCACCATGGTGGCTGTGCCAGAGGGTTATGCTCTGCATCCGCCTTCAAACTCTTCCTTGGTGTCCGGTGCCACTGCAGGGCTTAACTCATCACTCATTGCATCATCCCTAAGCCAGACCTCTGTCTCTGCTGACGGCACCATTCTCAGTTCCGCTTCCGGCCTTGACCCAGCTCTGACCCAGCTTTTGGTGGACGCTGGCACAAACCATCAGACCGCTGCGTCAAGTTTAATCTCTGATGTGCCTCCTGCGCTGACCTCCAGCATGTCCGTCTCTCTTCCGTCCGGCAGCGTGCACACCCTCCATTCCGTCCTGTCTGCTACCCTCGCCCAGGCGCCCTCCCATGAACCCGCCTCTGTTCTGCTGCCTGCTGACCCCTCTCCACAGAACCCTCCCCCCATCCCCAGTGCTGAAGCCATGACCATCACCGTGCAGTGCACCATGTTTGACACGGTCATCGTGGTCGGGCAGCAGAACTGGCAGTGCTGCATGTGTCGTGATATTCACGGCTTTGAAACCAGCATTGACCAGCACCTTGCACTTAAACACAACCTGCATCCGACTCCCCTTGGGCGGCAAGAGGGCAGGGTTGCCGCTGATGGAAACTCGGCCGCCACCTCTGCTGTCCTTCCACAGTCTCAAGACAACACTTTTGCAGAGAGCAAGGCACTGCTGCCATCTGCCCAGCCACTGCAGACAATATCAGAGCAGGCCTTGGCATCACTGAAAGGCACAGATCCCAGTAACAGTCGTTCAGGCTTAGAGAGAGAGGTGGCGCTTCTCATGGCTCAGACATTCACTCACTCTGGCGATGCAAGTGTGGTTATTGAGGGGGTTAACAAAGGGGACAGCTTTCCCGTCAGCTCTGCCAGTTCAAGGGAGCAAAAAGATCTTGAGCTTTCATCTGATGCTACCTATGCAAACAATGCCAGTGGCAACAGTAGAAGTGAACTTCTCCCAAATGCCAAAGACAAGGAGGCAGGGAACATGAACGTGTTTGGCAAAATGATCACCAAAGTTGAGCGTGCAATTTTGTCTGCTTCAGATTTAGACACTAAAAATGACCTTCTGCTTGTAGCTACAGAGCTAGCACGGATGCGAAAAGATGTGTCGTCAAAGAGGAGCAAGATGAGGAGAAGTCATCGCTACATCAGCTGTCCTGAATGCGGAAAGGAAGTCAGGAACAGGAAAGACCTCATCAAGCAACACAACCGATGTCATGAGAAGACCAAAAAATACAGATGTCTTATCTGCAACAAGCTGTTTAAGTACATCCACACCCTGCGACGCCATGTTGCTCAGCAAGGTCACAAGGGAGGAATGCCCTCAGACACAGCAATGAATCCAACGCTAGATGATGACAACAGCGTCACAAGTGCTGGTGAAACAACCAGCGGCGTGCAGCTGGTGAAGACGGAAGTGGAGGAGGCAGAAGAGGAGGATGTTGAGCAACTGATGACAGTCAGCTTTTCTCCACTGTCTGCAGAAAGTAAAGAGGCTTCCTCAGAGAGCAAAGCGGATGATCGACCGTCCGCTGGTGAACCTGCCTATGAGAAGATTTTGGCCATGCTGCTGTCAAAGGGGGAACAGAAGCGCACCCCTACCGGCAGGAAACTGTCGCTGCTGCAATGCTTTGTGTGCGACCGAGAAATTCGGAACCGCAATTATTACATCACGCGGCACGCTCGCTGTCACATGGAAGACCTGTGCTACTCGTGCAATGTGTGTGGGATGGAGTTTTACCGTAGGGATTACTACAGGGATCACATACTGCAGCACGGGGATAGCTCGTCTCAAGAAAGTGAAAATGCTGCTCCGGTTACCAGAGGCCAAGGGTCCAAAGACAAACAGAAGGCTGGGGGTTCCCAGCCTGGCAGAAAGAAAGCGTGGACCCCCAAACCACCCACCGTTCCCTGCAAGATCTGTGGCAAGGGCATTTTCAACCGCACCTACAACATCAAGAGGCATGCCCAGCAGCATTCCATCCTGGAGTGGGAGTCTATCCTCAGCTCGTCTCAGGACTTGCCCTTCAACAGGCCGCAGCCCAAAGCTTCATCCGGCTCGCAGCGCCCCATTCACTGCGGAGTGTGCGGCTTGAGCTTCAAGAGCTACACGCTGAAGCGGCGCCACATGCTGAAACATCGCTTCAGCTTCTCGTGCAGAGTGTGCCACTACAAGTTTGACAGCGGAGCAGAGCTCATGGCACACACCTCCATGTGCAGGAAGAGCGGCAGCGCCACCTCCGATGCTGACCAGGAACAAGAGCAGCATGCTGGGAGTGGGAACAAGCGTGTCAGGGGCCCAACTTGGAAAAAGCAGCTGACAGGACAGGTAGGGGTTTTGCTGCTTCGCCTAATAATTATAGTAATAAGCATCTCTCTAGTCTGTGTGACTGTTTTTACATTATTTCAATTGTCTGCTGTGGTGTGCATGTGTGTCTTACTCAGTTACTGTGTGTGTGTATGTGCTGATGCATATATATATATATATGTGGTCTCTTAGCAATGGTTTCACATGAAGATTATCATTGTTAGGAACATGTCGTGTAGTTTGGGAGCAAGTGTTGTAAAATGTCATTCACATGTCATGCTGTCCACTGTTCCAGCGCCATTTTGGGTGTAAACTTCCGAGTCTGTTAAACTCATAAATGTTTTTTATTTCACACAGTAAATATCTGACAGCACACCATTTCATCAGAAATGTACAAGATCGAATGAATGTTGCGTTTACAAAAGGTGAGCACCTATGGAATTTTCCATTTATTTCCAGTATCTTAGACAGTCACAGCTTTAGTATCCTATATATAATATTATATATCATATGTTGTGCACACACATGTTTGCAAGCATGTTACTTGCTAGTTGTTTTAACAGATTTTTGGTTGTGAAGACACACTGGCAATTTTTACAGGTTTCTGGTGTGAAGAAGTTTATCTGTCCAGTGTGTAACGCCAGCATTATTCACACCACGCAGAACATCAAGCGGCACATGCGTGAACTGCATTCAGATGGGCAGCCACACACTTGCTCGACATGCAACCGCACCTATGACTCTTACCACAAGCTGCAGAGGCACCTCAAGTCACACGGAGACACCGGAGGGATCTGTCATGTTTGTGGAAAGGTAAGACCTAAGACACTATGATGGTAAAAAGTAGGTATGTCTGCACAACTACCGCCCTTTTTCTAGCGAAAGGAAGTTTTTTCTTGCATCTGTGTCTTACATGTCTGTATTATTATTTCTAACTGATGGTGAATCCTGAATTCTATGCATAATAGGCCAGTGATCCCACTAGCTCTTTGCACCCCCCCCCCCCACCCCCACTCTGCCTCTCACGACAGGCAAAGATCAAAACTCATAGCACATTTTGTTGTATATATTTATATCCATCATGCCCTTCTAGTTCTATGCAAAAGCACCAAGCTTGGGATTCTTAGAGCAGGAATAAATCAGCCAGTTAGCCCAGCGGTATTTCTGTTGTAGAATATAAGGTTAATAAGGTTAATCTCTTTCAGACTGCTGGCATCAATGTTGAAGCAATTTGCATGCAGTCTCTCATAATCCGTTGGTCAAATGTCAGAAATGTCTGCAACAGCATAACCATGGCACAATGCAGCAGAGTATGAAAAGAGCCACACCCCCACCCCATCCCAAGAACATAAAGCAATTCATGTTGGCTATGGTGATGGACCACCTGCAAACTATTCATTCAAAAAGTCAATTTTCCCCTTCTCAGACGAGAAATTTGCAGTTAACAGAATCACTTCACTGGCAGATGCTTTGCACAGTGCACATGAATTTCAGTTTCCACTTCTCTCAGGTGTTCCAGACCAAGTCTGCATTACGTAGCCACACCAAGCTGCACGCCAGCCCCGAGGGCATGTTCCAGTGTCCCCAGTGTCCCAAGTCCTTCCGTTTCCAAGGGCGACTGGAGAAGCACTTACGGAAGCATGCGGAGCATGCTGACATCTGCCCCCACTGTGGCAAAGTCTACATCTCCAAAATCCATCTACAGCGCCACATATCTGTTGTGCACTTGGGGGTCAAAGACTACAGGTGAAGACTGTTTTCTCGGTCATGTTCAATGTATTTCACACCAAGTTGAGCATCACCAGGGAAGGCTGATGAGAGATGGGAAAATTGAAGACTGTTGACGAGTTTTTACTGGTTAATTTGTGAAAAAGTGGTGAAGACTGTAGCCATCATGGTTTGGTGAGTTTATGGTGAAATTTTAGAGCCATGCTTTCAGTGGAGCTGGGAATAGTTCACTTGGAAAAAAAAGAGCATATTTAGTAAAGATTTGGGCTGGCACATGACATCCTTATTCACCAAGCCATGGCATAAAACACGAGTAAGTACAAGCAAAGCCCTGCTCTTCACTCAGTAATAGAGCTGCAAGTAAATCTTGATAGAAAGCCATCACAATACATCTGCAGAATACTGATACTTTTGGTTGTTTTCGTAAGCAGTGGCAGAAAGTATTGAAAGCCATTTAACTAGGGCGCCTATGCTTTGTGACGAAAGAGGTAACCATGGCACTTGTTTGATGTTGTTAAAATCTCAAAGGAAAATTTGCCTTTTTGAGCATATTTGTCCTCAAAAAGAGGAAGGTGGATGGAATGTTCTCAGGGAGTGGTACCCTCATGTCTTTTTCTGTGTATGCCCCAGAAGACTTCAGTCAACCGCAATTCTGTGAATAGCCAGTTGTTTCTGTTATGCCAGTATGTTACTGAATTACCAGTATGGTTTTCCATACCAGGATGAAGCTCTACTTTGTGACTAGCACAGTAATAACACTGGTGGTGGTGGCTTTTCCATGCATGCAAAGATTAGAGAGAGTTTGACGAACCATGCCCTGTCTTACCCAGTCTGTGCTTTAGAAAAAATGTTTTAAGGGGAGATAGTTCATTTATACCAATTCCACTTTTGGGCCAAGGATCAGTCCACAACTGATCAGCTGAGACGACTGTGGATGAGCATTCCCTGGTGAGTTGTGTGTGAGCTCATTTCCCAGCTGGGTTCCCCACACTGTGCCTGGACAGCAGAGTCAGCTCACTCTGACCTCGTTGGGTCATGAATGTACACACTGTAACCTACTACCTTCACTTTTGGCAGACCAGGGCTTTTCACAAATTACATGCTTCTATGGTAACACAGGGGTGGAACAGATATAACACCAGAGATGGCACAGCAAGTTAACTCCAAGAAGAAAATTCTCCTACCACTCATGATCGAACCTATGACTTAGTAATTGCAATTTGAGCATTCTAACTCTGAGCTATGTCCCCCACCCCCCAACCCCTAGCAGCAGCACTAAGTTCTACCACTGAAAACAACACTGAAGGTTAATACTTTGGACAGCTGTTGAAACTGACAGAACAGGGGTTAAAACCTGTGCATTCTGACATGCAGGCACAAGTGTAACCAGTGTGGTGCCCAGTTCTTCGAGAGTGTGCAGCTGCGAGACCACATCGCATACCGTCACCACGGCATTCAGCTGTACACATGCAAATACTGCAACAAGGGCTTCAACTGCCGTCCTACCATGATTCGCCACGAGCGCAAGGAGCACACCAACTACCTCCCATACAAGTGCAAGCACTGCACGCAGGTAGGTGACCAGTTTCCAGCTGTAGCTGGCCCTGTTATGGCCTTCTGGACTCACATGAAAGAGCACGAGTCTGTGCAAAGATCAGTGTTATGTTGGCTGGTTGAGTGTCCAGCATGTCAAAAACTTGACTGTTGCAGTTTTCTTAGACAGTGAGACACTGTTAACATAACAGATGTCATGCTTTGCACAGTGGTACTGCCCATGATCAGAGACCTTTTTTTTATCTACTTATTGAGCATAGTAAACTACAAATCTGACCCAGAACTACACAACTGTGTGTTCATACATCAAACCATGAAGTCAGCTTCGTTTTGGCTACATATTCCACAATCCAAACTACACTGGCCTCATCTTCGGGGTAAACAGGTGATCATGACCCCATTTTAAGGTCACGGCAGTCGTGAACAGTTTCAGCTGGAAGTCTCGTGTTTTTAATCCAATTAATTTGAAATTTTGCATGATTATCAATTAGGATTTTCATATATAATATACAAGGGAGCTAATTGACATGGTTTCTGATCTGAGAAGGAAATGAACAGTGGTGTCTTCTGGGACACTGTTGATGCAAGGGCTTTCAAACTTTGCATGCATGTAACATTACTTGGGATCTACAGACTCATACATGGTTTTACAACCTTATGGTGCATGTAGTTACAGTGAATGCTGCAGTGTCAGAGCAAGAATGGTTGTGTTAATATGGTGTACAGACAATGGTTTATATTTATAGATTGTGGTTGGAAGTCACAAGATGGTGTCCATAAAAAAACTCACACTTTGAAACTAAAAAACAAAACAAAAAAGAGTGCTGGAGTTGGATCTGTGAAAGCAAGTCCATTTGACTGACCACTAGACCAATTGTATCATAACACAAGAGTATGTAAATACCAAATGCGCCGTTTGCATGTGCAGTGCTTCCCCGAGAAGTCCAAGCTGGTGGCGCATGAAATGACCCACACGGGTGTGTCCCCACACAAGTGCGACATATGCGGCAAGTACTTCACCACAGGCAGCGCCCTCAAGGCACACAAGAACCTTCACATGGGCGTCAAACCCTTTGTGTGCACTGGCTGTGGCAAGACCTACCTGAAGAACTGGCACCTGCAGCAACACATCCGCAAGGCCCACCACACCATGGAGGTCATGGTCTATGACATCACCCAGAATCCACCGGGGCAGGAAGTAGGGCAGCAGCCAATCAATCAACAGAACATCCTGCCGACAGTGGACCAGCCCTGTCTGCCGAACGCCGACTCTAAGTTCCTGCATGCGCCTGTAAAGGGGGAATATATCCATGTGCAGGCAGCTGAGGGCAGCAACCTTCAGCAGACCGCCAACCTTCAGCACACGGCCCAGAACATGATGCAAGGCCACGGGCAGATTTCTGTGCAGCATACTATTGTGTATCCATAGAAATGGTATCTAACAACAGGTTTTAGAAACAGATACATACAGGTGATGATACAGTATTCGTAGGAATTAGAGAGAACTCTTGTTTCCATACACACACACACACACACCAAAAAAAACAAAAACAAAAACGAAACAGAGTGACAATGGTTGCACCATAGACATAGAGATGCTAAACTAAATACTGTAGGGTCAAAGGTGCTAGTGTTCAGAGCTACTGTAATTTACATAACATTTTAAGTCAAACGCTAAAAATAATGCACTCAGCACAACAGCTTTTCTTTTCTGTCCAACTAATAACATTGTAAAATGCTTGCAGATTGGTAGACCAGACCTCAAAGGAAAAATCATGTAGGCAAAAAAAAGATTTGCATTATGGCTAGCAAGTTTTCATGTTAAAATTTAATCTCCATTTTAGCTGTCAGTTTTTACTTGTTTCATTTTTTTCTATATCAGAATTATGCGTTGGATAAATTGGTTTATCTGAAAGAGCTTATGTTCATCTCTTTAAGAGTGCACCAAGTTTCACTTACTGCATGTTTTCTACTAATATAAGTAACAAATTATTACTGTACATTTAGCTTATTACAAACATGAAGATTATGAATATGTCTGCACCTAGAGGGAGAAAATTTAGTCCAGTGACAGGTTGGTGATACCATTATAAGAACACTATTTATTTCAGTTTTAAACATTATTTATTTCTCAGTATCTCATAAAAAGTTCAATCATGTATCCTACTGAGAATGTGTGTATGTTTGTGTGCATGCATGTGCATGTTTTCTGTGTTACTCTTGTTGGCCTAAAGCTTTGCAAATT
>JABMCL010000748.1:52500-87500 GCA_018857735.1 Alviniconcha marisindica
GTGTGTGTGTATCACTGTATGTGTGTGTGGAATGAAAAACTGTCAATATGGACTTAATAAACATAGATCTTGCATCGTTATGGAGGATATTACTATTACAGTATTAGTATTTTAAACAAAACATAACACGACAAAGAACTAGTTAATGTCATAACAGTCAGTATACTGCGACTCACTCACTCAGTCAGTCAGTGTTCAGAGAGTGGCCAGATTTAACCAACACATGGATGGCACCATCACAAAAACAAAAACAGCCCCTTCACTCCTGAGGAGAAACTTATACACCTACAACTCTGGTCAAACCTGTACCTAAATGTATACAGTTACAAGTATGTGTGTGTGTTTTAATACTTTTATGCATTGAATCATGAAAACCTGTACATTTAAAGAATATATATATATATATATATATTATAATATGTAAGTGCTTAGGGTCTGTTTGGGTTAGACACGCAATACTCATTATTATTATTATAATGTATACAGTTAACAGTATGCAAACACAGTATGGGATCCCCATACCTGAGAAGAATTTATAAACCATAAAGCCTGGATTGAAGGGTCTGGTTAGATCTGTGCTGTGTGTTTCATCCTTCACAGGCACCACAAGACCTCCACTGTGGATGAGACGCTAAATATACTAAACTGACTAACCCTGGGGCAGTGTCAAAGGATAGTGCACCTGTCCATGCTGTACACAATCTCTAACCTCATGAAAGCAAAATTCTAACAGCTCCAAGGTCAGATCAGATCACGAATAAATTCACTTGACAGGTAGACAGGTCAACTTTCTCCTGCTGTGCTGAACTTAGGCAGTTCAGTTTTATCCAACAAACTGTGAGAGATCACCTTCTTCTTCTTCTTGATTGCCGCTACACTGAGAGTCCAGTCTGCATGATGAATGTGGCCGTCTTTTTCCAGTTCCTCCCAGCTGCCGTAGAGTTTTATGTGTAGCTGGGCTGCTGTTGGCCACACATTTTGTTCTTGCTGACTGCAGAAGCAGGCATCTCAGCAGTATATGTTCAGCAGTCCAGAGGTCTTCAAGACCACTGTTGCAGGTTGATGATGGTGCCAAATTTCATTTTCCTGTACATGTGGGTGTTGAATCAGTTGTGGCCCATGCATAATCCGACAGCCTGCTGTGACTGATGGAGGAAGTGGAATCATCCCTCTCAGTGCACTGCCCCGGACAGGGTTTCTCTAATGAGGATCTTCTTTTCTTGGAAGATGACACTGTTGTCTTGCTGTCTTCCTTTGGCTCCAAGTGTGGCAAGCTCATCCACTTTTTCATCTCCTGGAAGACCACAGTGGGCTGGTACCCACTGCAGCACTACTTGTCTGTGCTGCACAACCTCGTGAAGGCTTTCTGTAAGATGAAAGAGTTTGTATCCTGCTGTAGCTTCCAGGACTGACACTACAGTGCATCAGACAGGAAGACAACCTGTTAACATTCGTTGCTTGGAGTCTCTGACCATGGAGGCGGCCTGCACAAGAACCTGAATCTCCGCTGTATAGTTTGGAGCAATATTTGCCAGTGGGAATGCTTGCTGATTGTACAGTCTCACCTTCTGGAAACTTGACAGTGACATGTATACACTCCTGCTCAGAGTAGCCTTCCCCAGGTGATAGTCAAAACCCTTTCCACAGATCTTTGTCACAAGGGTATGAAATCTCCACTTCTGAATAGTCTTCTTCTTCTTCTTCTCCTCCTCTTCTTCTTCTTCCTTTTCTTCTTTTTCTTCTTCTTCTTCTTCTTCTTCTTCCTTTTCTTCTTCTTCTTCTTCTTCTTCCATCCCCTTGGGCTCTCCATACATTTGATTTCTTTTTCTCTCTCTGCAGTTCAAGCAAACCCCTTAAACACAAGTAATAAGATATACATGTATAACTGAAGTGGCTATCTAGATCTAACTGGTGTTCTATGGTATTATGATTTATAGACCTGTCCTATTCCTTGATTTAGTCTGATCATATAAATTTAGTGAGCAGGAAGTCAGAGAGTGAGACTAAGACAGTGAGTGTTACAAAACAAAACAATACAAAAAAACATGCTCAGAAGGTGCAAGTACACTTACGGGTGGTGCATTATATAATTATTATACATCATTTAAATCAAGGAAGTGTCTTTGGACATATGGTTTGATCTTGTGCACCATAGAGCAATAAACAATATGCTTGAATTTGTGCAAGACAAAATGAGTCAGAGACTGGTCCCCTTCATGCCAGATTGTCATGTTGACTTCAGTGTCTGTATTCCTGCCTCCTTTCTTGCCTGAGGCAGTTCTGATCAGTTTTTGCCTTCAACCCATCTTCAAGAAGTTCAGCTCAGACAATCCACACCTGGGGACAATAATAATAACAATAATAACAATACTAATGTCCCCTTTTATGTGCTATTTCTCCAGTAATGGCAAAATGGAGCCCATAGCCCATTACAAAGCAAAAAATCAAAACAGTTAAACTTCCACTTGCACACACACACAAACACACACACACACACGCGCGCGCATGCATTAAGTCTGCCGTACGGTGGGTAACAGTAGTCACCTTATGAGGTGGCTCTGTGACTGGGATTTCAGCAACAAGAGACTTGAACACCAAGCCCCACCCCTAAACCTTAAAGTGTGATTAACTGTACAACAGTGTTATCATGCCCTGAATGGTGGAGGCCCTCTGGGTTCCACCTGAGAAAGGTGTGCCATTTTGAGCTGCCCCATTAACAGTGTGTACAGTTAACACCCAACTCCAACAAGGAACACACCAGAGTTGGCACCCTCACAAGGAAGTTTGACTTTGAGTTTGAGTTCCTTTTGTTTTGTTTGGGTAAAACTAAAACAGTAAAAGTGCTTCTGCTTTGTTGGGCTATCTTGAGGGTTCTTTTAGAATTAGAATCATTGATCATTGTTATTTGATAGTGAAACATTGCGCTCACAGTTAGTTTCGGTGTGTGTGTGTGTGTGCAGGGGGGGGGGGGCATTAGTTCTCTCCCCCCCCCCCCCCCCCCCAACACCCTCTCTCTATGACCTTTCATTGTTCAAAGGAGGTTGAACACTTGACCTTTTTCCCTTTTTTCTATATTCTCAGGATGTGTGTTAATCTGATTACATCATTTCTTCATTTCTTGGCATGAGAGCTAAAAGACCAATAAGAGATAAGCTATTAAGTATGTGTGGTGAGTGTTGTTCATTTGCATACAGCAGGTCATTGACAAAATGGAATATATATGTATATGAAACAGAGAGCAAGAAAGATGTGGGTTTGATATGTGTGACACTCAAATGATGTAATTCAATAATATATTTTGAGTTAATATAAATTTACATTCATGAAGTACATTGCATCTTGGAAAATAAGGACCATCGAGACATATGATTGTATGTTATTTAAACTTTAGTGGCAGTAATTAACCTTGCATTGTAGTGTTAAAAATCTGGTAGGATTATTACCTCATGTCAAGTAGTCTAAGTCAGTTACTAAGTGTAGATCTGGTCATACTGACTTTACTGTGTAAACTGTTCTTTGTAGACCGTAAGTATTTAACTTCACCAATCTGACCCCACCCCATCACTTTCGTTGTTTTGTTTTAGTTTTAGTTTTGCTGTTCTTTGGTTGGTTGGTTAATCCCAAAGAGAGTTACTGCCAGTGTTGAAAAAGAAAAAAAAGAAGGATCAAAGTATACAAGGTTAAGAGTGGATGCTTTTTACTGTTTTAGTAAAGTCAGGACACAACAAAATGCATCCAGTTCAAAATGTTATGTCTTAACCTTTGTGCGTTTGATCCTTTGCTTAACAGTTCAGATAACACAGTCATAGATATGAAAAATAAAAACAGTAGTGCTAGCTTGTGTATATATGTACAGGATTGATAATTTTTAGTTAGAAAGTTACAAACTGAGTGTTAAGAAAAAGGTTAGTCACCTACCTAAAATATTTTTGATTTTATAGTCATTTTTCCTTAAAATGGTAAGTTTCCACACAGTCTTTTAAACATTAATATACATTGCAAAGTATATATATATATATATATATATATATATATATATATATATATATATATATATGTGGCTCATATGTAATGTAACATGTTGGTTGTCAAAAGTGAAAGCCTTGTGTTGTTGGTTGCTTGGGGAAACTGTTGTTCTTCACCAGCTGTTGATAAGTGACATCCTTGTGACATTGATGATTGATTGAGGGGAAAATTCTGCCAACTGGTCTAGCCTACTGTCCTCGGTTCTGTTATTACAAACTGTTTTGCTGTGTTGGTATATATATATTATATACTAGTTCCCGGATAACTGGCTTCTTTGATTGTGAATTATCTTACATCTGAACAAGCATACGGGGCTCCAGACTTCAAGGGACAGGTCTATGGAAGAGAGCAGAACCTGTTCTCGTTACACTTGACAGTCCATGCCCCTAGAGTTCAAATAACTTTTTATTTGTTTATGACTGTCTTCTGAACTGAAGATTCAGATTCAGATTCTTTATTCACCAAATTTAACAACAAGGAAAATGTATTAAAAAGTGGTAAGCATACAAACAGAAGCAAGTAAACACTGACATACATCAGCTAACATTGTCTGCACCAACAACGATGTCAACACACAACACATGTATGCATACCTGTGTGCACGCATGCATGCGCGCACACACACACACACACACACACAAATGCACACACACAGGGACACACACACACATATATATATGCAAGCACGCACACACATTAGCATTATCATGACAGCACCAACAAAAATTTCAGCTGCAACTATTCAGTGCCACCATCTTCAGCTCTCACAATTGCAGGTTTTGTTCATACTGGCTCTGAAGTCACACTGTATGGTTGACTTGATGTTAAAATCCAAGACTGTGACTGATTCATACTAGAGTACTACAGTTATTACAAAAGGTGGTTGGAGGGTGCGGTTTGGAAAGAGTTCACGTTCACCCCATAAAAATAATAGAAAGCCTTGCAGCACTCAGAATCTATGATCAGGAAGGGTGTGGTCATTTTAACTTTTTTAAGGTCAAGAGCTTGAATATATTATGTCACTGCTGGTTATAGAAATTCAGAACTGGCTTGTGTATGAACAGTGTCAACAGGTAAAGTGATTTTCCACCAGTTGTGGACATTATTCTGATTATAAATTCTGTCTCTTAAACTTAAAAATGTTGAAGCTTTCAAATTACTGGCAGGTTTTCTTTTTGTTATTGTGTTTAGTTTTTTGCTCCGTTTTCCTTTGCTTCCCTTTGTTTACAAGTGTGTATGCATTTGGGGCAGGGGGCTAAAATAGCTATGAAGCTGTGCAGTTTGTCAGAAAACTCCAGCACTATCATTACCCTTCACAACTTTTGTTTGTTTTGTTTCAGGTTCAACAGAAACGAGAACGGTCGCATACCAGGCCTAGTATAAGAGCAACAGCTTTTAAAAAATATCTTTTTGGAAGAACAGACTTAAGTTTCTGAGCAACTGTGATCATTTTTTTAATAGCCATATTTGGTTAAGTGCATGGTGTTATGCGTTTCACTATGTGTTTGCTTTAAGACTAGAACTGACAGAAATCTATTTTATCAGCCCTGGCACTAGCGGCAGATGGTTTTTATAAGACAGATTATGTACTGGCACAGCGTGAGATTTAATAGCCACTGCGGGTGACCAGATGACCATTAACATGCAACAATATTTAGCATCAAAAGCTAGGCTGTTTCAGAAGATACAGTTTTCAGTTGATGTAAAATGGTGAAGAAGAAAACTAAGAAATGGGAATGGGTTTAAAGTAGGGAGAACCGACCGCAAACAATGGCAGCAGCAGAGAAAAAACTGTCATCTCTAAGTTATAGACGCATGACTGTCGATGCGTAAATAACTGGTCAGTGCATGGAGACACTGTTGGCACATCTAAGAGGAAGTGACACCACACAAGGCATTCCCATGGATCACCTGGAGCATGCGAAGACGCTGTATCGGAAGCGCCACAACCACGCGAGCATCATCACCGCTGATGACCTTGCGTCGCTGTCTATGTCGATCACCAAGCTGATACGCACCTGTCTCACGCAGCAAGGGGGCGTGAGAAGCTTCAAGTATAGCCCCTTCATTCATGTCATTAAGAAGACTGTGGGCTCCAACAGGTTCCAGAGTGACCGAGCAGCAATGGCCTTCACAACGCTGGAAAAGTACCTACTGCTGTTAGTCGACCAGCCGTGGAAGAGGGAGTTTTGGCTGCTGAAGGTAAGTGTGTGATGAATGTTTTTCTCTCTTTGCATTAGTTTGCCTTAAGTTAAGAGAACCTTTTTCTTTGTTCACATTAACTTATTAAGAGAACTGTATTATGTGCATACACATACCTTATATGTTTCAATTCTTAATACTGATCTGATTTTTTAGAAGACCGTCATAATTTATGAGCCAAAGAGACAGTTTCTGTTGCATTTCTGTTTTGTTTATCGTTTAACATGATGTTATACAGCCCCAAAGAGAGGCTACAGTGGATGTCAGGAATCTCAGGGCTGCCATTTGTTTCCTCTTTCCTGTCTCCTCTCATGTTCTTCTAGTTCTACCAAGTCCTGTTGATCTTTCTGTCTTGTCCTTTTTCTGATAATGACTTTGGGCCCACAGTGCCAAGCAGAGAGCAGTGGGGTTATCAAAAATTGGCTCCTGTTGGGGGCCATTATAATGTTGGCTGCCTGTGTCAGACATGTGTTTCACTACTTGAGTAGCTCATCAGCGACCACTGGCACATAATGGCGAGAGGATATAATTTAAATATCAGCCCAATACTAATGAAACAGAAACCTCCATCTAGGTGGTAGACACCGCCAGCATGGGAGAATACTCTCAGCTGACATACCTAAGAAGCTCAAAATGAAGGGAGACTTGTTTTAGGAAAAAGAGAAGAAAAAAAGTGTTGTCATTAATTAGCAGTAAATTTGGAATGTTTAGAAAGAATTCTGCCTTGAACTTTAAACAATATGTGAATGAACTATACTGTAGTAACTGAATGGCCATGTGGGTAACGCTTGGGACAAAATTGATGTGACACCTCATCTTTGTGGGTACAGCTGGCAGCAGCTTTTACCAACCAGCTGAAGGCAATTAGTCAAGCTATGTATAGCACACATGTTTCCAGAGTTTGAAGAGCATGTGTTGGTTGCTGATAGTTGCAGATGAAAAGGAATGCCCAGAACAAGGTGTGGCACACATTGTCCCAAAGCATTGCCATAATATCATTTGGCTTGAACCCAGTATCCAAATGAGTCCTTGTTTGCCAAGAGGTGTAGGTTTATTCTTCATTGACATTGTACAGACTTTCACTCAAAAATTGGGCTGATACTAGTAATGCATATATTTGTATTGCATGTGTGCGTGTCGTGTGTGTGTCTGGGTGTGTGTGTGTGTGATGAGTGTATCCTTATAATTACAGTCTTTGTAAGCGCTCTGGGCTCTTATAAGATGGGGCACCATAAATAATATATTATTATTATTAAGTGCTGTATTTGTAAACCTATCAAGAGATTAGTTGTGAAAGTTCTCATTTTTGGCAGCCATTTTTGTGTGGCATTTGCTTTGTGGTACCCTAACCTGGATGTGTTGTGTGGAAACAGTTAAATGGAGGGCTTTGGGCCAAAGGATTGCTTTAAGAATGCAGGGTTTCGGCTAACCAGTGGTGTGTATTGACCCAGTGAGACCCTAATGAAACAGCTCACTTCTCTTTGGGGCCTAGACATGTCAGGTATTATGACTGTAAATATGAGATGTTACTTCCTGGTAGGTGTAAGAAACAGCTTGTGATCAGTGTAATGTAATTTTACCTTCCTGGTTCAAGCAATTGCTTTGTAGTTGTACTTGTTGTAGTGTCTGTTCATTCAGTGAACATCATTGAATGAGCCATTGTCGGTGCTTGTAGAGCTGTAACTTGTAAGATCCATGTTTTGACAAGACCTTGTCATTGGTTGTCCCTGTTTTTGAACAGAGCATGCACATGAATGTGAACAAACACACACACACACACACACACACACACACACACACACAGGGGGGGGGGGAGTGGTCTCAATCAGCTAAATGGTTTCCAAAAAAGGTGTTTCCACAGAGAGAGAGAGACAGAGAGAGAGCGAGAGAATGCCGCACACATACAACAGTCTTCTTCCTTCTTCTTTGTGTTAGGCAGCCACCTTCCAATGAGCAGAAAACTGCTCCAAGATTTTGCTGCATTTTGGGGGGGTCTGCAGAGTCCTATAAAGTAGTATAATGAAAAGAAAGGGAGAAAGAAGGAAAGAAAGAAAGGAAAACATTTTTTAGACAGGAGGGTGGGTGCTGTGTATTAATTACTTTGGGGTATCCGACTAGACCAATCTGGCTACCGTAGTGGTCCCCAGGGACGAACCCTGACCGCAGTCCAATCATGTCCTGCTTCTATAGAAACTTTTAATCCAAATTTTTGCCCATGAGGGTTTTGTTAAGGCCTGCCTGGTCAGCTGGATTACTATGAAATATATATATATATAATATATATATATATATATATATATATATATATATATATATATATATATAGGGAGATGTGGATAAAACTTATATTTTTTATAATCCAAAAAGTACATTATATTTTCTTATTTGTTTTAACATTTGTTTTATTGCAGACATATGGTGGATATTTCTGCACCAAGGTGAAGGCACACCTGGAAGACCCAGAAGCCATCCTAGAACTGGTAGGCTACACCAAGGAAGAGGGGTCCTGCGACGACGGCTGCATTGTCCTTGACCGCCCCCCTGACCCCAACATTGTGCTTAACATTGCCTTCGACTGTCAGGTGGCTGCTGTTGAGTGCCTCTTCATTGGGGAGTACCATGAAAAGATGAAGTGCATAGGCTTTAGCCTTTCAGAGGCGATGAACGTCCTGTTGTCCGGAGCACCCAATGATCCAGTGCTGGGTTCTCCCGTTGTGGTGCTTCCAGGGAAGAACATGCAAGTGGGCAACAACCACTATGTGAACACCAAGCTGGAGTTGTCAAAATCAAGCACGGCCGGCAGGCTGGCCCCCCTCACAGGATCCCCGCAAATGGTCATAGCTGCCGGAGGCATGGGGATGGGAGTGGTCACAGAGGTGAACGTCACCGCACACCAGGCGGCAGGGCTGCAGCCCAGACTGATGGGTACACCAGCCCTGCTCCCGTACACTAGCATCGCTGATGTTCCCGCGGGTGGGCTGAAGGTGGACCTGCCGGTGCTGCGCCACCCTCAGGAGACTGGCAGTCGGCCCCCTTCCATTGCCTCCCAGGCTGCAGGGTCCAGAGCGTCATACAGTTCATCTGCCTGCACTCCCTCTTCTGGTTATGGCTCAGGTGTGTCCAGCTGTTATAGTCACCGTTTAAAGGTTTAGTAAATCAATGGGTCAGGCGTGTTTAATGGTTTAGTCGATGAGTGGGTCAGGCTTGTTTAAAGGTTTAGTCAATTGGTGGGTCAGGCTTGTTTAAAGGTTTAGTCAAGTTAATGAGTGGGTCAGGGTTGTTCAAAGGGTTAGTCAGTTAGTGGGTCAGGTTTGTTTAAAGGGTTAGTCAATTAGTGGGTCAGGTTTGTTTAATGGTTTAGTCAATTAGTGGGTCAGGCTTGTTTAAAGGTTTAGTCAAATCAATTAGTGGGTCAGGGTTGTTTAAAGGGTTAGTCAGTTCATGGGTCAGGTTTGTTTAAAGGGTTGGTTGGTGCATCAGGCTTGTTTAAAGGTTTAGTCAATAAGTGGGTCAGGTTTGTTTAAAGGTTTAGTCTATTAGTGGGTCAGGCTTGTTTAAAGATTTAGTCAATTAGTGGGTCAGGTTTGTTTAAAGATTTAGTCAATTAGTGGGTCAGGCTTGCTGTGGGAGCTCTGTTGCTAAAACCCAAAGAGGCTCGCACTGGGGCAACTTCATAGGTTCTTTTTGAAGGCAGTAGGACTCTCTTTTTTCTTCTTCTTTTTTTGAAAGATACTTAAAACTTTTTTTCCTTCTCTCTCTCCGTCAGATTTACTCTGTTTAAGGTCTTCCATATCTAAATATATTGCCTCAACTTGTACACTTAGAGTTAGACCTATAAAACAAAAGAAAAAGAAGCTTGGTGACTGCGTGTTTGCTACTGGAAACATACACATGCATGCACATACACTCACACACACACACATACACACACACACGCATGCACACACATGCACACACACATACACACACACATACACACACACACATGCACACACACACATACACACACACACACACACACACACACACACACACACACACACACACACACACACACACACACACACAATATAATACTGGCACACATGTGTTGGTTCAGAAAATTTATTTTCATCCACCATGATGGTAGGGAAAGTCAAGTGAATGCAGTGTGTTTGATACAGGTATCTAATCATGACATGTGAGACACTGGGGGCTGTGTTGACTGATATATATTATGTATGACTAAGTGCCAAAAGGTGTGCATGAAAAGAGGACACAGTAGGTCAGAAAAAAAGTATGAAATAAAGTAAAAAGAAGTAGGTTTTTAGAATGTTTACTATATTGGTAATCATCACTTCAAAGTGGAAGATAATGACTTTATTAGTTTTTGAGAAAACGAGCTTTAAAAGATGAAAAGTGTATTATATCGGATGTCAGGGATTGCGACACAAAAGTGCTACTGTATGGCTGGTAAATTATTATTTTTATTCCCAACCACTTTAAACAGATTAAGGATGTCCTCATAAGTATTTTCAAATAAATTTATTGCAGCCTGACTTCTTACAAAAATATTGACATGTACTGTTTGTCGCAATACTGACATCCGACATAATTAAAAAATTACCTTTTCTTTCTGACAACAAAAAACACAAAGTTTCATCCATTCTGCCATTCAGACATTCTAGCGTAGGTAACAGACACACTGGAAAGTCAGTTTTGAGGAATTTGTTTCTTTTCTTGACATAGCACAAAAAAACTACACAAAGTGTCGAACATCAGCATTACAGCAAAGTATGACAATGTCATAAATGTGACTTGACAGTGCAATAATTATTGAAGATTCTACATTTCTCCTCAACTACAAATGTAAAAACATATATTTAAACACAGAGCTACATTCAACTTATGATTGTTGGCTTTGTTTTACTGCAGAATCATAAACTGTCGAACATCAGCTTGCGACAGTCATAAGACTTGACAGTACAACATTAAACTTTCTCTTCAGCTATAAAAATACACATAATGTTGTAAAGTAGTATGTACTTAGATCCAGAGTACTGCATGCAACTTCCTTTTTGATAGGCATTACATACAATTGGCTTGTAATTATAGCATTGTAACCCTGTTGAGCACTTCCGACTGGCTATCTCATACTTCAGTCAAAACAACATTTAACAGAAGTCTAAAACACCATACCACCTCCTACAGTATAAAAAGAAACTGCTCCTTGAATGTTTCAAGAGAAAGCACACCAAACAGCACAGCACTAAGAAAAAGAAAAAAACTCTTACAAACAAACATGAAACAACATTGAATTTTGTGTATGTCACATCTCCAACTAGGTCAATCCAGCTGCTTGCCGGGGGAAAACCCTGACTGGCACAGCCCTAGCCCTAGCCATCATCAACACTACTTACTTGGGGGGCATGGCCTACTCCGAAGGTACTGATCTTGCACTAGTTGCAGACGACACTTGTGAAGGAAATTGGTCGGAACTTTTTTGAATGGTAGCATTCTTAAAGACAGGTGTGATAAGTGTGGTTCTCCAATCTTCAGGCACAGTGCTGCTACTGAATGAGGAGTTGATGATCAAGGTCATACTCATAGCAGGGGCAATTTTGTCCTACTGCTGGTCATGTCAGCAGTTATTGGTCTGAAATAATAAGACAATAACAACCAACATGAGAAACATCATCAACAAAAATTCCTATCCACAAACATAATGTATCCATAAAATACAATGAATAAATCAATAAAATTAAAAGTATCAAACCTAAACTAAAACCAAACAAGCAAAATAAAAAGAGTACTTACTAAACCATCAGTAAATGACTCTTAGTAGCCTTACAAAACTTAAACAAAAAGGTGTCAAATGTCATCAACACCAAATTTTGGGGTAACCCTGATGTCCGACCGACTTAATCCTCGTAATTTTTTAATATTTTTTTAAATGTTATTACTGGCTGTCCCCGATTTCACAGGTCGATCTTGTCAAACGAAGTGCTATACAATGCTGGGATGGCAACTGTCATATTTCACAAATGTCTGCACTGTGCAACTGGAAGTTAGTTTTACGCCATTTTGGTGATCGGACGTCCAAATTACAGCAAGAGCTCATGCTGCAATATAATTCTTCATTGCGATACTAGCACAACGTCAGCCACCGCAAATCTCACTCGTTGCGTAAAAACGACACTTCGTCCTACTGCGCTCTAACCTGAACACAAAAGATCATCTAAATAACTATTAACTAGCTGATTTAATAAAATAAACGGTGTAAAATTGTGATCGGACGTCAGGAATGGTCGGACGGCAGCCTCATGACAATAATTGCGACGTACCTTTCAATGTTCGCAGCAGAAGATTCCTTCGACGCCATTCAAATCAAATGTGACCGGGAAGTGTCACGTGGTGCCTTCGTGTTTGTTGACAAGTGTAAACCTATAATGTTTTGTTTTTCATTCACAACTTGTTAGATAATCGGACGTCATGTATTGCGACAAAATTTGAGGAGCGGCAAATTTTGTTAATGTAACAAAAGTTGTTTGGTTAAATCTTTTCAAAGCTGCTGAGTGATTGACCGCGAGTCTGATGTGCATATGAAGTCACTTCCGCTCATGTCAAGGGTCAGAGTTGTTTTCAGTCTGTTGTCGAAAGTTTGCGTTTCGTATTGCAACACAGATCACGTCCGATCAAATAAAGTTCGATATGTTGGAAGTTTTTCTGAAGCATGGATCTTGTAAAACGATCTTTCGCGAACATAACAGATGTGATAAATATAACTTTTCCTTGTTTTCTTTAACCAAACCACGCCGACAGAGACGGACTCTGTGCCACTGTCCACTTTTTGTGGTTGAATTTCAGCAGTAAAATCACACTTTATCAGACATATTTCCCAAACCGCTTCAAAAATTCTGCTGCTATTATTTCAACTATATCCTCGTTCATTTTCACACACATTCAACCCACACTAATGACAAAATATTTGTTTAAACATCTTTTATTCTCAGCACAACCAAGTCACCCATTGCAAACGCGCCTTTTGGCACTTAGTCATATAATATGTGAGGTTTACATTCACAGTGCAAAACATTTTGAGTCAGAACTAAATGGGGTGGGGGTGGGGGGGATCTTAAGAAGTATGTTCATTTACTTAATATGTACCCATTTACATATTTACTGATTATTCCTGATTCTTCTCTAAAATGAACATTGTTATATTTCTGCAGTGTACCTAATCTTTGCAGTGATTTATCAAATCAGCAAGTTAGTAAGCTCTCTCTCTCTCTTTGTGCACATGCGTGTAGAGGTTCCCTCAGTGCTGAGCGCTCCATCATCAGCCTACACAGCCTCTTCCGGCTACAGCATTGGTGTGCCCTCACAAGCACCTGCACACACCTACACGTATCCCCAAGAGGGGCGTGTGAGGGATCAGGTGGACTCGCCGTTGCCCGCCCAGCATGGCGTCAGCCACAGACACTCCAGGCAACACCCTTTGCCCCAGCAGCAGCAGCCAGCCAACTTCCCCTTCATCGATGAAGACGACCCCAGTGCCAGCTCACCCTTTCCAGAAGGCACCCACGAGGAACACCTGAGAGAAAGCCTGCGGAACTTGCAGGGTGTCCACGTGGAGAAGAACAGGAGCAAGATGGGTCAGGGTGTAGCCCCCGCCACCTCGCAGATGGGCGCGCGTCAGGGCGGGGGTGGCACAGAGGGCATGGCTGTCACTTACGACGACTGGCATTGGTTCCACAAGAGCCAAGGGCCCCCACCTAGCTACGACACCGTCGCAGGCACAGGGGGGAGCAGGGCACATCAGTCGTCGTCATCCGTGATACTACGACCTGCGCATCATGCTGCAGATGTCTTGAGGTAGAGTGCTTTTCTGTGTCTGTCGCTCTGCTTGTTTCTTTTTATCTGTCTGTCTGTCTATCTTTTTCTCTCTCCCCCCCCCCCCTTCACTCTCTCTGTTGATTGTGCATCATGCTGCAGATGTCTTGAGGTAGAGTGCTTCTCTGTCTCTGTTGCTCTGATTGTCTCTTTTTATCTGTCTGTCTGTCTTTCTCTCCCTCTCTCTTCCTCCCTCCTTCACTCTTTCTCTCTTGGTTGTGCATCATGCTGCAGATCTATGTCTTGAGGTATAGTGTTTTTCTGTCTCTATCACTCTGATTGTCTCTTTTTATCTGTCTTACCCTCTTGTCTTTTTCTCTCTCCCTTCCTCCCTCCTTCACTCTTTCTCGCTTGGTTGGGTTTTCTTTATTTTGCATTCTAGTAATGAGGTATGTTATTATCTCATTTTCTCACACATGTAATTAGTATACATTCTAGTTTTTTACTACACTGTACACACACAGAATATATGAAAACTTATTAAGAGTTATGGGGGAAAAGTGTTACACATGTACACAAAGCAAACTAAAGTTCTACTGGCAAGGAATGTTGCGGACTTTGACACTGGGTATTTTGATCTATTATAGATGCTTAGTCCAGAAGCAATTCTGTACATTATGTATTTAATAGCTTGTGAGTAAGCCATACAAAGCTAGAATTTTAATTTTAATTTAAAAAAAGAAAGGGGGGGGGGGAGTGTGTATTAATGGGGTATGCAAGTAAAACCAAAATAATGGGGTATGCAAGTAAAACCAAAATCAAATGATTTGAAGAAATATGTAAATGTTTATAGAGACATTGAAAAAAAATCATGAGCTCATACATGTGTCATGTTGACAAAAGAAACTCAAATTATCCATTTTGGAGGCAAATTTTATACATTTTCAAATGATGAAAGTTTGAGCAGGAGATTTACTTGATCTGAGTCCGTCATTATATAATGCATTGACTGATTCAGAGATGATGCGTTTCCTAACATTTTGTAAATCCAGTGTTGCAATCGGATATATAGAGATATATCTATACAAATCCATTTTTTGTCATGACCTTTTTAGCTTTACTAGTAATAGTAAGAACTCTTTTTGTGGAGCCCTTACCAGTGTATGGTGACCTTCTTTTTTTTTTAGATCAACCCACAGTCAACCGGCCACAGCAGTGACAGCCATGCTGACCCAAAACCCTATGATGGCCAACATGGACATGAAGCGACACATGGATATCCATCAACAGAGGGCACAGTCAGCCAATTACCCCCCCCTCACAGTGGTGGGTAACATGCCTGCTGCAGGACCTCTCTCAGAGTCAGACTCACCTCGTGACCGACCCGTGATCAATAGCAACTCCGTTTCAAACAACATGGCCCATGGCAGGATAGGGCCATCACCGCAGACAGTGTACTATCCCCCAGCCCCTGAGGATGCGCCCTTCCAGCGCTACACTGCCAACATGGCAGGACCGCCACTGCAACAGCATCACATGCCCACATTCACCAGCGTGGCTTCTGCAAGGAGATCGGCGAACAACTCCGCCTTGCTGTCGCGTCAGGCTCAGGTCTCTGGGACAACTGTCTTGAACGACCTGGACAAAGATCACCCTGGGAAGGCACTCAACATCGGCCAGGAAGGCACCAGATCATCGTCGGAAGTGGTCATGCGAGACAAGGTGTTATCCAAGCTGGGAAACATGCGATCCAGTTCACTTGTGTCCCCTCGCACGACCAGCATCCAGGGAATGGGCTACACCCGCCAGTCGTCACGCAGCATGGATATGGGCATGCTGAAGTGGAAGTGTCAAACGTGCACCATGGAGAACTCGGTTTTGGACACCATCTGCGCTGCCTGCAGCAAAAGCAGGGATGCACCAGACAACCAGTTCCCTGCCGCTGGGGAGAGCAAGCTTATGTGTCCCAGCTGCACGTTTGAGAACCCTCCTGGTCATATGGACTGCGAGGTGTGCGGAAATACCCTGCCTCAAGACATACACACCTATGTGTAGTGACTGAGGGAGCGATAGAGCACCCACCACCCACACCAGGCGAGTGGGGACTGGCAGAGTTCAGATCCGCTCCTGTCCCTCCCCTACACTCAAATTCTTTGCCTGACCCCACCCATGCTTCCTGCCTACACCTCTGTCTCAAACTCCCCTCCCACAGCCACACCCACGTTTACCAACACTCCCTGCCCTTACCGGTCTCAAAGATTCCAGTTCCTTACCCATACTCATCCCACACATCCTGCCCACGCCCATCTCCCAGACTCCCCTTCCTCGCCCACACTCCTTGCCCGCACCCATCTGTCTCCCAGACTCCCCTTCCTCACCCACACTTCTCACCAATACTACACCCACGCTTCCTGTCCACACATATATCTCTCTCCGAGTCCTCCTTCCTCACCCCCACTTTTCACCCATACTGCACCCACACTTCCTGGCCACACATATCTCTCTCCAACTGCAAGTCCTTCCTCACCCACATTTTTCATCCATACTGCACCCACACTTCCTGCTGTCCACACCTATCTCTCTGAGATTCTCCTGTCCACACCTATCTCTCTCCAAGATTCTCCTGTCCACACCTATCTCTCTCCAAGATTCTCATGGCCACACCTACCTCTCTCTGAGATTCTCCTGTCCACACCTATCTCTCTCCAAGATTCTCCTGTCTACACCTATCTCTCTCCGAGATTCTCCTATCCACACCTATCTCTCTCTGAGATTCTCCTGTCCACACCTATCTCTCTCCAAGATTCTCCTGTCCACACCTATCTCTCTCCAGGATTCTCCTGTCCACACCTATCTCTCTCTGAGATTCTCCTGTCCACACCTATCTCTCTCAGATTCTCCTTCCTCACCCACACTTTTCACTCCTACACCACCCACAGTCCCTGCCCACACCCACCTGACTCCCACATTCCCCTTCCTCGCCCACTCTGCTTAACCTGGACCCATACTCCCCACCTACACCCTTCCCAGGCTGCCTGCCCGCGCAGCCTTCTGACTGACTTTACCCCTCTTCCAGATCCCGCACCCACTTCCTTCAAATCTGGAGAAATCAGACAGCATGTTACACTTACAGAAGAGAATGCTGCCCACTGTCACGAAATGCTGTAACAGCGGAAACTGCCAGGGCAGTGGCGAACCTCTGGTAGCACACTAGGTGTGGAGGGTGTCACTTTACTACATAGACTGTGTCAAAGCAAGCATAGGGGAACTATTCCTTGTTACGGTTTAGTCTAGTAGGGGGGTTCTGCACTGAGCTCGTACCCCCCCCCCCCCCCCCCCGCCCCCCCCCCCACCCCCACCCCTACTGGTCTCCATCCTTGCAAGCTTTCAGTCTGACTGCCAGGTTGTACTGAGCTGGCTGGTGTGAAATGTATAATGGTCTGAGTCTTATTCTTAGTCAGCGTTGAAGTGGTTGTAATTTGCCTCATTTGATCACAGCTGATGTCGCTTGCCATGATCAGTAAATGTGCGCCATTACATGATTTGAAATTTGTCGTTGTTTTGATCCTTCAGACTCAGAGTCAGCCAGCCTTTCAGTCTGTTGCTATGCTTTAGCTTGCAAGGAAAATATGGTAAGCACGCTTCAGAGTTGGCAGGCACAATATTAATTATAACGTTCTGATTGGCTGAATTGCTCGGTGCAGTGGTAGCCGGAAAGCCCAAACACTAGTAGCAGTGTACAGCATGGTGGTCACATTGTGATTGAAGGCTTGTGGAGCTGTAACTATGATATGTGGGGCTTAGAGCCGGTGCAGATCCATACATGGTAGCCTGTTGTGGGATGAGAATTGTTGCTAATGGAACCTAAGAATCTTATTGAGTTATTCTTACTGAGTTTGTCAGTAGCCCTCATCAAAGTTGGCCTGTGTTCCGAGTATTGTCAAGATTGTACACAAGCTGTTTGAGATAGGCTATTATTTGTAACACACACGCGCACACACACACACACACACACACACACACACACACACATACACATACATACACATGCACACACACACGCACACACACACACACACACACACACACCACACACACTCAAATCCATGTAAGCACACACATACACATGCATGCACACACATTAACACACACACACACACACACACACTCACACACATATCCATGTAAGCACATGTACACACATATATACACACACACACACACATACACACACATCTATGTAAGCACATACACATGCAGAAAGGAAAATTGACCCTCTAAAATGTCTGCCAAACCAGTAAACTAGTAAGGGGAGAAAGCGGGGGAAGACTGTGTTGCCTGTTTGTAAGGAATAGTGCTATGAACTGAATTAGCCCATTGCAATGGTGGTCGTTTAAGTGTGCAAATATATTTAATGCAGTTAACCTTTGGTGGGACTTTATACAATTCTGTATTCTTTTTTTGTTTGTTAAGTGTACTACAAACTACAGTGGCACGATTGTCCTTTTGCACTCTTCATGCAGGCCTGAGTTTTGAGTGCATGAGCTTTGTTTTCTGATAAAAATTCAGGAAGGTGCATTGTACTAACAAGTATTTAGACACTCAGTACATTTGTACGTGTATCGGTCAAACATCAGGACCTGACGTTCAGCGTCCGCCCAGACAATTGAATATTTACGATATGATTATTGTAAGAATGTATGTGATGTGTACATACCATTCTGATTATTACTCCTGACGTAGAGTTGCATTGCTGTCGAGATAGACAGATAAAAAGTCTTGAATTTGTGTATATGGCATGAAAAAGTGTGACGCCTGTGTCATGATTCGGTGTCAGGCCCTCCAGACGTTGCAGAACTTCAACGTTGATGAACGTTTTCTTGGATGCTATAAATGTGATAAGTGTCAAAATGTCCACAATGGTACACGATGCACTTGTTGGGCTTTACCCGTTTATACCACTTTAAGTGAAACTTGATCACATAAAGCTCAACAGCAAAATGGCTGCAAGTACTGTAAGTTGTATTCTTGGTCCAGCCTGATCGGATTCGGTTCAGAGTCTGTATGTTCGTTAAGGACTAGATCATGCATTTATAATGCTCTTGTTAGACACGGGGATTTTGCTTTGCTATGAAAAGGGAACACTGAGTGGGAAGGGAGGTGGGAGAGCAGCAGACCATTGAATGTGGGTCATTTGAGCATCTACTCTGCTTTTGTTTCACCAAATGATGAGGAGAAAAAAAGAAAGAAAAAAAATCTGAAACAGAATGACTGCTAGCGTTCTAAAACAAGATCCAAACACGAAAAGGTTCAAACGAACGCTTATTTATTTTAACACGGACACACAGTATGCAAATTTTCAGGGAAATTCCCTTAAACAAGCCACAAAACGACACTTTAACAACTGATAAACGGTTAAAAACGATGAAAAATTGAAGGAAAAGACATCTTTTTTGGTGTAGTTTGTTCGGTGCTTGGAAGATTGTAAAAACTGTAAAAACTAAACCAAAACAAGCTAAGTCTTTTTCTTTCATTTTTCATCACTTTTGACCGTTTATCTGTTGTTTAAATGTCGTTTTGTGGCTTGATAAAGGGGATTTCCCCAAAAATTGGTGTACTGTGTGTCCGTGTTAAAATAAATAAGTTTTCACCAAATTATGAATTTGAAGGGGCCAGGGGCAGAATACAGTAGAAGAAAATGTCAAACATTGTTGGTTTTGGGGGTTGTTGATTTTTCCATTGTGGTCTTTTTTTCCCCCTTCCCCCCAACGTCAGTGATTGGTTATTTAGTTAAATTCAAGATTTCCCACTGGTTATTTAGTTAAATTCAAGATTTCCCACTGGTTATTTAGTTAAATTCAAGATTTCCCATGGGTTATTTAGTTAAATTCAAGATTTCCCACTGGTTATTTAAATTCAAGCTTTCCCCACGCTGATGTCAAATGTTTGCTTTGTTTGTCAGATGAGCTAAACCCTGAAGTAAGTAAGTAAGTTGGTGTTTCACGCCCAGTCAACACCAACTTACTTACTTACTTACTTCAGGAGACACACACAAAAATTATGACTTCTCTATAAATAATATATGTGTACAACTTACTGTATATATTGTGCTGGGTGTTATTTTTTTAGTGGTGTATGTTCTTGTACTTTGAGTGTGAGTGATTTGCTGACTTCTGCCACACTGACAGTTTGATCGCTTGTTCTTCCATTTGAGCCTTTGTATCCCAGACCTGTGATGTGATACCTTCATACATGTATATATTTGTTTTCTGTGTTTCGTACAGGTATATATATATTTGTTTACTATGTCTGACAAGGAGTGAAAGGGGAGGAGTTGGACGTGACATTAAATAAGTGTGTGTGTGCATGCATGCGTTCGTGTATGCGTGTGGGTGGGGGTGTGGGCGCGTGCGCGCGTGTGTTTGTGCGCGTGTGTATGCAGTTAACGTCAGTTTCACAGGCTTTGGTACTAACCACAACAAATGTATGAAATAGCATGTGTTTTTTGGACCTGTTTGGCTTAATGGATCCTGTTTATGTTGTTCTAGATTTATAGAGAATATTTGAAAATGCAGTGCTGTGTCGTGTTCTGTGCTTTTTCGGTTGTTCATTTGAGCATCGTTACCATAAATATTAGAGGTTTCCAAAGTATGAAAGCGGATTGGTCAGTTTATATGGACTTGGCGACAAACTGTTCAAAAGTTTAGCGAAGAATTAGAAGGGTGTTACGTCAAACAAGCGGCCATAAGCTACAGATATGACGCGTTTGGTGCATATGGTTGAGCGTTTGATCCTCGAGGTCGATTTGTAGGCTGCTTCAGCCACCCTGAGAAAGTGTTGCTGATCAATTCCAAATGGTGCTGAGTTTACATGATGTGGCGGAACATGTGTACTTCACGATACAGTCTAGAAAATGATACGGAACATGTGTACTTCACGATACAGGCTAGAAAATGATACATTTCAGTAACCTGGATCTTGTACATCAACGAAGAGAATCGAGACGTTTAGATTTGTGTATCAGAATATTAACCCAGTGGAGACGATCTTACTCAGTGCATTTACTGTCAAATGAAGCAAGAAGCAAGTGTTTGTATGTATTTGCAAATGACTGCTGTACAGTGGGTGACCCAGTTGAGTCTTGGCCGTTCCGAGCTTTAAAACAAAAATATTAATAAGATGATTTTATCATTTTTATTTACCGCTCAAGTGCTGTTATACATAAAACCTGTGGAAGAAAGCGCCGCCGGAACTCGGGAATGAAAGTGTGAAAGTAACTATCCTTCTCAACAACAACAGCAACAACAACAAAAAGTGTTGGTACCGGAAAGCCGGTCTCTCTCACAGGTAGAGGAGAAAAGCTCCAAACAACAACTTAAGATCGAGGTTTTTCTTCGTCTTGTTTCCGCACGTCGCAGGACCTAACTCTAGGAATAGATGCGACGGGAGGGGAATGGGCGCGTGCGAGTTAAATGGTGCTTAGCGTGGCGATCTGTCGTTTCAAATCCTCAAGCGTGGGGGCCTTCACCTGGTTAACTGGTCGTCACTCAGGTGGTTCCAGTCGGTGGTGATGCGGACAACAAACAAAACAAAAAAAGAAGAAGAAAAAAGTTCTTGCGCTGCTGTGTGCTAGTGTTTTTGTATGATGAAAATATTCCGTCGCCGCCCCTTACTTATCACGTTTTGTTACGTTTGCAGTCACTACACACCGGCATTGATGACAAAAAGTGCAAATGTCGTAACTAGCTTGGTTACTTAACATTACAAGGAACGTGTCTCGGTAATGACAGTGTATCAAGAAAAACAGAACGGAACTTTGTCGACAGTATTCAGTCGCTGCTCCGCGCCTCTCACATGATTGTAGTCACGAGCGCCCTCGCCCATGACGCTGAATAAAGAATTTGCCTTTGAACGAAGGGTTCAAAGAGTTTTCCGGTTTTATGAGCGGTACATCCCCTTTGAACGATGGCTTCAACGAGTCTTCCGGTTTTATGAGCAGTACATCCCCTTTGAACGATGGCTTCAACGAGTCTTCCGGTTTTATGAGCGATTTGGAAGGGGGGGGGGGGTCGAGCGAGAAAGCGTGAAACGTCTCGGTGTAACACCGCTAAAAGCCAAGACCAAACACGGCAGTACCCAAGCATGGACACACGGCACGTGAAAAACGGCGTGAATACGTGATCCAAACACACATAAAAGGTTCAAAATAACGCTGTTTATTAGGACAAAAGACAACATGCAAGTTTTCCGGGTAATCCCTTTTATCAAGCAACAGAACGACACATAACTAGCAGTGATTCTTGCTTCAGATTGTTGTGAATACGTGCAGGTGGAAGTTGGGCTGTGACAAGAGGTTCCATGCCAAGATAATAATCGTAATAGTTGTTATAAAAAAAAATAATTAAATCCGAGGTGCGGTTTCAGTCTGTGTGAAGTTGAATAGTTATTGCTGTCAGTTGGGCCCTTTGTGTTTCAGAATCAGAATGAAGCCAGTGTGTGTCGCCGGCAATGTGTCTTCTGCTTTAGCTGGTTCATGCGCCGCACGAATGATTTGACTGAATGGATTTGTCTGGCCTGACTACACTGTACATAGTTTATCTTCACTGGTGTGATACAGTAACTTTGACGTGAATCTCTCTCTCTCTCTCTCTCTCTCTCTCTCTCTCTCTCTCTCTCTCTCTCTCTCTCTCTCTCTCTCCTTTTTTTGTTTTGTGTTGTTGTCTTTTTATAATAAATTTTTGTGTGTGTATATAATATTGATTACATCAATACATGTGCTCCCAATGTCGTGAAAATTATTTTGTGAACGGCTTCATATTGTGCTAGTGCGCGCGCGCGTGTGTGTTCGCGGGCGCATGTGTGTATGGTGTGTGTGTGTGTGTGTGTGTGTGTGTGTGTGTGTGTGTGTGTGTGTGTGTGTGTGTGTGTGTGTGTGAGCGAGAGAGGGATGGCGGATTAGTGAAGGAAGGAAGTAACTTGGTGTTTTACGCCCAGTCAACTATTACGGTTGTATCAGGGCGAGGGATTAGTGAACAATATAAAGTTTGTTCGGATGTATGTAAGAGGGTGGCTGAAAGAGATATGCAGGATCGATTCAGACTTTATTCAGATGTGAGAGAGAGACGAAGAGCGCGAGATGAGTGTGTGCGTGAGGATCGGTGGCTGTATACGTAGGTTATTTTTCTCTGTTCAGACCGGCATCATTACAAACCTGGGTCTGGCATGCGGAGGGTTTTCGTTGTTCACGGCTCCTTTTCTACTTTTGTGTTTTGATGAGTTTATTCGTCAGTCGAGGCCCCGACGAGTAAGACAGTGTACAATGTCTGGCGTCAGCCGAGTGTACAATATCTGACGTTGACCATGCCGCGATGGGGTGCACGGATACAGGAGTTAAGACCCTCCTCGGTGTGAGCTCAGGGCTCATGAGCTCCTAGTTTTATTAGGACAAAAACGCAATCTGCAAATTGTCGGGGTAATCCCCTTGGTCAAGCTACAAAACAACACTTAAACAACGATTAAACGGTGAAAAACGATGAAAAATTAGATGAAAAGCTAAATCACTTATCTGTTTTTGGTTAAGCCATGTTGTTTTCCTGTCCAGTGCTTGGAAGCCAAGTGTCGTTTTGTAGCTTGACAAAGGGGATTACCCCGAAAATTTGCAGATTGTGCTTTTGGCCTAATAAATAGCGTTCTTTTGAACCTTTTTATATGTTTGGATCTTGAAAGTCAGTGGAGCATTTTAAAACTAAATCCCCGATTTTAAGTTTTCATTTCTCATACCAGTTAGAGAGAAGCAACCTACTTGGACAAAACATGTTTTCAAGAGGCTATTTATTGTTCCTTCTAGATTGGTGTGGTCAGAATATAGCTTTGCATTCTTCTCCTGTTGACAATACTTCTACATGCCTAATTTCTGCCATTTTGGTTCGTTAATTTGTTTTTCAGTTTTTTTCCCCCTCTCCAAAACCTCCCCAAAGGTGAGCAACGAAACACGAGAAGGAACATTCTGACAGATGGGCGACTTACCCTACAAATCGTTCAGCCGACATTCTTTCCTTGTCGTTATGCCTGCGTTCTCCGAGACTCAATAATAATAGATAACTTTTGTATAGCGCTATATTCTCTTGTCACCAGCTCACTCAGTGTTCACTAAATAATATAGTTTACTTGTGATTTAATACATTTCGCTTGCCCTTTGCTTGACCAACTAGGTGTTGCACTTTGGTATAGTCGTCTTAGCTATATCAGCATACTTTCTTCAGGAATTCAGGCCACCATTGTAGGGTACGCTACATGTGATTTGGACTGTCTTGGAAGACGCCTCGTTGTACGCTCGATGCTTGCTTGTGTGTCAGCAGATAATGATGTGATCAATTCAATGTCTGGGTGATGTTCGTACCTTTGACTTGTGACACAATGCTAAGTCTTGTGACGAAGTTACTTATGCCACCTTTCCGTTACCCTTTTAAGTCAGCATAGCACTTGTTTCAGCCGGTGTGTTTGGTCACGATGTGAAGCTTGAATGTTGTTTGGTTTGATTGTTGTGATGGCGATTAAAGTTCATTCGTTCTGACACTTTCCGTGTGGGTGTTTGTATTTGTCACGTTCTCCATTGCAGTGACTGTGTAGGCCGCTGGTTTATTGTTACCCAGGTAGTGAAGCGTGCTCTCTCTCTCTCTCTCTCTCTCTCTCTCTCTCTCTCTCTCTCTCTCTCTCTCTCTCTCTCTCTCTCTCTCTCTCACACACACACACACACACACACACATTCACGCGCGCGCGCACACACACATTCACACACACACACACACTCACACACATTCACGCACGCACACACACACACACACATTCACGCACGCACATACACACACACACAAACTGTCTATGATGTAGCTGTAGTTTATACTGCTATACTTGGTGAATTATGTGCCCGCTGGCCTGAACAACATGTGGTAAGCTAATGGCTTTTGTCTGTTCAGTGCGTTTGATCATAGTGTACGTACTGTATGCTTGCAGATACAGCGTTCTATCATAGAGTACACACTGCACGTATAATGCAGCCACACTACTCGGCATTTGACCACAGTGTATGAACGCATGGTGCAGCTACAGTACTCGGCGTTTGGTCACAGTGTATGAACGCATGGTGCAGCTACAGTACTCGGCGTTTGGTCACAGTGTATGAATGCATGGTGCAGCTACAGTACTCGGCGTTTGGTCACAGTGTATGAACGCACGGTGCAACTACAGCACTTCTTGGCGATGGAGCAGCAAGTACTGTTTGCATGTAGCTACAGTACTCGGCGTTTGATCATAGTGTGTGCAGTTTGCATGCAGCTACAGTACTTCTCCGCGTTTGATCATAGAGTATGTACTGTATGCATGATGCAGCGACAATACTTCTCGGGTGGGGGGGGGGGGGGGGGGGGGGGGGGGGGGGGGGGGGGGGGGGGGTGGTGGTGGTTGAAAAGAACGCTTATTTTAGACAAGGCGAAACACGCGTAAATGTTCGGGGCATAATCCTTTTCGGAACAAATTACGAACCGGTAGATGCACTAACAAAGATGAAAAGGAACGAGAGTTGATCTACTTATCTTTTACTTGGTGAAGGTTCCACCCACAAAGTAAAAAAAAATCATCTGAATCAGCGAAACAAGCCACCTTAAACATCTTCAATCTTACCAAGTAAAACACTCACACAGTAGACATACATTTGATATTTCTATACACATTTATTATTTCTGAGTTATAAACCGAATACATTCATCACAGTCAAGTTCAGATAATATTCTGTCGGAGAAGGAAAATAAGCCTGCTTTGTACTAGATTCCTCCTCCGCATAAATCTATATATATATATATATATATATATATATATATATATATATATATATATATATTATGCGAGACTGAAAAAAGAAAAAGAAAAAACACACAAAAAACACACAAAAACATCTCTAGAGAATGGTTCCATGAATCGGTTCTTGGATTTTACCGTCCTGTCAATTGCATATATAGGCCATCACCCCATGATCCTCCATGGATAGGAATAAGAATATAAATTGCTCCCGCTGTGTATAGTGGATACCTCAGTGGTTAGAGCGCCGGACTCGCGATCGAAAGGTCGCGGGTTCGAGCCCCGATAGGAGCGGCGGGAGAAAAAATGTCCTGTGTCAATTTTCTGTGCCGACTCGCATTTCGATATCCTTTCAACGCTCGTGTTAAAGACGTAATTATTATTATTTTTCATTTTTAAAGCACGCAAAAGATCCTGGTTATTCTGCCAAAAGTGCAGGTCAGTGGGCAGGTTACAGCTAAACTCACACGCACCCTACGTATATGGCTTGGAAAGAGGTAACACTGTAAACTGGTGTATGGTTGTATTGTGTGCAAGTGCACGGAACGTGCGCCGAGACGGCAGCAGTTTCACGTGACATCATTTGGTGGATATTCAAAACACGCGCTATAAAAAGTGAAAGTCACTCCTTGAGAATCGCATACGACAAGAGCGCAGTCTGCTCGAGAGCGGAGCGGAGTAAACAGCGCTATATAAAAGGACCAACAACAACAACATACTTGCTCGCCTTTCTAAATGTACAGCGAGATGTAGCTGATTGTCTACGGAAAACTATATTGCACACGTGGAACTCGTTCTTTTCAGGGAGTAAAATACGTAGCGTCAGTCAAAACTCCAAATGACGCCGCAGCAACAAAACTAACGCCAGCAGTCTTTCTGGCTCAGCCACGTTGTTAATCTCTCTAGCAACGAAGAGCAGAAAACGGTTCGTGGCGTATTTGCCACTAGCCACACATGCCACCAAAGTTCATGACGTCACAGAGACAGACTGCTGGATACAAAATGGTACCAAGGTCAACTTTTACAAACAGGATTAGAAACTGCTGTCTACCTCTTTAATATACGACTTCAGACCTGCTGTCTAATCTCATGGAGTGGAGATTCTACCGCAGAGCTGAAAACAACAACTGTAGATTCTAAAGTGACGTGCAGTTGTGAGGTTGGGTGCAAAGATATTTTTTTCGGTCCTCAGACTGAATGTAGTACATGTACAATAGTTATCAAATACATGCGTAAAGATGTGCTATGCATAAATTATCAATAGGTCGATCAGGAGGCCAACACAGTTCAGAACAAGAAGAGCAAATACGCTCAGACGAATTACGTTCAAGAGCACCCCCCTCCCCCCCACAAAAAAAAGACATGTTAATTATCTCCCGTAAATAATCATCAGTCACCCCCCCCCCCCCCCCCCCTCCTGGGATCTCGCCCTCCTCCCCAACCCCCCAACGGCCCCGCCAGTACCTCTCCGGAAAGAAACACGTCGGCGCTGAACAAGTCTAACGAACGGACGAACGAAAGTGCCGCGACAGCTCCTCCACCAGGCCCCCCACCCCTCCAGGGCCTTTATGATCGTAAGACAAGACTGGGAGACTGGCCGTCGTCACTGTTTGCTTCACCGCTCTTGTTGGCCCTTCCACTCGGAGATGCGCGCAGAGACCCACTGCAAGACCGAGATGACGTCAGTGCTGACGAGGAGGCCGAAGACTGCGACGATAAAGATGATGCCAAAGGAGCCAGTCGTGATGGCGGAGGGTCGGGAATCTTTGGCACTTTGCTGCAACGATGAAATGAGCAGACAATAGGTCAGTCAGTACTACGACGAATCGAACAAAGCACTTATTTAGCAGACAATAGGTCAATCAACATAACGAATAAACGAACGAATCAGTTAAGCAGACAATACGTCAATCAGTTTAAAGATGAAACGAACAAAGTGCTTGAGCAGACAATAGGTCGATCAGCGCAACGATGGAATGAACAAAGCACTTGAGCACACAATAGGTCGAGCAGGAGGCCAACACCAGTTCAGGACAAGAAGAGCAAATGCGCTCAGACCTCTCCGGAAAGAAACACCACGGCGCTGAACAAGTCTAACGAACGGACGAACGAAAGTGGCGCGACAGCTCCTCCACCAGCCCCCACCCCCCACCCCCCGCCCCCCCCATCGACACCCACCTTCTTCCGTATGGTGGCGGAGAGGATGTTCTTGTCCACCAGCAGCTCCTTCTTGATCCTCTGCACCACCTCCTCCAGCTGCTGCGCTGTCAGGTTGGTCTTGCACACATGCAGGCAGTCGCAAGTCGGCACCGTGACGCTGCTCGCCTCGCTGGACGCCGCGTCTGTCGTCACTTCCGCCGTCGTCGTGGCGGGTTCTGTTGCGGGGGTTGCGGGTTCTGTTGCTGTGCTGGTGGGTTTTGTTGCGATGGTGGTGAGTTCTGTTGTTGTGGTGGTGGTGGTAGATTCTGTTGTTGGTAACAGCGTCGTTTCCTCAGGAAAGGCTAAAGAGGTGGAGCAGAGGTTTGACATTTTTGGTGTTGTGTAACTGTCACCGAAGTTTCCTTGTTTCGTGTGTGTGTGTTGTACCACAAATGCCGACACACTGTAGCACCAAGTCGAATACACACATGGGTTCCCGCCCGCCCGCCCCCCCGTCCCCCACCACCACCACCTTCCCCCTTAGAAACAAAGTTCCGAAAAGCCGCACTCACTGCAGTTGTACCACAAATGCCGACACACTGTCGAACCAAGTCGAACACACACATGGGTTCCTTCCCCACTCCCCCACCACCACCCTGCCTGTGTGTGTGCGTGCGTGCGTTCGTGCGTGCGTGCGTTCGTGCGTGCGTGCGTGTGTCAAAGTGGCTCACATCGCTACAAATCATTTTGGTGGTGACAGTGTAGCACCTCCTCCTTCCCGCCCCCCCTCCCCCCACACCACCCACACCCGCTCCTCGCCTCCTGGGATATCGCCCCCCTCTCCACCCCCCTCCCCCCATCGCCCCTCCCCCCCCCCCCCCCCCCCCCCCACCACCACCACCCTTCCCCCTTAGAAACAAAGTTCTGGAAAGCCGCACTCACTGCAGTTGTACCAGAAGTAGTGCCAGACGGTGTTGCCGTCGACGTCGAAGTGGCAGAAGACGCCGACGTCCAGCAGGTTCCGGGTGCAGTGGGTGGGCAGGGGGATGAAGCTGTACGGCTGGCCAAAGCTGGTCGTGCCGAACCTCCAGCACTCCCTCAACGTCGTGTTGCCGTCGTTCAGCCAGTCGGGCGTGGCCGAGCTGTTGTCCGGCTCCAGGTACAGCCAGTCCGTCTCGTTGACCACAGCTGTGTGGGTGTAGTAGTTAAGAGGGGGGGGGGGGGGGGTGGGGGGACACTTGGTTAGTTTTTATATATATATATATAATCATTTTTTAGAACATTGTATTCCAATGACATTATATGTGCATTACAATACAAATATGGTACAACATAATGAAACAGAGCACTACCATACAATGGCTTTCAGCGCAGGAGTATATGGTACTATGAAAGTTGAATCCTACGAAAATCCAAATATACATATATATTAAGAAAAACACGCACGCACGCACGCACGCACGCACGCACGCACGCACGCACGCACGCACGCACACACACACACACACACACACACACACACACACACACACACACACACATAAGCACGCACGCACACGCACACACACAGAGAAAACCGCAGTACAGATATCACTGTATAGAAGAAACTATAAACGCTTTTTTACTTCACCCGTCTTTCTCTCGCTGTCTTGTTATTTTCTCTTATTAATTAGTTAGTCATTGGAAGTTAATCTCGAAATGAAATACAACAACAACAACAAAAACAGGCAAGTAACTGATTGTTGATGCATCATATTCACGTCTGGAAGACCTCAAACGGAGTTTGATCGGAAGAAGGAGAATTTTTATATATAATCATAATGAAGTTCACAATGAAGCCTATTCAATGCACCAGTCCCACCCGGAATCAAATCAGATTTCTGCCCCCCCCCCCCCCCCCCCCCCCCCCCCCCCCACCCCCATCCCCCCATGCTAAACACAGAACAAAGGGGTATTAAAAGTCTGATCATAGTGGGGACCATTATTATGTTGGGTGCATGGCTCGGACACATGTTTCACTCTCAGCACGTAACGGTAGGAGGCTATCGCCCGAATACGAAGGAAAACAACAACAACAACGGGAATGTGGCAGACACCGTCAGCGTGGGAGAATGCTCTCGGGTGACACAACCGAAGAAGCTCTAAATGAAGGGAGACATGCATTCAGAAGAAGTAAAACGACGTGCTGTCATATGATTATTAGCAATAGTTATTTTTTGGAAAGGTTGAATTTAGAAAGCATGAGCTGGAGTAGCTCTGCAAGTACAAAAGTTCTTGTCCTTGACCTATATCTATCTATCTATCTATCTATAAGATATATATCAAGAATTACAAATGTCTGTTTATGTGCTGTAGCAGCAGTTCTCTATTAAAGTTTCCCTATATTTTTGCGAGAGAGAGAGAGAGAGAGAGAGAGAGAGAGAGAGAGAGAGAGAGAGAGAGAGAGAGAAGAGAGAGAGAGAGAGAGAGAGAGAGAGAGAGAGAGAAAGAGTGACAGAGACAGAGACAGAGAACTCGAACTGTTTATTGTACATCGGCCATAGGTTTAAATGCCCTGTGTACGCAGACCTCAGAAGGAAATTTATACCAGACTCTTCCTTTAGATCCTTAAAAACAGCACTTGAAGCAAGAAATCAAAGTCTATGTCGGAATGTGTCAAAGTTTATTTTTCATGCCACAAATAAAAGAAAACAATTTGTTGATAGTAAGTATGAATGGATGACACTGCAGTTGTACCAAAATTGGTAATTCTCTGTGTGTGCGAATGCCCCTCCCCCGCCCCCCCCCCCCGTTTATTTCTTCGCTTACTTTGATTTCATGCCCCCCACCCCAACCCCTTTGTTTGTATAATGGCCTATGGCCGATGTACAATAAACAATGAGAGAGAGAGAGAGAGAGAGAGAGAGAGAGAGAGAGAGAGAGAGAGAGAGAGAGAGAGAGAGAGAGAGAGAGAGAGAGCTAGAGAGAGTCCACTGGTAGAAAATATTCTTGGTAATCGCGGGAGGCCGATACGGGTCTATATTATTCGCTCATGGGTGCGTGCGTGCGTGCGTGCGTGCATGCATGCGTGCGTGTGTGCGTGCGTGCGCGTGACTGTCCGTCTGTCTGTGTGTGACTGTGTCTCTCTGTGTGCCCGCCTGCTGTATAAAACAAAACAAAACATCTTAACCTTGACAACGCCTTCCCCGTTTCCCGCGGCACAACCCACCACCCGTACCCTCCTCCCCCTGCCCTCCCCCTCACCCACTCTCCACCTGTGCCCTCCCCCACCCCCTCTCCACCCCTGCCATCCCCCCCTCCCCGCCTGCCCTCCCCCCTCCCCCCTGCCCTCCCCCTCACTGCCTCCTGCCCTCCCTCCCACCACCTTTCCCTCCCTTCCTCCCCCCCCCCCCCCCTTCCGCCTCCATTGAGACAGTGACGGAGCTCTACACGCGGCAGCAGGACAGGCAGAAGAAGGCGGGACAGGAGAGGAACTCACGGCAGGCCGGGATGTCGCACAGCTCCGAAATGTGTGGCGTCCCAAGGCTCGTGTAGCACCAGGCGGCGGTCTGCGAGCCGTGCGGGTTTCGGCACCGGCTGATCAGGCCCTGGCCGCTGAAGTAGTGACTTCGCATGAAGGCGAACTGGCTGGGGGTGTCGGCGGCGGCGTACCACATTTTACACGACTTGCCCGACGCTGTTGTCGAGATCGCGCCTTTGTAGTTCACTCCGTCCTGGCGGAGTCGGCAGATGTCGTCTGCAAAACCAGGGTGGACCATCAAGGGGTAGCAAGTTATAACGTGTCCCCTAGATTGGAATGACATACCGCCATTAGCCAGTCACCTAGACTGGAGTGACTTACCGTCATTAGCCAATCACCTAGACTGGAGTGACATACCGCCATTAGCCAGTCATCTAGACTGGAGTCACTTACCGTCATTAGCCAATCACCTAGACTGGAGTGACTTACCGCCATTAGCCAGTCACCTAGACTGGAGTGACTTACCGCCATTAGCCAATCACCTAGACTGGAGTGACATACCGCCATTAGCCAGTCACCTAGACTGGAGTGATATACCGCCATTAGCCAATCACCTAGATATGAGTGACATACCGCCATTAGCCAGTCACCTAGACTGGAGTGGCATACCGCCATTTGCCAATCACCTAGACTGGAGTGGCATACCGCCATTAGCCAGTCACCTAGACTGGAGTGGCATACCGCCATTAGCCAGTCACCTAGGCAGGAGCGACATACCGCCATTTTAACAATCACCTAGACTGGACTGACATACCGTCATTAGCCAGTCAGCAGGCGCATACGAGACTCATCAGTATTTCGGCCGCCAGTTTGATCCGAAAGTTTAGTCTTTTTCCTTTCTCCCGACACTGCTCACCGCAACAGAAGATGGAACAGTATTCCCCCTGTCACAGTATCTTGTTATCCGTAGTGAAACACCAGGGCAACAAGAGACAGAGCCAAAGACACAACACTGAGACTGCTCACCGCAATAGAAGATGGGACAGTGTTCCCACCGTGTCTCGTTATCCGTAGTGAAACACCAGGGCCGAGCTTTCAAGGGCGGCGGGTTCCGGCAGTAGTTGTGTGCGTCATACACAGTGGGGTCAGGGAAGGGGTTACTGGTGTTGTAGAGGTGCACGTAAGGTTCGCTGCTGTCCCAGCGCTGGCACTCGCGCCCTGAGACCGTCAATGACCACTGACCTTTGTACTCTTGACCCTTGCTCGTCTGGAGACACTCCAAGGCTGAAACACACATGTATAAAATAAATTTTTATTTTTTATTTCTTCATCTTCTTCTTCTTTGTTAAAAACCTCCTCCTCTTCCTCTTCTTCTTCTTCTTTGGGGGGTGGGGAGCGGTAATGGGGCCCAGGTAGAAGAGTTAGTATATGGACCTGGAAGGTCCGTCTTCCAGGGAAGATGGGACGACGTGTGCACGGGGGCATGTTTGGGTGCGGGTGCTGGTGACAGAGAGGGAGACAGAGACAGAGTGTGTGTGTGTGTGTGTGTGTCAGTGTGTGTGTGTGTGTGTGTGTGTGGTGTGTGTGTGTGTGTGTGTGTGTGTGGTGTGTGTGTGTGTGTGTGTGTGTGTGTGTGTGTGTGTGTGTGTGTGTGTGTGTGTGTGTGTGTGTGTGTGTTTGTGTGTGTGTGAGTGAGAGAGAGACAGAGACAGAGAGACAGAGAGAGGCAGAGACAGTGTGTGTGTGTGTGTGTGTGTGTGTGTGTGTGTGTGTGTGTGTGTGTGTGTGTGTGTGGTGTGTGTGTGTGTGTGTGACAGAGACAGAGAGACAGAGAGAGGCAGAGACAGACAGACAGACAGACAGACAGACAGACAGACAGACAGAGAGCCTGGAACGGAAACAAAGCCCTCTGGAGACATTCACACACACAGAGGCGAAGACAGTGAGCGTAGGCCTATGTGTACGCAGGGAAAGGCGCCGGGGTGTGGGGGGAGGAATGTTGCGAGGGGAGGGTGCGGTTTCAGTGTGGGTGTTGAAATGAAACTTTGCAAAACACATTCATGTGACAATGTGTGCGTGAGAGATCAGGGGAGAGAGAGAGGGAGGGAGAGGAGAGAGAGAGAGAGAGAGAGAGAGAGAGAGAGAGAGAGAGAGAGAGAGAGAGAGAGAGAGAGAGAGAGAGAGAGAGAGAGAGAGAGAGAGAGAGAGAGAGAGAGAGAGAGAGAGAGAGAGAAAGAGACAGACAGAGACAGACAGACAGACAGACAGACAAAGACGGAGAGAGACACAGACAGAGAGACAGAGAGAGGCAGAGACAGACAGACAGACAGACAGACAGAGACAAAGAGTCCATGACGGAAAATATTGGAAAAAAGTTCAGTTTCCAGCGAGTCCCACAAAGTGATTATGTGCAGTTTCTTCCATGGAAGCTATAACACAGGTAGGCAGGCTACCTGCATTATAACCGGCACCCGCACGCTTGGTTTATCCATGGTTTATAAAACTCCATAATATTAATAGCGGCAAACAGGAAGGAAAACCAAACAATATAATCGCTCACGGCTGGTTTACCCATTTTATGAAAAAGACAGTACACTGAGCTACAACTGAGAACCAGCGTACTCTGCCGGTGTTTAAGTCCTTTGTGCAGCAAATCGAAACGAAACTGCCCATGACTGTGCTTAACAAAATGTTATTTACTATTACGTAATTGCGTAACACAAAATGTTATTTACTATTACGTAATTGCGTAACACGAGAAACCAATGTCATTGCCAAAGCTGTCAGTCACTGGTGGAAAGCAACTGTGTCACAAAAATAAGTCTTCCGCGTTTTCGGGTGTCGTTTGAGCATGGGAGCCGGGGCTAAGGGTTGACGCCGAAAAACATTACGTGTTTCTATTTTCGGGGGCAAATCTCCACAGCCTGGCTGACTCGGCATGACTCACTCATTGGGACCGAGCGAAGAAAACGTCCGACAGTCGGATAGAAAAGCTTCCCGGTTGCAAAAAAATGAAGACTTACACCGAGTCGAGACAGAGGTCAGGAGATATAAATATCGACGTCTGTCAAGGACTTTACAATACGAGACGTACGGACCACATGCTGGAAGCGATACACACACACATATCAGAGCTCAGGAGCCGTGTGTAGAAGTCGAGGAGGCCGTCCTGGGCTCCCCATCCGAACGATAAGCTTTACGGTTTCTGCGGACGTAAAGCAACATTGAAAAGCAATACACACCGTACCACCAGCCTGTGCTGGATCCGGCAAGCATCGATTTACGACAGCTCTCCTCTAACCGCTGCCCTAACTGATTAGACGCCATAGTCTCCGAAAATTGTCAGCTTGTTGAGTTTGTCGTTGCCGCTCAAACGGCGGTAAGTTTGTAAGCTCACACAAAAATCAGACATCAGGCTGCGTGTCTTTTATAACCGTTCCCAGTGCTTACGTCAGCACAAACCAAAACCACAACCGTTCTAATCGAGATGGGACTTATTAATAATTAT
>JABMCL010000748.1:92500-97500 GCA_018857735.1 Alviniconcha marisindica
GCTAGAGACGGCCGCACACCTGCTATTAACATCAAAGCTAGTAAGTTCATTGCCTTATTGAGACCGCGAAGAGCAGAACATTAACAGAAGCGTAGCTAGACCGTGCTTGCTTCTGCTGAGGATTTTGGTGGCATACCAAGAAAACAAACAACCGCAAAGGCCTTTACGCCTGAGTATCCAATATTCAAATGGTATTCCGCGTAATAACTGGATCTGTACCGGTACACCACAAGGAAATGAAATGCTGTACCGTACGAGTACCTGTGACCTTTGATAAAAACGTTTTTCAAGTGGAAAGCGGGCACACAACCATCCAGGACTGCTGGTTGGACTGAAACAGGAGTGAGAAACGAAGTTGACAATCTCCAGCTGCGTTAGCGACACTACTCAGTGATAGGGGCAGAGAGGAGCTGACTGACACTTCTGGGGATTGGGCGGCCCCAAAAAGGACCGACAGGGAACTGACTTACCAGGATTCTTCCATCATGTCGGATTTCCTATCGACGTTGCAGACAGCGTGGCAACAGGCTCTCGTGGCCCTGCAGGATGTCAGCGCCAGAACCCCGGGCTCGCTCACAACCCAAGCCCTGCTGGTGGGAGCCCTCGTGGGCTTCCTCGCCTACAACCTCACGAAGAAGCGCTACCGACTGCCGCCAGGGCCCTTCGCCTGGCCGTTGCTAGGCAACCTGTTGTCCATGAGGAGCAAGGAGGAGTCGCTGTACGTGACGCTCAGCCGCTGGGCGAAGGAGAAGTACGGCCCTGTCATCACCATCTACTTCGGGCCCATCCCCTGCGTCACGCTCAACAACTTTGACGTCGTCACAGAGGCCTTGGTTCAGAAAGGTAAGTACGCTCAACGACACTCACGTGGTCAGTTACAGTTGCTTCATATCCACAAAGGCAAGTACGCTAACAGCACCGACATGGTCCTAGAGACCTAGTCTACAAGCCAGCTATGTGCATGCTCAGGCAACATGGGCATGGTCCCAGAAGCCTGGCCTACAATTATGTGTACGCTCAAGTAACACGGACGTGGTCCCAGAGGCCTGGTCTACGACTGTGTATGCTCAAGCAACATGGACGTGGTCCCAGAGGCCTGGTCTACAATTATGTGTATGCTCAAGTAACACGGACGTGGTCCCAGAGGCCTGGTCTACGACTGTGTATGCTCACGGGCGTGGTCCCAGAGGCCTGGTCTACAACTGTGTATGCTCAGGTAACACGAACGTGGTCCAAGAGGCCTGGTCTACAATTATGTGTACGCTCAAGTAACACGGACGTGGTCCCAGAGGCCTGGTCTACGACTGTGTATGCTCACGGACGTGGTCCCAGAGGCCTGGTCTACAAGCCGTCTATGTGTATGCCCAGGTAACGTGGTCCCAGAGGTCTACGACTGTGTATGCTCACGGACGTGGTCCCAGAGGTCTGGTCTACAACTGTGTATGCTCAAGTAACACGGACGTGTTCCCAGAGGCCTGGTCTACGACTGTGTATGCTCAAGTAACACGGACGTGGTCCCAGAGGCCTGGTCTACAACTGTGTATGCTCAAGTAACACGGACGTGGTCCCAGAGGCCTGGTCTACAACTATGTATGCTCAATTAACACGGACGTGGTCCCAGAGGCCTGGTCTACGACTGTGTACGCTCAGGTAACATGGACGTGGTACCAGAGGCCTGGTCTATGACTGTGTATGCTCAAGTAACACGGACGTGGTCCCAGAGGCCTGGTCTACAACTGTGTATGCTCAGGTAACACGGACGTGGTCCCAGAGGCCTGGTCTACAAGCCGTCTATGTGTATGCTCAGGTAACATGGACGTGGTCCCAGAGGCCTGGTCTATAACTGTGTATGCTCAAATAACACGGACGTGTTCCTAGAGGCCTGGTCTACGACTGTGTATGCTCAAGTAACACGGACGTGGTCCCAGAGGCCTGGTCTACAACTGTGTATGCTCAAGTAACACGGACGTGGTCCCAGAGGCCTGGTCTACGACTGTGTACGCTCAGGTAACATGGACGTGGTCCCAGAGGCCTGGTCTGCAACTATGTGTACGCTGAGGCAACATGGTCGTGGTGCCGGAGACCGTCCATTCAAAGCAGTCATCATTTAGATATATATAGGTCATTCTCCTGAAAACTGGACCAAAGGGGGTGCCGCTTTCCCGATGAAATAAAAATTAAACTAAAACATGAAACTTCTTAAACTACCGCTATATTTCTGATGTAATGTGTTTGCCGAAATAAGGGAAATGCCTCAATAGGTAAATGCATCATTATTTCTTGCGCTGTGAGCCTTTTTTGTGACATGGCTTTGGGAAGGTTAGCTGATCGCAGATATTTCCTTGGAATCGTTCATGATTGAATAATAACAGGTTACATGAGAAAGAAGGAGGCCAGTTCTTACATACAAATGGTATTTATTGTGTGTTGCTTGCTATTAACAGCTCCAAACAAAGGAAAGATAATCAGTGTCTCGCACGTTACTGATGGTGTCTTCTGAGTGTGTATCACGATATTGTGACTTGTTCACAACGGAACTAAAAAATTGGTATTGTTTTCATCAGCTTAGTAGATAACCACATTCCATCTTATTTTTAATGCTTGTTTGATGACAAAAGAGTAGATACGAAATAAATTATAGTCATTTCTTCAGGGGTGGTTGACGTGGTGTCTTACAATGGTGTAACGTGCGAGCACACAAAATAATTATTTCTGCTTGTACCATTGACTTTCGACCTACCCTAACGTACCAGTCCACATCAGCTGACTTGCGGCAGCAACGTTTGACTTCTTTTTGCGCTGTGTGTGGTGTATTATTTTACTAGAAAAGGGAAAGCACTGTGGTGTCTTCAGGGGTGAGGGATGTAACGCTCGTCACACATTTGGTTCCCACTCGGCTGAGTGTTTGTTTGCAATCTTTTGTAACCAAACTTGGTATTTTGGTGTACCACCATGAGCCAGAATGTCATGTGAAAAAATGGGATTCTATCTCCAAGGTCAAGGTCACAAAGTAGGTTTATATAATCAAAATATGACAGTTTCTACTATATCTTTTATTAGTTCTAAACCAGTGAGTCTTTTGCAACCAAACTCAGTTTGAGTGTAGATCATCATAAGCAAAGAAGTGTCCAGTGAAAATGTTGGATTGCCAAGGTTAAAAGTTTCAGTTAATGTTAGTTTGGATATCTTATGCATCGCTGAACCATTTGTAACCAAACCCAGTATGGTGAGACATCATTATAAGCCAGAGCGTCATGTGCGAAAAATGGGTTTCTATCTTCAAGGTCAGGTCACAGTAGCCGAATTTCGGTTCATACAATCAAATATGACTATTTCTATTATGTGTTCTATTTTGTTGGGCGACCAACTTAGTTTGACAGTGCATGTTCATAAGCTGGAGTGTCTTGTGAAAAGGTTGCTTTGCGGTATTCAAGGTCAAGGTCACAGTGAAGGTTCTGAACTTCAGTGAATGTTTGCCCGGGCAATATCTCTGATCGGTCAAACTTAGTATGGTGATGCATCATCATCAGCCAGAGTATCATTCAAAAATATCATTTTGCGATGTTCAAGGTCAAAGCCAGAATCGTTTCTACTAGCTCTTCAGAAATACTGAAACTTTTGCAATCCAAATTAGTTTGATGGTACATAATCACAAGACAGGATAAGACACCGTGAAAAGATTTTCTTGCTTTTACACATGGCGTGAGACAGAGGATATGGTTTGGGGGACTGTGGACTAGATTGCTGCCACTCTTGGCTATCCTGATATATAAAGCAGGAGTCAATACCGGTTCCAGTCAAGAAAATGTGGAAAGAACATTGCTTTTGAAATGAATATTCTTGTTTATTAAGTTTTTTTGTCAATGGTTCAAGTGTGTTATTCTTAAATCCTATGTACTTGTGATGATGTCCACATAACATGTGAGACAGATTACTAATTAAGTGCGATTTGTTATTAACTTTAGAAAGCAAGAAACAAATATCCCTGTGACATGTATATATATACGGTTCAGACCAATTTAGTGAATGCCTCCACCCCCCCCCCCCCCCCCCCCCACCCCCCCTCCAAATTGCTTTAGGGAAAGAAAAAAAGAAAAGAAAAAAACTAAGGAAAAGAAATGTGAAATCTATTTCGTGCATGTCTGTACTTCGAAGAAGACATTTTAAACCAAAATCGTTAAATAGGCAGGACAGTTTTTTTTAAATGTCAGAAGTGACAGATATTCGTTTTTTAATTAGGAAATATTGTATAATAAAAAAGGCAAGAGTCAAACTGGCCACTGAGCCGACTCTATTCATGCATTTCTGATGTCTTCTGTAACACGCGAGAACTGACCTATGATGTAACATAATGCACAATTAACCAAGTTCCTGTCACCTTGTCAATTTATGTCTTATATTTATGTACTCAAGAGATGTCAGGCTTTCATTTCCAAATAATAGCATTAAAAAATTCACACTTTGAATTTTTACCCTCTATGTCACAGTTTTAACCAGTTTTCAGGAGAATGACCCATATATATATATATATATATATATATATATATATATATGGGATATGATTACTGATCAGTTAAGTGTTACATATTAATGGGATATGGTTGCTGATTCGGGTAAGTATTCTATATATATATATATATTTTTGACAGAACTCTGCAGGTAAACGCAAGAGGCGTGGGTGTTGTTACTATATTTGACCAACAGACACGTGAGAGGCGTCATAGTTCAGGAGCTGTGTGAGAGTCGAGGTGGCCGTCCTGAGCTGTCCGTCCTAACGAGCCTTCTGGTTTCCGTGGACGTAAAGAATTATTGAACCGTGCTTCGGCATTGGTCACAACTTGTCCCTAATATGTCAACTGACATCTGAGGACATTAAGCATCACTTCATCGTGAGAGGCGTGACCTGGTAGCCTGGTGGACCTGCCCTCACCTCATCGACTCAATTTTATCTTCAGTTCAACAAACACGAAATTCAGACTGAACGGATCGGAGAAGTTGTG
>JABMCL010000748.1:102500-197500 GCA_018857735.1 Alviniconcha marisindica
TGATGACCGGCATCGCGATACACAGACCCAAACCCTATAAGGTCGTCGTCACGCCTCGCTGAGGATGGCGTACATTTTTTTTAAAATAATAATAATAATAATTATTTAATCATAGGATCGCATCACTAATTAATTTTACTCTCTCAAGATCGTCGTCACCCTGATGACGTGATTTTCGCACTTCTATCTCAGTATCGTCAGTCGACACGAGCTGAAGGTGACGTCATAGTTCACCAATCCCTGCGTTTCTAACACTGCTAAGCGCCAGTATGCGCCCGGTTGGCCTAGGGTCACGTACGTCACATTAGGAACAGTCTTTTAACGGGATACGCAGTAGAACTGTCACAGCACCGCGCGGCAGCGGTATCATCCAGCTATGCAAGGGGCAAAACTCGTCCACCCTTCGCTTCTTTTGTTGATATTCTTCGTTTGCTTCATACGTAAGTATGGTTTACTGGTCTGGCAATAAAAATAACGGAATGCATTCCCGTGTTTCTGAAAACTAGGGCCTTTGTTCGATTTTGACACTCCTCACAGTGTGCCTCAGTAAATGTGTCGGCTTAATTTTTGACTCGCATAAAAGATTAAATTAAAACAAAAACAAAAAAACTACCTGTCAATCATATAATGATCAGTGTTAGGCCGGTGGGTTATGTCAGGCGTGTGGAAAACTAACTCTAGCGTGTGGAAAACTGAAACTACATTTCAAGGTCACAGCAGGGTCAGATAGTTTTAACTGGAAAATATATGTTCTTATTCAATACAGTTATTTATGACTGCTAATATGTCGAATAGCTGAGAAGTGTACACTAGTTTTTGTTGTAGTTTGTCTTTGTTGTAGTAGTTGTTGTTGTTGGTGGTAGTGGTGGTGGTGGTGGTGGTGTGTGTGTGTGTGTGTGTGTGTGTGTGTGTGTGTGTGTGTGTGTGTGTGTGTGTGTGTGTGTGTGTGTGTGAGCGCGCGCGCGCGCGCGAGCGCGCGTGTTTGTGCTGTTTTTGTTTGTTTTTTTTGTTTTTACTTTCGCATGTATATAAGGGAAATAAATGACGTATTTCTTGACTGAGAAAATCACACGTTAAGACTGGCTTTTTCTTGCACACGTCTTTCAAAGCGAGATCTGTCCACTTTCCACGACTAAAACATTGCTTCGGTTCTGCAAATTCGTAGCAGGTTTGATGATCTTGACCTTATTTCAAGGTCACAAATGTATCAGAAACATAGATTGAAATTTGTTTAGTTTTTGAGATTCTTTCGTAGTTAAAATGTTGTACGGGTCCTACACACAGTAAAATGATTATGCACTCTGACGACTCTGGTGTGCATTTAATGGAGATAATTAACACGGTTTATTTGTCAATTTTGCATCTGAATGAGAGTGGTTTGCCGTTTTAACATGGGCAATTTCGATGGGATTAATTGTATGCCTGCTTTGTTGTGCATTTTAGGTTGACTCGTTTAGAAATGTTTTAGACTTGTGTAGATACAGACTTGTTTCAACCCAGACGTCTCACTCTCAGGTGACTGAAATGGTCGACAGGCGTAAAGAACACGTATCCACGTTCTAGCCGTGAACGGCGTGGACCTATGTCACGTGTATTCTTTTGCGGTCACGGTTGTTTGCTCTCCAGACATCGTTGATGTCTACATGTGCCAGCTTTGTTTCTTTTCTTTTAGGGCGGCTTCCTCGTAGTAAGCAAGGCTTGCAATATTAGCCGTTTTCTCCAGAACAATGTTCAAGTCCACCGCTTTTCATCAAGTGTCAGTTTCGTTAAGAAACTGGGTTTTCTATGGGTCTTGTTGAGCAGCTAGGAGGTGTTTATTGGTAGGTGAGATTTGCAACCCTATGGCATTGGTATTTGCCATTATACACTAAACAACGAACAAACAAACAAACAAAAAATGTGTCCATTCCTTTAAAAAATATTTGACTTTAATCTGGTATCGATAAATCAGACCGAATGCTCGGTGATAACAGCATGTCCTAGCCTTATATGCTTTAAAAAAATAAAAAACTTTTTAACAAGACATAAATCATTGTGTTTGACATCTATATGTATGTTTTGTTTTATGCTGATGTATGGACTGATTTGGAAAATTTGGATTGAGAAAGCGTTTACGCATGAGAAGAGTTTTGAAATGTAAATTTGTTTACAACATAATCTCATCGTCCTGAGTGACAATGTGTGGTTGCCAGGACGTTAAAATCGAATTACATACTTACTTGTTTACTTTGTATTATTAAAATCTATGTTTATTGTGCTTGTGTCAGACTCGTAGCAGCTTACAAATGTCTGGAAAATATTGTTTATTTTTATTTTTACAACAAGTGTTCAATCAGTTTCTTTCCCTAACTTCATTGTTTAACTCATAAGCTTTGTAGTGATTAAAATTACTAGTCTGTTGCTTTTATTTGTTCCTTATTTGTTGGATAGTTGACCTCTCCACTCTCTTTTAAAGGAACTAGCCTTCTCAGTTCCAGCGGGGGGAAAACGATGTTTTGTATGATTTAAAAAAAAAGTTTTTTGTTTTGTTGTTGTTGTTTTATCCCCATAATTTGCTGTAGTAATATTGTTTTCATCTTCTTTTTCTTCTTGCTTTTCCCGCTCGATTTTCTCACGTGGCAAGCATAATAGCTATTTGAATCACATTTTCTGATTCTGTTTTCAAATTAAAGGGATTGAGTTTTCATGTCGTATGCCTCAAACCAACTGCGATGGTCATATTCGAGTCATCTTCTCACACGTAAACCCACATTCAAGCCAAACCGACAAAATCAATCCAAACACAAGCATAAAACATACATACACAAACATCAACACAAATTTTGGAAAAGTTAGTCCTTCAATACAGGCCTTTGTTGAAGTAGAAGAAGAAAAAGAAGAAGAAGAAGCTTTTAAGCATACGCTGCAATTGTCGACCAGTCCCTTGGCTTCATCAATATCAGATTAAAGAAGAATAGGTTTCGTAAAGGAGTGAACAATAACAAAATATTTTCTACATAAATGCATCACGGTAAATATCTGTGCCATACGGGAGCATGTACACATACCACCTGTAAACTATTATCACCTAGCTGCTCAACAAGAGCAGAAAAGCATATCTCTTAACGAAAAATATTAAAAACATTTCTGGAGAGAGAAAACCCCCACGAGAACGTGCCTATAGTAAAAACATGACCTGACAGAAAGAGCAAGAGGACTAGGAAGAAGAACAAGAGAGGAGAAAGGAAAGGGGGAATAAACTGGCAGCCCTGAGATTCTAAACGTTGGTGTGACATCAGACGTCCCCCCCCCCCCTCCCCCCCAACCTCCCTTTGCCGACAGAGACCGGCTGAGTAACGGACACAAACAGACAAAGAGAGAAGATCCACTCACCGGAAGTAAAATTTCTCCCGAAGACCATAACTTCGCACAGCCTCCAGGAAGCAGGCGAGAGGCTGACATTGACGAACGGATCAGGGTCGTAACTCAGTACCACCTTGTCGGAGACCGGTCGGAAGGGGCAGGTGAAGAGGAAGGTGTCCCCTTCTCCGATATTGGTCAGGGAGCTGCACGACCAGAAGCGACCGGCCCTGTGCGTTTTCACGAGAAGTGGGATGTCGTAGGAAACATCTGCACATAGTCACAATACAAACATCTGCACACAGTCACAATACAAACATCTGCACACAGTCACAATACAAACATCTGCACAGTCAAAATACAAACATCTGCACAGTGTCCATACAGACATCTGTACACAGTGTCCATACAGACATCTGCACAGTCACCATGCAAAGATCTGCACATAGTCACCATACAAACATCTGCACATAGTCACCATACAAACATCTGCACACAATCACCATACAAACATCTGCACACAGTCACCATACAAAGATCTGCACATAGTCACCATACAAACATCTGCACATAGTCACCAGACAAACATCTGCACGATACAAACATCTGCACATAGTCATCATACAAACATCTGCACACAGTCACCATACAAACATCTGCACACAGTCACCATGCAAAGATCTGCACATAGTCACCATACAAACATCTGCACATAGTCACCATACAAACATCTGCACACAATCACCATACAAACATCTGCACACAGTCACCATACAAAGATCTGCACATAGTCACCATACAAACATCTGCACATAGTCACCTGACAAACATCTGCACGATACAAACATCTGCACATAGTCATCATACAAACATCTGCACACAGTCACCATACAAACATCTGCACATAGTCACCATACAAACATCTGCACATAGTCACCATACAAACATCTGCACATAGTCACCTTGCACCATACAATCACTGAGCGTTGGCCGGGGGCCTTCTTCCCCTCCCCCCCCTCCCCCCCTCCCCCCACTCTTTATGAAACGTTTGTGTGAACGACTGTGCGGATTATGTTATATAAGACCGCATTAATTTCATCACAGAAGTGCGATGACGACCATAGGTGTGATACTAAAATATCATGCACGCTAGTTGACATTTTTCGTACAGAAGCAGGAGATTGACTGATTCTCGATATTTAACGCCCAGCCAACCGCGGTGGTCATAGCAGGGCTAAACACAATTCATCAAATCACAAATAGAAGGCACATTCACTGTTCATGTTACTGTTTCCTTACGATGGAAGCTGATTTGGAGAAAAATTAAGCGGTGGCACAAATTGGAGAGGTATAATTACTGGTAGCAGGTGTAGGATGTAAGTACATTAGGACAGATTTACCCCAGGCTTACAAGCGGAGGCCTTTGAAAGCTGCAGGTTTTTAGCGAAAAGGTGCCTTCATTTCTGCATGTAATAACCCACCGCGGGGAGCTCGTGGCGAAAATGTTTGTCTAAAATAGGCTGTATATTAGCAGATCTTCTTCCCCAAAGTTGCTTTACGTCCACAGAGACCGTTCGGACTATTACTTAGGGACGGGAGCCCAGGTAGTCCACCTCTTTCACGCTGGTCCTGAGCTCTGATTTCCGTATCATGCAGAGGTTAATTTTAAGGGGACCTTGGGGGCGGGGAGGGACCATGGGTTCTGCAACCCTGGTACCTCACCGTAGGATGAAGCAGGAGAAGAAGAAGAGCAACAGAACACGAAGAACACATGACATCAGCCGAACAGGACCAAGCAAAAAATAAAAACAAAAAACAACAACAACACACACACACATACACAAAGCAGAAGGAAAACGAATAGTACGAGCAGTACATTAAACACGAAACACACATAACTCCCCCCACCCCCCACAAACACACACACACAGCAGAAGGAAAACGAATAGTACGAGCAGTACACCAAACACACAACCCCCCCCCCCACCCCCACACACACACAAAGCAGACGGGAAAGAACAGCACGACCAGTACACCAAACACGAATTTCCGGAAGCGGAGAATGGACGTACTTCTTTTCAACGTGACGACCACCTCCGACACCTCCACAAGCTGCGCCAGACTGATGTTGACAGCGAAGAAGGCGTTGAGGCCCAGGGTGATGCAAGTCGTCACGTCGCCGTCGTTGATTTCGAGGGAGGTGTTCACCGATGGGGAAATGGTGACATTGCTTCCATCATCTGCGGCGTGGTTTGGCTCGTCTGTGGGTTTACATGGACAGGTCTTTTACATGCGGGCGAGAGCGTCATATATATGTGTGTGTGTTCTCCATCGCACATGCTCATTATGTGTGATACGCACATAGTCACACGTACACACACACACACACACACACACACACACACACACACACACACATATATTATATATATATATATATATATATATATATATATATATATATATATATATATGTACACTTACACACACACACACACACACACACACACACACACACACAAACACACGTACCACTGCGGGCACACACATACACACACACACACACACACACACACACACACACACACACACACACACACACACACACACACACACGTACGCACGTGGCGCGCACGCACGCACGCACACACACACACATATATATATACACACATAACACACACACACACACACACACACACACACGCACGCGCGGCACACACACACACACACACACACACACACACACACACACACACAAACGAACCGGTGCACGCCGAGACATCCGGGTCAGTCCACTCTCGGTCATCAGCACAAACGGAGACGAGGTCGCCTCCCCTGTAATGCCAGCCGGCCCGGCAGCGGTATGTGACCTTGTCCCTCAAAGCGGAGCTGTTGGGCGGCGAGCCAATCAGCTCCAGCTTCCAGTAGCCCTTCACCGGCCCGCAGCCCTCTGCGTGTCACACACAGGACAGTGTCTTCACTACGCTCTTCTTCTTCTGCTTTTCTTTCTTTCTTTAGCATAATAATAATAATAATAGATTATTTATGGCGCCCCATCTCGTAAGAGCCCAGAGCGCTTTACAAAGACGTTGAGATACGCTCATTTTATCACACACACGCACGCCTGCACGCACGCACACACACACACACACACGCACACACGCACGCACGCACGCACGCACGCACGCACGCGCGCGCGCACACACACACACAACAAATACATGCATTACTGATGATGGGTTGGTACAATGAAAAGAAAACGACAGATCAGAGTGCAGAAGAGAAGAGACGGGTGTATAGTGTCCAACTTCAACATTCTGAAAACTCTGACACTTTTCGTGCTCGATGGTGCTTAACTCTGGCTTTCGACAGTTTCGGGCCACCGACTATCACTCCGCCATAAACTCTCTCTGGTAACGTGCACCCCTCAGACTTGCCCATAGGCTACAACGTGTTGGCTTTATTACTCGAAAGACGTTATTCTGTTGTTTGCATAATCCACCGAACTCTGACATGGACTACAGGATCTTTAACGTGCGTACGTGATATTTTTTTTAATGCACAGAATCTCGGTGCGGGGGCAAAGCCTAGCACATAACTGCCACCCATCCATTTGGTGACCACGCCCGATCGTGCTTAACTCTGGCTTTCACCACTCTCTCTCTCTCTCTCTCTCTCTCTCTCTCTCTCTCTCTCTCTCTCTCTCTCTCTCTCTCTCTCTCTCCGCTAAGAACTCATTCTGGTAGCGTGCACCACCCAGACTTGCCCATAGGCTACAGCGTGTTGGCTTTATTACTCGAAAATACGGTGCAAAATAAGCAGTTTTCATCTCAGCAAATGAATGGAATTTCCACAACGGAAACTGGAATGCATTTACTTCTGCCTCGGCATGCGTGAAGAGAAAACACGTAGGCTAAATGTAGTCCATCGATTGAACTACGGAGATTACGTTCACACACCAACGTACAGTCACCATCTTTAAACACCCGTAACTTCCTTATTTCTGAACCAGTTCTTTTGCAGAATAAAGTCAAATGTTTCCCCGTGCCGTGCGCAAAATATGGCTTTCCTCTCCTCCCAAAATAAAGAGCCTTCAGTCTTACAATCGTGCCCTGATTTGGGCACGTAAAAGTGACATCGGCCGGAAGCTTGGTGGGCACTGTATTGTGACACAGGCGCCCAAAGGGTGTCCGCTTTTGGCAGAGAAGACTGAGCTGTATAAACACGGCCGTCCTTCCAGTGGGAGGAAACGTCTTGTTGGTCAGATCGAACTTCCTCCGTGAACTTCTGCGAGCAGAATGTGTTTGTTGCTCTGTCTTCCTTGACTCAATCAAGTAAGGGTAATCGTGTGCACGGACGTTGTGTCCAAGCCTATGATCCGTCAACACAGTATTGATATTTTATGGGATGATTACGTTGTTACGATCTAGATCTTATGGTAGTTCTCTGCACTCGCACATGCGAGTGTGTGTGTGTGTGTGTGTGTGTGTGTGTGTGTGTGTGTGTGTGTGTGTGTGTGTGTGTGTGTGTGTGTGTGTGTGTGTGTGTGTGTGTGTGTGTGTGTGTGTGTGTGTGTGTGTGTGTGTGTGTGTGTGAGTGAGTGTGCGTGCGTGCGTGCGTGCGTGCGTATGCGTGTGTGCGTGTTTTCAAGAACGTCAGTTTAGTACCATTACAAGAAGAATGCAATATCAAAAGGCGAGGACGCCGAACACAAAGCATACGCCTACTGAAGAAGTTGATTCATTAATACATCATTCTAAGAGAGAGAGAGAGAGAGAGAGAGAGAGAGAGAGAGAGAGAGAGAGAGAGAGAGAGAAGAGAGAGAGAGAGAGAGAGAGAGAGAGAGAAAGAGAGAGAGAGATGTTTGTAGTTTAACTCCCCAAAAAGCGTCCTGACCTGTGTAGGGTCGCCCGTACACTATGACCTCGTGCACATCCAGGGTCACATTGGCTGTACTGTTGTCCATTGTGATGGTTATCTGATGGCCGAAGGGCAGGTTGCGGGTGGTGAAGTCAGCCTTACGACAGTCGAAGCTCCAGGATTTGACAACGTCGACATTGTTGAGAATGTTGTAGCTGAAACTCGTGTACTTAAGGTCACTGCAAATGCCACTGCGCTCAATGCCGTCCATGTCGACGTAAACAGTGCGGACTTTGATACGTACTGCACAGACCACACACACATGCGCGCACACACACACGCACGCACGCACACACACACACACACACACACACACACACACACACACACACACACACACACACACACACACACACATACACACACACGCGCGCGCGCACGCACGCACAGCACCACACACACACACACACACAAGCACGCACGCACGCACACACACACACACACACACACACACACACACACACACACACACACACACACACACAGAGTTAAATCATTGAATCATCAGGTTAGGTAAAAAATGATTTGATGTGCATGTCAGTCTAATCGAACAGGCCTTGCTGCTATGAAAAGCACAAAACGTCACTGCTGTGTGCGGGCAAGTGTCGGGGAGCATGATCTGCGTGCGCGGAACGAGGTGTGGTCAGCACTTACAGCAAACTGAAGCAAAGAGGCGTCAAGGGCCCTATTGGCGTGCATGGAATCAGATACAGACACACAGAAGTTTCACTCGATTTCTCCTCCTGTTTCTTCAAAATCGACTTAAAAAGTAGCGAAAACACAGAGGTGAGGGCTGCCATTGTGTGCCCAGCAGCCTCTATATCAGTGACGCCATGAAGGCCGGAATGCGGCAAAATTATCAACTACGTCACGAGCCAACATTTTTCTGCTCTTCGTTGTTTAAGAGCGAACCAACAGGGCTGGTGTAGCTCGCCGGATAACATCACTAGCCTGTTACACCCAGACCCCCTCCCCATCCCCACCCCGAGCAACAACACGCAACACGTGTGGTTCAGGAGAGGCGACAATGGAGGAATTAAAAATAACCAATTATAACCTGACGTCTACAGTCTCAGCAAAGACCACCGTTCTCGGCCGTGTACTCCACTGCCCAAAGACTTACAAACAACACCAAAAGAATTACGTATCAGCCCAACGCTTGTTAATGTGTTCATAAACTTTGCACTGGGTCGTTATTTCGTATCTGAATAAGCTCTTGTTTCAATCAAAAGAATCGAAAATCACTATAAACCAACAACTTTCCACTGGGTCGTTATTTTGTATCTGAATAAGCTCTTGTTTCAACCAAAAGAATCGAAAATCACTATAAAAAACAACAACTTTCCACTGGGTCGTTATTTCGTATCTGAATAAGCTCTTGTTTCAACCAAAAGAATCGAAAATCACAATAAACCAGCAACTTTCCACTGGGTCGTTATTTTTTATCTGAATAAGCTCTTGTTTCAACCAAAAGAATCGAAAATCACTATAATCCAACAAACAGCTCCCAACATACCACAGCTGGGAATTCGGCACGTGTCCCTTCTAATTTGGGGGTCGGTGGTGAAGCACCAGGGGCTGCTCATGGAGGAGTTGGGGTTGCGGCAGTAGTTCTTCGCGTCTGCCACAGACCTGTCCATCGGAAACAAGGCGTCGTCGGTGAAGTTGTGTTCGTGCGGGTACTGCGAGTCCCACCGCTGACAGAGACCTTCAGGGGTGCGGTGGTCGGTGCCGGCGTACTCGGTACCGGCTGTCGTCAGTCGGCACGGCGTGATAATGTCTGCGGGGCGAGGTAAAAAAAAAAAATGGAGTCAGTCACTGGCTAGTCCCGTTCACGCACAGTTAACCGCGACGGTCACATGAGAGGGTTGGGGAAAGAAAGCATACAAGGCTGAATGCCAGCGTTTAGGAAGATAAAAGATAAAAGAAATTAAAACACTCGAGAGATGATTTTTACTTGAGCAGAACCAACAAAATAGATCTAGGCATATTTTCCGCAGAACTGTCGCTATGTCTGTTGCACGAAGAGGCAAAAAAATCGAAAATATGCCCATCAGAGTGAAACAACATTCATCAAAACGAAAATGAATAGCAACACAGGTGGTCAATGAAACTTGTCCATGGCTGATTGCACTTCTTGGTCTTTGTGGGAAGGTTACAGAATACTCGGTCAAGCAATAATACACTGTCAGTGAAAAATCAACACACAAGGGAGTTAATTAGCGCTCGAAACCCGGAACACAAGTACAACAACAAAGACCTGAGTCGCCTACTCAGTGTTAATTATTATTGTCAGCTTGTCCAGGAGCAACTGAAGGAAGATTGCTCTTCTGGGTCTTTGTGAGAGAGGGTCATAATTTATCATGTACTCAGTCAAGCGTAAAATGCGCTTGTCTGTGACCTCTGCAGTCTCAGCAGAGACCAGCGTCCTCGGTTAGGTACACCACTGCGGGGACTATGGGGCTCGCCGTCGTTGGTCTTTGACGTCATCACGATGGCCGTCAAGACAATAACTATGACGAATCCAGCTCACCTTGACAGTTGACCTTCAAATCCAAGCGAACGCCCGTCGCTTCCATTCTCTCTTTATAACTGCCGAGGGCGAAAGCCAAGGTGGAGCCTGGTGTCATGGTTACGTAGGTGGTGATGTTGCCGTCAGAAGCGAGGTTGGGATCAACCGTGCTGTCGTTCACAGGACGCGGACCAAGGGTAGCGTTACCAGGTTTAATGATGTTCTCCGCACCTTGATTACCATGGAAACAGTATCAAACGTTGACTTAGGTTACAAACAGGTGTCAAAACTGTTTTTAATTGATTCAAGCTGCTTTACATAGGTTTCGCTTCAAGCATGTGTCACAATCATGTTTAGATTGTTCTCGTAGATTTCAAGCAGGTCCCACAACCAGTTGTAGGTTATGCAACACTCGCGTAATTATCATGCACGTAAAGATCATTCTCATTTCACTGACATTCGTTTCAAGCATACGTCACAAGTAGGACAACATCATTCCTAATTTGTGGCGTATGATTCAAGCAGCATTTGGCAATCATTTCCAAACTGCATCTTGCGAGACAGTTTTTGAATATGTGTCGTAATTTATATATTTTTTAATTATGCAACACAATGTTTTAGCTGTGCTACGTTAACACAGGCTTCAAACTATATTTTGTGCAACATTCATGCAGGTTTCAATTGCTGTAGTTGTTAACTCACGTAGTCTAGGTTAATCAAGCATGTCAAATACATTTCTAAATTACGCCGAGTACAAACAGGCCTGTAGGCTACTGTTCACAATTCAAGTACAATCAAACATACATGCTCTCAGTGTATTACAAAGATTCAAATATAGGCCAGACGTAAAAATATGTGCCGTTAACGAAACGTAGGTACGTAGGTATCAGTTTTGGGATACTTTTTTATCTTCTCCTTTCTTTCTTTCTTTCTTTCTGTGCGTGTGTGTGCGTGCGTGCATGTGCGTGTGTGTGTGTGTGTGTGTGTGTGTGTGTGTGTGTGTGTGTGTGTGTGTGTGTGTGTGTAAAACAGAAAACAAAGAAACACTGAAACAAACTAAACCACAAAAATGCCGATTTGTCTGTAGCAAATGCTTCAGAAGTAAGATGAAACAGAAATCGCTGAGAATAGGCTTTGGCTCTGAAACCATAAAACGTCCATGCGTTTCTTTGTACCTCTGTTGCAATGACAGGTAAGCACGTCATCAAGAAATGCGTCACTTTATATACGAGCGCTTTTAGTTCCTCCAACTACGATGGACAGAAGCGCCAGAAAGGTTAAGCAATCCTCCTCTTCCTCTTATTCCCCCCCCCCCCCCCCACTTCATCGCCTGTCCCGATTTCTTTAAATATGATCACGTTACGCACGTGCAGGCAATACCATACTGACTGTGACAGTCGAGTGATGAGTGGTTCCAGCTTCCACCGACGGCGGAGCAGTAGATGCCGGTGTTGTTCGATCCGATGTAGGAGCCAACACAGTTGTAGGTAGCTGTGCTCAGGGCATAGCTGTCGTTGACGGGGACCGAGGTGGCGTACGTCTCATTGCGGATGTAGCCGCATTTCACTGCAACACGCGCAACCTTTTGTGTAGAATATAATCGTCGTGTCAGCCGCATACATCGTAGTTCAATGTAATAATAATAGCGGATGTTTCTGTAGCGCCGTATCTCACTGACAAGGGTGAGCACACCGCACTTCACAAGCACTTTGTAAGATCAACAAAAATGTATACATAAAACCAAAAACATATATAAGTCATAATATTGTATTCCTCGCACAACGTGCGCTCACACACACACACACTCCCTCTCTCTCTCTCTCTCTCTCTCTCTCACACGCACACACACACACACACACACACACACACACACACACACACACACACACACACACATACACACACAAATGGCTCTCCGAACTTACACTGTTTGACTACTACACGAGTAGCAATCGTAGTGCCAGCCGAGTACATCGTAGTATCAGAGGTAAAACCACAGGCGCCTGACTGCTTCTATTTAATCCAGTGTTAAGTTCACGCGGCTCTCCGATCTTATATTATTTGATTACAACACGTGAAGCCTTTTGGTGTGTGTGCAGAGTACATCGCAGTGCCAGCCGAGAACACCGTAGTTTCAGAGGTAAAACCGTCGGCGCCTGGCTACTTTTAATTAATCCAGAGTTCTCTCCGATCTTATTTTGTTTGACTACGACAGGCGCAACATTTTGTGTGAAGTGCATGGTAGTGCCAGCCGAGTACATCGTAGTTTTGGGGGTAGAACCGCAGGCGCCTGCCGAATGTAATTAATCCAGTGTTAAAATTCAGGCGGCTCTCCGGTCTTATACAGCTTGACTGCAACACGCGTAATCTTTATGCACCGTCCAGCCAGTGAAACTCGCCAGAATGAATCCCATGCGAAAACACTCCGAAGTGAGCTTTCCCCTTCACGAAAAAAAAGAAGAAAAAAGAAGAAAAACACATAAAACAAAAAGCGCCACCTAGAGGCATTCCTAAAAAATAAAAATAAAAAAGATAGAAGGAGGCGGGAGGAGGGTTGCATAATTAATAATCGATTTTAACGTCACGTCAACCGCACTCACCTCAGGATATAAACTCTCTCATAACCTAACGCACATTTCAAAACTCTTTCCGTATGTAAATCCGCTCTAAAAAAAAAAAAAAAAAAAAAATCAATCCACACGTTAAAATATAAAACAAAACACACATGCAAACATCAAACACAAATTTTCGAAGAGACAGTCCAGTCTATACTGCGCCAGTTAAAAAAGCACATAAGGATAGGACATACTGGTATCATCGACCATTCCGTCTGATACATTGATACCAGAGTAAGAAGAAGAAAATTAAAAGTAAAAGGAATGGCCAGAAACAACACATATATATAAATATAATATACAGAGATACATATGTATGTCACACACATATACCTCATACAAGTTATCATCTCCTGGCTGCCCCATAAGAGCCATACAAAACGCCTGTGGACGTTAAGCACCATGTTTACTTACCTACTTACATACAAAACGACCACTCTTAACAAAAAATATTAGAGAATTTTCTTGAGAAAAAAGTCAGGAGAACGGACCATTAGCAGAAACAGGACAGGACAGAAAAAGCAACAGGACTAGGAAAAGAAACACAAAAACAAACAAACAAACAAAAAGCAAAACAAAAACAAGAAAAGAAATCAACAGGAAAGGGGAATCAAATGACAGCCCTGAGATTCCAGGAAGGAACGGGACATCAGACATCCTCGGCTTCCTTTCGAGAGGGTTTGCGCCTAGACGGGAAGTATTTTTGGTTATGCGTCAAAAGCATTCCATGCAAAACCCACACAGGAACGTTCTTCGCATTTTGGCGAAAATCTCACTCCTGTATTTATACACTCCTGTATGCAAGGGCAAACACCAAACACTCCCACCTGACGCGAACAACACCTTAATGATGGTGCTGTACCTCTGGTGGAGTTTATGTACCTTGTATTTACACGCATGCCAGGTGAGAGTTACCGTAAAGAACTCAGGTCTTTTTTGTTGTACTTATGTTACGTGTTGACTCAACACCTTAAGGATTTTGTATGAAATTATTTTGGCGTGCGTGCATGCGTGTATATGTGTTTTGCATGCAGGATGCAAAATGCGAAAGGTTTTCGCACGAGGCTCATTCAGGCGCAACACACTGATGAACACATCGTTGACCTTGGGCTAAACCAGAGGCACCCAACAGCAGTTAATTAAGTATCAAGTCCTAGACCATTAATTTTGATATCTCTCTCTCTCTCTCTCTCTCTCTCTCTCTCTCTAGCAACGGCAGATATGTGAGTCGGCCTTTGTGCTAATATCTTCACCGTTGAGAAATAAAGTCAATCAATCAATCAATCAATCAATCAGTCAAGTCAATCAATCTCTCTCTATCTCTCTCTCTCTCTCTCTCTCTCTCTCTCTCTCTCTCTCTCTCTCTCTCTCTCTCTCTCTCTCTCTCTCTCTCAGGGAGATCAGGGAGCTCGGTTCAAACACTATGAGGGGTGTTGAATCCTATAGCTCTATTGGAAGGCTCCCCCCCCCCCCATACACACACACACACACACATACACACACACACACACACATGACCATTTGATTGACATAAAAGGCTGCCAGATGAAGCATGTTATAACACTGAAGTCGTGTCAGTTGTGTGCGTGTCTGTTGCTCCGATTATTTTATTCGCATTGCACATTATGAACAGCGTTGAATGTTTGCAAGGTCTTTACCCAACAACTCAATGAACGATGAAACTAATCAATTTTAGATTACTATCATTAGAGCTCCGTGTTGACAGGAGGGGCATGTTCAGGGCGCAGTATGGACACAAGTGACAATTTCGGAGTGCCTTGTTGACAGAGGAGACATACTTGTAGTACAGCTTCGACAGAGACACCACGCCTGAGAACAAGTCAGAGTGCACTGTTGACAAAGATGTGACGTTAGAGTACAGTGTCAACAAACGGCACAAAGAGCCAGACGCGGCGTGCTGAAGACAACAAGTTTAGATCTGAAGTGGACTGCACTAGAGCTATGGATCAACTGCATCATTCATGATATCTATGGATCAGAGGCTTCACTACAAACAACCTGGGCGTGAAGATCGGCCAAACACCAATCTGAACCAAAAACCGCGTTGTCCAGTTTCACACCATGTTTCCACGTTCCGAGGTTTCCATCCTGAGCCTCCTGTTCCAACGAGGCCCATCCAGAGCAGGTCGGACCGAAACGTCAGTCCAGGTAAACTACGCTGACTTACGTCGAATGGTACGTGTAACGCCTCTAGCTGATCGCGCGCGCACACACACACACAAACACACTCACACAGTACCTGTGTCCCCCCCCCCCCCCTCTCTCCCTGGGTCGCAAATGCGCAGAAGAAGAAAAAGCGTGACTTACGCCAAATAATCCCCTCTCACGCAATTGCTCAAACCCCATGCGTTTACTATACGGAAGAAAGTCCACATCTGTAGGACAGAATGCGTTTTAATTAAACGCTTTAACCTTAAGCAGTCTCTTAGTCTTTCTCTCTCTCTGTCTCTCTGACGTCGGGGTGTGAAGTCAGTTGTTAGAACATATCAACCTTGACAGCTGCCAGACCAGAGTGCGTGACATCGAACGAGGTCAGTGGTAGCTAGTTCATGGCCTACGTCAGTTTCCGGCCGCATTACTACTTTCCTGCTGTTCATTCGCAGGTGAGACCGATCACATTTCGCAGCTCAGAAAGAACTCAGAAAACTCTTTTTCTCCTTTTTTCCTCCCGTAGTCGTGATGATAGTTCTAAACCAGTTCCTTCCACTATCTCTGAGCCGGTTGACAATAGGTCGCCTACTCAGAAGGTAAACCAACCAGCCAGGAATCAGCGAGTACCAGCCAGAGTCTGAGACCTAACCAGGCACCGGTGAGAAATGGTGGTTGCCTTGGAGGGTCCCAGGCTCGAGGATACAGACAGTAGTGCTGTTATCCGTCGGGCTTGCATAGAATTCTGCTGTAGGCGCGAGAGACATAATTTTAACTAGATAAGTGCAGAACTGTTCTTAGCAAAATCCCTGTCAGTGTGTTTAGCATCATATTTGGTTGTACGCATTTTTTTCAAGACACTGCGTTTGCGGTACGCATGTTCTAAAAAGTGTTTGCGACCTCTCTCTCTCTCTGTCTCTCTCTCTTTGATCTGCTACTTACAGGTACAGACGGGAGCCTTCCCAGAGTATTTGTAGCCAGCATTCGGGTCGCACCTGCGAGTAGTATTGCCGTCGGTGTGGACATAGGTCTGGAAGCAGTGATAGATCACTTGGCCACCACCCACGCCGCCGTCCCACTCCCTGTAGGCGTTCCCCACGGGGGCGGGCTCAGCGCACGTCTGGTTTGGCTGCGTGGCTGATGCTAACAAGGCAAATAACAATTAGACTCCATAGCTAAAGAAAAACAAACAGACAAAAAAAAAAAAGAAAACGAAATTACAGTCCCGAGAAAGAAGAGCGGAGAGATGGGTAATAATAACAATAATGGGTACTTAGAGCTACTACCCCGCACAGGCCCCAAGCGCTTACACCTTCTTTAAATGCTCATATTTTCAAAATTCAATGCATACAACACGAACGCGCACGCGCGCGCACACACACACACACACACACACACACACACACACACACACACACACACACACACACACATAGGTAGGCAGAGATGGAATAACTAGTCTTCATTTTTGATACCCAGTCAGTTACGGAGCTGAGAAGGGGGCGGGGAGGGTACGATCTTTGTTGTCATAAAGCCCATGCGGTTATTAACGCATGAGACACAAATAGCAATTACAGCATTCCTGGCACATGTTCAACTTGTAATTATTTCATATAAACAATGCTTTGCCAGGAGAGAGAGACAGAGAGACAGAGAGACAAAGAAATGGGAGGAGAGTAGGGATGGAAATCCAAACCAAATCTAAAACCGCACAGAACAGTCAAGTAGTCAACAATGAAAGCAAGGTATTCCAAGGACTTTTATTCTGTTTTCGCAACTCTTCAGCATAACTGGATTCAGACACAGCCACTCACTGATGTCTCCAGCAGCCTAACTGGTAAATATGGATCTCGCTCCTACAGATCCTAGGACCGAAAGACAGTGAAAGTTAACCTCGAAGTAAAAGCACGCCTTCGACATGAAGGAACCCTACAAGCAAACCGATATAAACCAGATAGGCTAACCACAAAAGCATGTAAAACGTAGTAGCTTACCGCAAAAGGATGCCAGGCACATCAAGACGAGACAGACGCCGACACACAGTACAGCTGCACTCCGTCCTTTTTGCTCGCTCTTCCTCCCAGACCTCGCCATTTCCTTGTTTGTGCTACGGTTTGGACCACACGGCCGGCAGGATGCTTGGGTGGGGTGGGAGTGGGGAGTGTGACTCTCTGACAGAACGTGATTTATATTATTTCATAGGCCATGTGTTCACTGTTTAACATATATTCCTTCGTAGTGTGCAGGAAAATGGTGACAGCACAATTATTTCGTACGTGTTACACATGCGAGGTCTGTCGGGTACTGTCAACCACCTGTGTTTGTTGTTGGCTATCATCCACAAATCACTGCGACCTACGGTTTCATAATACAGTCCATCCCCATGGGGAGAAACTAACAGTGCAGCACTGACGCATTTAGCACGTAATTTTACACGTCACACCGTGGTGTCGTCTAACGAACTCAACAAAACAAATGAACAGATGTTGCTATCATCCAATCAGTTCTTGTGGGAAACTTTCGCACGATCCTTCGGCGCGGCCACAAATCACTTCGATCTAAACACAATCGTATCATCTTACATACTGCAAATACAAGAACTGAAACGGGACTTGAGGGATATTGCATTCATCCATTTTTGATCGATTCTGGTGGAAACAGAAGACTGAAGGTCAGGTTAAAGACTAAGCCGAAAATGTGTACGTATACTACGAGACCAGTGCAAGAGAACTTCAGTCGTCCTTCCTGAGTGTGCAAGACGACTTTAACTCGGACAGTCCTCCTCCATTCTGTTTAAGACTACTTTAAACGTTCTGGAAGGGAAACAGTGACTGACTCACTCTGACAGTCGTTCTTCATGTACGCGCATGATGGTCGCCCTTCCTGTGTAAATAAGACTGCTTAATCTCAGACGTCTTCCCGATGGTTAAAGAGGGCTTTATCTCAGACTACAGGTAAAAGAGGGCTTTATCTCAGACGTCTTCCTTCAGGTGAAAGCGGGTTTTTATCTCAGACGTCTTCCTTCAGGTGAAAGCGGGTTTTATCTCAGATGTCTTCCTACAAGTGAAAGCGGGTTTTATCTCAGACGTCTTCCTACAGGTGAAAAGAGGTTTTATCTCAGACGTCTTTCTGAGTGTACAAGAGAACTGTAACTCAGCTTGTGATGAAGAAGAAATGATGTATTAATCAACAATGAGTGTTTTTTACAAGGAACATTCAGCTATATTTTGTTCACAAAGCCAGGTCTGCCACCTGCAGAAAGAAAGGAAAAGACATCAATTAATTAAGAGCATTCTAAAATACTCTCTCTCTCTCTCTCTCTCTCTCTCTCTCTCTCTCTCTCTCTCTCTCTCACACACACACACACACACAACACACACACACACACACACACACACACACACACACACACACACACATTCATAGCATATACAGCCACAAGGCCATCATTCAAGCATAAAAAGTAAAGTTTAAAAAATAAAATTAAAAAATCCGGCGTTTCAGAGTATACTTCTACCCATTAGCGTTAGACGGCCCTTTCAGTCGAGGAGCCAATGTCACATACCATCAGAATATATACAAAGCTTGAATGAATAGTCCGAGTCTAATACTGTAAAATAAGAAACGTGAGTTGTGTATACTGCGTCGTAGCCTGCGGTTCGTCACGTAGAGCTCGCTACGACAAAAATTGCACGAGTTTTTTCATTTCGCGATAATCCACGAACATGAAAAATAATGAAAATGATAAACTGTATATATTATCCGTACATTATTAAAGAACCAAAGCCAAATTCTGCGTCGAAAGCAAGCTTCTGCCCATCATCTCTGCAGACGCCAAACAGCTATACATCAAGGCCTAATGTTAGCTCATCTTAGCCAGCTGTGTGTCAAAGACGTAGGCCATGCACTATTGTTCAACCAATCAGCGGTCAAAGACATAGGCCACTATGGTTCAACTAATCAGCGATCAAAGACATAAGCCACTATGGTTTAACCAATCAACTGTCATGAAAAACCCAAGCCATGTGTAAACTCGTGCCTTTTTTTTCCCCCTTTTTTTTTCAACTTCGTGTGCAGTAACTCAGCCTAAATTAATGAACTCAAAGTCAACATCCTAGAAAATCTGAAACCTGTCTGGCGTGTACGTGTCAGCCTCATGTCTGCATACTTTCTCCCCCAACCAAAAGCTAAGTAGGTCAACTTCATTTATATTATCCTTTGTTAGCGTATCATCAGTTTAAAAAATATGATCGATAAAAGGTTTTATACAAATAATTAAATTATTATTTTAATAACGAAAAATAATCCAAACACATAAAACTCATGAATCACGCCAACAAGCACCGGACACAAAAACAACATATCTCAATCAAAAACAGGTAAGTGGATTAGCTCTCCATCTCAGTTTTCATCGTTTTTCACCGTTTAACTGTTGTTTAAGTGTCGTTTTGTACCTCGATAAAGGGGATTACCCCGAAAGTTCGTATGTTGTGCTTTGTCCTAATAAATGGCGTTCTTTTGTACCTTTATTATGTGTTTGGATCTCGAATTAGCAGTATGTTTGTTGCTTGAAAAGGGTTTGTTGCCGAAAAAGCAAGCAGATGAAGTTTCATTTTAATCATCGTTTGTTAGTGTACTGTTGGTCTGTTTGTTTCTTGAAAAGGGTGATCCCATTGAAGATTTGCGCATGTTTTGTAGCGTTCTTTTTAACCTACTGTGTGCTTTGATTCCAGAGTATTAATAAAGGTAAAAACAACAATCACACAAAATTGGACCACACGCATACATTGTGTGGCGGCATACATTCACCACGTTAGGCCGGTCTACAGATTGCAATCACACTATGCAGCCCTTGTAACAGCTGGCCCTTTTCAAGTTCACGAATCTGAAGATTTGTTTTTTCCTGCAAGGGAGTTTAGTTCAGTTCAAGATGGTATCTATGCGCTCGGAAAAGCCCATACGCGCTCCACCCCGTCTCTCAGACGTTTCCCCAACGTTGCCTTTGAAACGGTTCCAGTGTTCGTCTGATTGACGATGGCCCTCTCTCGTCCTTTCAAGGAAGATCGTCTAGCGCTTCCTCTCTCCACGCCTCTCTCCTCCAGGCGATCGATGGTGTGATGTCCTTGGCTTTGTGCCCGCAGGTAGTGTCTCAAGCTTCTCAACACTTCAAACCTTCTGAGAAGCAAGCCTGTCTATCTGCATGGTCATTTCCTTCACTCCGGCATGTCCAGGACAGTACACCCACAAGAGTTTTTGAAGGTGGATGTCGACCATTGACACATTCCGGTCTGGGATTCCCATTCTACTTCCCATTCGCCCGCTAGGGATTAATTAATTAAGTTTAATTTGCCTGAAAACTTTTAAAGAGAAATGTCGCGTGCTTACAACACGCAAATAGCGCACAATCAGGCATAACCAGGCTGCGATTGACCGTGCTGCTGGCTTTCTGTCGGCTTCATTTGTCGCGGTCATGTAGTCGTACCCGTGTTTGTCACGAAATGTCTGGGTCCGAAAATACTCAGGGGTACACTGATAGTCAGTCAAGTCGCACAGTCAGAATCAGGATTAATTCTTCAGCAACCTCAGTTGTTTTAAGTTTTTTTGTTTTGTTTTTTGTTTTTGTTTTAGCTTTGTTTTCTTGTTTTGTTTGTTGGTTGTTTTTTTGTTTTAGTTGTTGTTGCTCTGCGTGTGTGTGTGTGTGTGGGGGGGGGGGGGGGGGGGTGCGTGCGTGTGTGTATGCACGGCAACATTGTAAAGCGTTTGGAAGCTCCAGTTTCCAGTTCCGTTCGCCCAGCCCTTTTCAGTTGTTGCTCTTTTTGTTTCGCAGATTTAACTGGGATGTTGAACAAGAATCAAATGAGATTTTCCGTTTGCAGATGTTTTTATGCACACATGTAAATACATCCATATAAACAGAGTGTTCCGCTTCATTAAGGCAGCCGAGGCCGATTTTAGGGATGAAGGTTTTTAGTGATGGCATTGTCTCCATATATGGTTTTGGGCTTGCAATCATCCGAGCAGCTGCAGCCAATCAGAACGTACAAATGATCTGCTGCGTGAACGTCCTGAAAAATGGCCGCCGTGTTTGGCTCATGAGCTACTTATAGTCCAGCGTTGGCGTTAACCGGTAATTTCCGGTATTTTACCGGTTTAGAGCAGCATATAGGCCTACCGGGAAAAAATCAGCAATCGGTCAGTTTGACCGGTTCTGAAAAAAAAGGAAAAAAAAAAAGGAAAAAAATAAAATAAAATCACACAATGAGAGAGAAAGAGAAAGAGAGAGAGTTGTAGTAGTAGTATAGACAGCCGTGTATCTGACCGTTTATGATAATTGTCTCATCGGTTAGCATGAACCACTTTCGCCACCTTATAGATATCACACCGGTTTGAAAAACGTCCAGCGCGGTCACTGTAGCAGCAAAGCGAAAGACTAGTCGATTCCGAAGAGAACCTTCAAAATATATAATGACGCACGTGCATTGCGGCGTAGAAATTGAGTGCAAAACAAAAAAACACAACAACAAAATCACACACACACACACACACACACACACACACACACACACACACACACACACACACACACACACACCTATTCCACCTGCAGAGCAACAACATGCAATTTAAAATGGCTACAGGAAGTTTGAACATTTTTCATTCAGTCCACCCGGGGACCTGGTGCCGAGTCTCTGGATGATGTGAGACTCCATGTGTTTTCGTTGAAAAAAGAAAGAAGAAAAAACATACCGTTTTAAACGATTACCAAAAAAACAAAAACAAAAAACAAAAAACTTGCTCAGCCAGATCAACGAACCAAACGAACAGAAAGGACGGTAACGCACACGCACAAAATCAATAATCAATTCAGAACAAAGAGAAAAATCAACACCGTCCCTCTAAATGAGCTGCAAAAAGAGCATAGCCTATCAACAACACAAAAAGACCAAACAACAGTGACGAAGGCACGATTAAAACGACAAACCAGGACAATTCATCAGTCACTGATGCAGAATGTGCATCTCTGATACATAACCCCACACCACTTCCCACTACCATAATGATAACGTTACATCGTCTATTGAAATGTCGATTAGCAGGGACAGATTGTAAGGACAGGCAACTACCTAAAGTCTGACTCATTGTTTATTGGGTTAAACAACATTAACAGTTTTTTTTAATGCTTTTCTTTTTTGCACGTCCAATTACCTCATGTACATTACTCCCGCGCCGCTCGTCCCGGCATCCCCACTTCCGGCCATACCCAGGGCTCAATTTGCAATCGCGGCCCCGCCCCCAGAGATCCGCAGGAGGAGACGTCACATCGTTGCCAAGGAGACATTGCACTGCTGCCGAGTCACTTCAGTGGTGTTCAGTGATACCTGTTCTGATTCAATATACGCAGGACACCACCTATCATGTCCCCCTACTGACGACAATGTTAGAAGTGCTCTGATGGTGACAGACCGCCACTACATCCTTCCACCAATCCGCCTATGTGGACTCTCTGACGTTGAGGGCTTTGATCAGAACTGTTTCAGGCAAGGAAGGAGGCATGAATACAAAGACTGAGGTCACCATGTGAGCATGGCATGAAGGGCTACAGAAGCCGAGACCTTTATTACGCGGTGATCGTTGAGGATGAGGATGGTAACTGATGACGCTGTGGAGGTCCATTTCGGATTGAGACTTCTTGACAGGGCCGCACGGAACTGCGGAGTCTGCAGTGTTGGTCGAGTAATTAGAGCAACACTCTCAAAGACACATCCGTGAAGTGGATGAAGTTCGACTATGTGGTTCCAGCCTTCCCATTGGGCCCATAGCACTCCCAGCTCTGGGTAGGAGTTGGCCAGAGCTAAAAGATCCCACATGACTTTGATGGGATTCGAACCCAAGACCTTCCGACCCGCAGTCCGGCAGGCGAACCACTACGCTACGGGGGCCGGTTAATCTTCGTGTTATAAAGTTCTGAGTTATCTCCCTCTCTCTCCCCTCCCTCTCTTGTGAGCGTGCTTATTCAAATGAATAATACTTGTGATCACGCTTAAAGAAGGGTTTGGCCTGGCTGGACTCAAAACTGACTGGACTCAAAACTGAGAGGTTGTGGGTTCGAATCCTGGTTCAAACACCAACGTTCTCCTCTTCCTCTTCTTCACGGAGGTGTGATCATGCAGTGTGTAACATCCTTCCCATGAGAAAAACCAAGGTATGGTACTAGACGCGTGCGCACGTTAAAGAAGCCACTGCAGCGGGGATAGCTCAGTGGTTAGAGCGCCGGACTCGTGATTGAAAGGGCGCGGGTTCGAATCCCTGCAGGAGCGGCGGGGGAGTTTTCTCCTCCAGGGTCGACTTTCTGTGCTGACTCTTATTTCGGTATCCGTTCCATCCCCGTGTTACCGAAGTAGCACGTAAAAGATCCCGGTCATTCTGCCAAAAGTGCAGGTGGCAGGTTACAGCTAAACACGCATACACCTTACGCATGTGGCTTAATTGCACGAAGTGACATGGTGCATGGTTGTATGGTGTACACAGAACATGCGCCGAGACGCCGAGACGGCTGCAGTTTCATGTTGCACCAGCCATGCCAGCGCTCTAAGTACACCATTTCGATGGATATTCAAAAGACGCGCTATAAAAAGCTAGTCATTCATGTAGAATCACATGCGAGCGCAGTGAGTCTGCTCAAGAGAGCGGAGAATAGCGCTATATAAGCGATCATCAATCAGCTGGAACTGCAGTCGTTCCACCATCAGGAATTAATTAAAATGAGTAGTGCGATTCCGTCATAGTTGGCTTTCCCCCGAAATGGCAAAACCCGAATCTCCCGAGCGGAAAAAAAATCCCATTCCGGACAACCGATACAGTGTGCACACAAACTTTAAGGACGAAGAGACTACAGCGACAAAGGACGCAGAGATAAGGAAAGCCAGAAGAACAATGAGAACAAAGTGCGATCAATACAAAATAAGGTGACACTACTACCAGCCGATTCTGCAGGGCCTTGGGGTTAGGGGTCAGGGGCACACCAAGAGTAGCAAACATTCCCCGAGCACGACGACTGCCCCTTCTGAGTGTGGCATTTGCCATCGTTTTCAAGCGATAAAAGTGGACATAAGATCATCATCTTATAGTGAGCCCGTTTGGCCTAGTGGTAAGGCGTTAGGCTGGTAAGCAGAAGGGCCTCGGCTCGAATCCGCTTCGGTTCTCCTTCTTCTTCAAAAAGGTTGTGGTTTGTGGACACTGTCTTGTGCGCGCATGCACACAAATACGCGCAAACATGTGTACACGCACGCACACTCACAAACATCATAGGCAAACACACACACACACACACACACACCATGTGCAGGCACGCACCGATGCAGACACGCACGCACGCACAGGCGCGCGCACACACACAACACACACACACACACACACACACACACAAACACCACACATCTGCATGCATGCATACATACTCACGCCCGCGCCTGTGTGCGCGCGTGTACACACACACGCGCGCGCGCGCGCGCACCACACACACACACACACACACACACGCACGCACGCACGCACGCACGCACGCAGCACGCACGCACGCACGCACGCACGCACGCACGCACGCACGCACGCACGCACGCACGCACGCACGCACGCACGCACGCACGCACACACACACACACACACACACACACACACACACACACACACAGTTCTAGCAGCAGCGGTCGCGTGACAAAACAGCACGACGTCTGACTGACTGGCCGCTGCTGTCAGTTAATCCCGATGTCAACGTTGTTGCCCGGCAGAAGTCGGTGGAGCGATCGATTTGTTATGAAAGAAAAAAAAACCCATCTGATAAGAGCATTGCAACACACCCAAAAGGTCTGAAGTGAATGGCTTTTACTTAACCGATTCAAAGCAATGAGCAATTGTTCACAGTGCAGAGGCATTTATTGTAACGGGTGACGGAGTACGCGGTGTCTATGTGTCGGAGTTCTGGTAGCACAAGTGACGGAGTACTGATTCAGGATCTTTTTATTCTGTTCCTAGTGAGAGCTAAATTATATAGTACGTGTGACAATATCGAGCGCTATTAACTCTCATAGTTCCACCTTCAGTGTGTCTTTTTTTTTAAAATAAAGCATTCCCATGGGAAAAATGCGTTTCTGTGCGTGTAGATGTGTGTGTGTGTGTGTGTGTGTGTGTGTGTGTGTGTGTGTGTGTGTGTGTGTGTGTGTGTGTGTGTGTGTGTGTGTGTGTGTGTGTGTGTGTGTGTGTGTTGTGTGTGTGTGTGTGTGTGTGTGTGTGTGTGTGTGTGTGTGTGTGTGTGTGTGTGTGTGTGTGTGTGTGTGTGTACGCGCGAGTGTGCACATGTAGCCTATGTGTGTATGCGTGCCAATGTGTCAAGGCGCATGTTTCCTTAATAAAAAGCATGAATACGCCCTTTGTCACCATACCTATGCAACTGAGATAAAAATATATAAAAAACTGAGATAAAAATAGACGTCTTCTTTTTTCTTTTTCTTTTGGCGCGGAGGGGTGGAGGGTGTATTGACGTGGTAATCTGCAAAACTGACAAGCACCACCACCACCACCACCACCACTCTGTCTTGCCCCAAGCTAGAAACGCCCTCGCCAGCGACCAGGACGGCAGTAGTGACCCAAGGAAGAATAACAGCAAAACTGATTAGCTCATGCGTACTCCTTTAAATGCCTGTCTTTTGTGTAGAGAAAGAAAAAGCCCCTGAAAATGATGACGGCATCGGATGCAGTTGCCTGATGGTAACTGCATGCGCAAAATGGCCAGCAACCACACACACACACAAAAAAAAAAAAACTCGCACAAAAATGGCTGGATGCTCCATTTTGTTGTTACAGCTCTCTCTCTCTCTCTCTCTCTCTCTCTCTCTCTCTCTCTCTCTCTCTCTCTCTCACACACACACACACACACACACACACACACACACACACACACACACACACACACACACACTCACACACACCACACACACACACACACACACACACACACACACACACACACGGATATGGAAATGTGGGGCATACAGAACTTTTAGCCCAGTGACCCTGAGCATTTTGCCAATATTTAACAAACGTCCTTAGTAACACAGTTTTCTGTTACAACGCAGAATAGAATTAATGTGTCACTGAGATTTGAGTTACAAAACGCGATTAGCCAATCAACGCATGCAGACGATGAGTGAGAGAGAAAAAGGTTCCGGTAAATCTTTCAAAACCGTTTTGTGGACGGCGCAACACTTAAACTGTCGTGCCCTACTCAATAATAATTGTGCGGAGCGTTCTCTCTCTTGGCGACACATTCGTTCAACCGAGAAACTCGACGCCACCGCTAATACCGCTGTAAAGGAAACATCATTTATTTAATCAGCGTTTCCGAACTCGGCCGTAGCGGTATGTTTTCGAGAAACGAATGTAAAGCCATAGAAAAAAAATGAAGAGCTTTCGAAAACAATGCTCACCTTTCAACTCATGCAGCCGGTGTTTGCCCGAGATGACGAAGATATGCAAACGAATTAATCGAAACTGACGAACGCATGAAAGTGCCCAGCCGAGCTTCCAGCCGAATCTTCGTGTGAAACAAGAATTAGCTGTAGCAAATCAATGCAAAGTTTCGATTCTCTATAGCTTTTTCATGGTGAACAGTGATCGTTTCTCTCTCTGTTCCACCTAACGGACTACGTGTAACTAGTTTCCGTTGTCAGTCTAGGCCACAATACCTCCCAAAACACAAGCCACTATGCTGGGTAAACGCTTCGGAAGTGAACGTTGCTTCTCCGCGATAGCACAATAAAGAGATTTATATTTTGCTGGAGAATTCAGTTTCTTCGCTAAATTGTCGGATGAATACAGGAAAATAAATCGTTATACAGTTTTTGACACGCATTACTGTAGTGAAAAAGATGTCTGTATCTCTTGCTGTGTTGTGCAATTTTAAGTAATTCTTACAGTCCCAAAATTTGTTTTTACAAAAGGACAGAAGAGCAACCTGAAATCGAGGTCCTTCTGCTTACCAGCCTAAACCGGCTCACAAATGCGCCCATTCGCATTGAAGAGTTTACATCCAAGTTTACATACGATCGACGCATGGTATAAACTAGGCTGGTAAGCAGAAGGACCTCGGTTCGATTCCGCTTCGGCTCTCCTTTCTTTCTCTTCAAAACTTGTGGTCTGTGGATGCTGTCTTGTTACTTTGTCCCTCACAATTAATGAAACATTAAAATGGCTCTAATCGGTGCCCATCTTTATGCAGGAGTCATTCTGGTGGTGACAGTGTAGCGATAGGTATATAATCTTTCCCCCCCCCCCCCCCCCCCCCCCCCCAGTCGCAAACTAAGCAACACGCATGGTTTCAAGAGAGAGAACAGTCAATAAGTGCACAGGGTAAAGTGTGTCCAGTTACACTTTTCAAGCACACTCATCACCGCCCCGCTAATTTCAGCAGATACTGTTTCGCAATGCAATTTCTGGGGTACCTTTTGTGGGGAGAAGGCGGTGGACATCCTATATGCTGTTGCTACAACACCGTATTTGTTGTTTTGTGTTTTTGTTAGACTGTTCATAGGGAAACAGACCCAAGTTCAAATTCGCTTGGCCTTTCCCCCCCCCCCCCCCCCCTTTTTTTTTTTTAATTCGGGGGGTGGGGGGTGGGGTTGTTTTATTTAGTTTCAGGACACGGTCTTGCGACTTTTCCCTCAACAAGTCAATAATGCACCTTACAAGAAGGCAAAAACAATCTTCACGTTGGCCGGCTTAAAAAAGAAAAGAAAAAAGGCATGGCAAGGTGAAGACCACGAACAGCCTGCTGCTGACAATACCTCCACTACCTCCAGGGTAGAACATGCAGACTATGCTACATCGGCAGGTCATGTTCAGATAGACAGGGTCCGTTCCTCTGGAGCCGACAGACATGAAACAATTACACCAATGCAACTGAATCATTCACAAATAAGCATCTATATTGTTTGCTGTACTTAGTTTCTTTGGTGAACCTGTTGGACCTGGTAGTGAGGCGTTCGGCTGGTCTCTGAATCATCTTTGTCTTCAAAGGTTGAAGTACAAAACAAAAAACTATTACCGTCTAAAACTTCGCACATTCCAAAAATTAAAATTAAATAATAAAAAACTAATCTGAAACAAGAATGACTGCTAGCGTTCTAAAACAAGATCCAAACACATAAAAGGTTGAAAAGAACGCTTATTTATTATGACACAGACACACAATCTGCAAACTACAAAACGACACTTAAACAACAGTTAAACGTTTAGCTGGGGCACCAGGGGAATACGCAAACACGTCAGCCGGTTTGGCCTAGCGGTAAGGAGTTAGGCTGGTAAGCAGGAGGACCTCCGTTCGAATCCGCTTCGGTTCTCCTTTCTCTTCAAAAAGGTTGTGGTTTGTGTACACCGTCTTGTGACTTTGTCCCTCACAATTAATAAAACATTAAAATGGCTCTTACCGCTGCCCATCTTAATGCAGGAGTCATTCTAGTGGTGACAGCGTAGCGATGGGCATATAATCTCCCTCTTTCCCCCACCTCCATACCCCCATCCCCCATCTCCTCGTCCCTAATAAGCCTTGTGGTTTCTGTGGACGTTAAGCACCATGTTTACTTATACGCAAATCGAGAGTCCAGGCGAGATCAAGAGGAGGGAGGTGGTACTGGACCCTCAAGAGAGCCCAGGAGAGATCAAGAGCAGGGAGGTAGAGCTGGGCTCAGAAGGTTGGACAACCTTTTGCTTCAGTTGTTCCTCAACAGCTGTGCTACGGACATTGTCTTTGTGACTCTGCTCTGCACAGCAATTGAAACAGCAATTAGCGGAGTACACAAGTTGCTTCGCACTAGCGAAGACCCGACTGCCTTAACATAGTTGTTCCGGCGGTGGTCCACGGCCTCTTTGCAAATTGACCTGGAAAGGTTGCAAATGTGCAAATATTCCATTAGGGCTTCGTGTGGTTATTCTATCAAGATTTATGCACCCCACTTTTTCTTCTTCTCCTTCTTCTTCCTTTTTTCCTTCGCCCTTCGAATTTGAGCTCCTCTAGGCTTAATTCTGTTCGTCCGCTCCCTGCCATGAAAAGGAGAAAAAGATCGGCTCGTGATGTAATGAATCTGGAACAGAACGAGGCCCACAGCGCTCGTGCAGAATCAACACACAAGGGAGCTAATTAGCGCTCGAAATACGTAACACAATTACAACAACAAAGACCTGAGTAACTCTCACCTGGCATGCGTGAGGAAGTACCTCTTGTGGAGTTTATGTACCTTGTATTTACACGCATGCCATGTGAGAGTTACCGTCGGCGACTCAGGTCGTTGTTGTTGTACTTGTGTTACGTATTTCGAGCGCTGATTAACTCCCTTGTATGTTGATTCATGACGGAATGCGTGCGGCTGCCACACATACCAGATGTATTCATGACGTCACGGACTAGATCATTATGGCGGAGGTCATGACTGCGTTTTCACGACTTTCAAACGTTGATTTTCAACAAACTAGACAGTATTATAAAATCGGTTGAAAAACGGGAGGAAAGAAGAAAAAGAAATAGAAGAACGCCTAAAAATACGCTGCGTCATTTGTGCTGGTTCTGTTCTTGCGGGTAATTCTATGTATTTTAAAAGTTAAGAAGAAGAAGAAGAAACAGAAAAGCGCTTCATTCGCACCACTGGTCCAAATCCGAGGGGTTGTTTCACTACTGTCGTGTTTCCGGCTTCAGTAAGCGAAGTAGATGGCTGTTTAACTCATGCTTGAAGATTAAACAGTAGCCTCTAACAACAGACACTAAAACAAAACGCTCCAGTGCGCTGCTCGACCTTTTTTCCGCCCGGACTGAATCACCGATGTTGAGCTAAGCCACCACCTAGAAAATTAGGTTTTAAGGCTTTTATTGAACTTTATATATACGCACTTTATTTACGTGAACAGGAGCATCTTTTTTTCCCGTAATTTGGCGTGTGAGAGAACACTAAACATTCACAGAATGTGACATGCGTTTGTAAGAATGTCATCTCCTAACTACTTGAATGTCCTATTACCAGTTATTTCAGAAAAATGGGTATGACTTTAATGCTTGCAACGATGTAAGAGATATTTTGAACAATACTCATGTTATAACTTCTATTGTTAAACTGATTGTTCATAGTCCTGTGAGTAAGTTAGAATAACTTGCTAATTAATGTAAGATGGTTTGCTTTTTTTGTTGTTGCTTTTTTGTTTGTTCGTTTTTTGTTTTGTTTTGTTTGGTGTTGTTGTTTTGTGGGTTGTTTTTGTTTTTTAGTTGTTGTTTTTGTTTGCTTGTTGTTGTTGTGTTTTGTTTTTTTTTTGTTTTTTTTTTGGGGGGGGGGGGGGGGTCTAATATCACCTTGCTGTGAACAGACATAAAATAAAACATTGATTTGCGTGCGAGAGTGTTCTAGCATCGCCCCCTCCCGGCATCCCCAATGCCCCGACCCTCTGGATTCTCTGCACTACCAAGAAGCGGACATGGTGCAGCTGGAGCGGACAGCGGAAACTGACGGCTGGCCAATCAAAACCGCAGACACGTTAGGCGCCAGCGTGCTGTACGCAACCATGTTCTGCTCAGCATGGGAATTAAAAGAGCTGTCGAAAACGCTGCCAGTGACTTCCTGAACGTCGTTTTCAGTCTAGCTATGGGGTGCCACGGACACAGTCCCTTGAGCCAAGGATTTTCCCCTACGGAGAGTCTGTTTCTGCGACGAATCCAGAGCTAGCTATCGAAGGTTTTTATCTCTTATGCCTGCATGTTGTCAGACTATGATATCCAAGCATACAAAAAGTTAAAAAGAACGGTATTTGTCATGACAAAACACAACACGCGAATTTTCGGGGTAAGCCCCTTTTTCAAGCTGCAGAACACTACTTAAACGGCAATTAAACGGTGAAAAATGAGGTGTACGGTATTTGGTAGAACCGTTTTGTTATGTTGTTTTGGGTGTCCGTTCTTGTTTCAGACTGTTTGTCAGAGTATAATACTTCATGCTTAATCTCTGTCCCGCTTGCACAAATAAAGGTCCTCTTGCTGGCTGTGCATATGGTGTATATTTAGATTAGCATTTCCCCCCCGTGTGTGTGTGTGTGTGTGTGTGTGCGTGCGTGCGTGCGTGCGTGCGTGCATTGCGTGCGTGCGTGTGCGTGCGTGCGTCAGTGCGAGCGTGCGCATGCCTACGTGTGTGCGTGCCTGCCTGCGTGTGTTCGTGCGCGCGCGCGCGTGTGTGTGTGTGTGTGTGTGTGTGTGTGTGTATGTGCGTGTGTGTGTACGCGTTCAGTGCGTCACTGGGTGCATTACAAATGTACATTGTTATCATCGAGTTGGAATATACCTAATTTTATGTATATGTGTGCTTCGTCAACTGACTGAAATTTTGCCTCTCTCGTCTTCTTCTTCCCCCTCCCCCCCACTCCCCCCGCCCCTCGTCCCCGATTCTGTCTTCCAGGTTTTCACCAGAGTCAGTTTACCCAGCCCCCATCAAACATGAAGTGATATATTATTATAGCGTAACCAGTGAGTCAGACTTTCCTTGTCAATTGAGCAGTTGTGTGTTGCTCTGATGGCATTCGCGTTTGAACGGACGTTTTCTCTCAACTAACATCGCTTGCAGTTTGTTCAGAATCCAACATGACAGGCAGAACTCTCTCTCTCTCTCTCTCTTTCTCTCCCTCCCCCTCCCCCCCATAAAAATAATCATAATTATAATAATAAATATATATAAAAATCCTTAAACGGACGGCCAGTTGTTTGGTTGTTCGTGCACAAGCGAAGCATTTCGCGAATCCTTTAGCCCTTACAGCCCCAGGCACCCTTCCAGTAGAAAGAAAGTTTAAAAAAACTAAAACAGAGCACCAAAAACGAAATAAAAGATATATTTTTTAAAGACAGCGTGGAAGCATAACTTAGTCCCAATAAATCTTATTTAGGCCCTACAGTTTTTTAAGTGCCCCTGACCTAGATTTATTTTACTGCTGTCCTGCCTGTGACCAAATGGGGATTTTTTTAAATGCCCCTGACTGGTGTTCTACCTGTGACCCAATGGGGATTTTTTTTTTTAAGTGCCCCATACCTAATATGTGATTGGTGTTCCACCGGTGATCCAATGGTGTTTTTTTTGTGGTGTTTTTGTTTTGTTTTTAAAGTGCCACTGACCTAGATTGTGATTGATGTGTGTGTGCGACTTGACGTAATAGGGATTTTTTTACGTTTTTTGTTTGTTTTTGTTTTGAGGGATTGGAGGTTTTATGGTGACCACTGTGCTTCTGACTGTTAAAGCAAGCGCCACCATCTTGCTTGCGGATGAAGCGACAGTAGACCTATATAATCTATGTAATGCATTGTTAACACACGGGGGGTGGGGGGTGGGGGGGGGGGTCTTTTTCTTCAGTGGTAAGACTTTTTACTCAAACAAAATTCGGCGGTGTCATGTTTGCAACCTAGTAAATACACACACACACACACACACACACACACACACACACACACACACACACACACACACACACACACACGCACACACACACTGCTCTTTTCTGTTTTCGGCAATCAAATGATCACACTCCTCGGTGACACAGAGCTTAAAATGCCACATTCCCTATTCGGAAAACGTCCTTTTTGTTCATAAACGATTTGAGGTCCACGTCAATGAGAACTTTTATAAAGACCACTTCAAATCAAGCTTCTGGCTCAGTGCTGGCAGTTGGGCCAGTTAAATCGAACAATAAGGGGGAGTTAAATCAAACAATAAGTGGATGGGGTGGTAGGGGGCTCCTTGTCATCACTAGGCAACGCTTCATAATCTTGTAAAGAAGCAAGCAAGCGTACATTATGCAGCACTGAAAAACAGCCACTGAATTAGCCTTCCATCAGGCCCACAGCTTTGTGGCCTGGTGTGGTAAAACCTCTGTTCCGATCACTCGTGGAAGAGGGAACGAGGTGGTGCCTGGAGGTGGGGACGGCGAGGGGGGGGAGGGTGCTAGTGAGTTCTAAACGACAGCATTTAAGTAGAAACGTTCTAAACCACAGCATTTAAGTGGAAAATATTAATTTTCTCTCCAAGAAAAACATGACCTAGTTGCGCTTGGACGCTATCGACAACTGATTGCCAATCATTTTGTCACCCCCCCCCCCCCCCCCCCCCCCCCCCCCCCCCCCACCCCCACCACCACCACCCTCCGTCCCAACTGACAAAAAGGTATTTGAGATGCAGTCTGAGGACCAAGCCACGCTGCGGATGAATCGACAATTGGCTGCCGGATGTGAATAATCTGGAAAACGCTTGGGGCTAGCATCGGCCACATACCGGATATCACGAACGGCTGGACAGATCTCTTTCTGCTTTGAATTTCTCCTGCATCAAATGACTGCTCGGCTATTATCCCCGCACGGCAGGGTTAGAAAAATGGTCATGGCTCTGGGAAATAGAGTATTTTGTTGCCTGATTGGCTGGCTCCTGTGTCTTTGGCATCAGACTTATTCTAGCGCGAGAGAGAATATGGGTTGTGATAACACCAACAGCGATAATGCAGTGGTGAACCCTTTGAAGGCAAAAGTGGAATCAAGCATCATTCGTCTCCATAGTTAGATGAGAGTGTTTGGTTAGGGGTTCTGTTGCATGGGAATGTCAAGGTTCCAGATGGAAAAAATCTCCACCAAAAAAAAAAAAGAAGAAGAAAAGGGATAGAACATCTACAAGCTTTGCAACATAAACCCTCTAGGCAGGTTATGGTTGGGTGTTATTGTTTTCGCCAGTGTCTTTCGGCAGCTTGCTTTTGGTTTGTCATAGGTCAGAGCTCGCATATACGCAAAAAAACGTTTTGTTGCTGTTTTTTGTTTGGTGTGTGTGTGTGTGTGTGTGTGTGTGTGTGTGTGTGGGGGGGTGGGTGGGGGTGCGGGGGGGTTGTTTTATGTTTGTTTTTTAAGGTTAAAAACAAAAACTTCTCATGCAATTGCTCAAACCCCAAGAGTTTACTATACGCGAAAGAAAACAGATATGTATGACAGAATGTGTTTGAATTATAGGCTTTAAGCAGTCTCTGTCTCTCGCTCAGTCTCATGTCTCACTGACGTCGGGGTGTGAAGTCGGTTGTTCGAACATATGAACCTTGACAGCTGCCAGGCCACGGTGGGTGACATCGAACGAGGTCAGTTCACTGCCTACGTCAGCTTCCGGCCGAATTACTACTTTCCCGCCGTTCATTTGCATGCGGAACCGACCACATGTCGCAGCTCAACATGATGTCATGTCTTTCGCGAAAGACAATGCAGAAAATTCTGACCTTCTTTTTTTAATATTCGTAGTCGTAATGATAGTTTTGAACTAGTTTATTTCACCATCTCTGAGCCGGTTGACTTAAGAAGGTAAACAAACCAGCCAGGAATATGCCAGTACCAGTTAAAGACCGAGATCTAACCAGGCACCGATGAGAAATGGTGATTGCCTTGGAGGGTCCGAAGCTCAAGGATACCGACAGTAGTGCTGTTATCCGTCGGGCTTGCACAGAATTCTGCTGTAGCAGCGGGAGGCAGAATTTCAGCTAGGCAAATGAGGGATTGTTGTTTTTAAAAAATCAGTCAGTGTGTGTAGCGTCATTTTAGTTGTACGCATTTTTTCAATACGTCGTTTGCCGTGTGCAAGGTCTAAAATATGTTCATAACCCCTAATATATGAATGTTTGGGCGATACAGGATTTGCAAATCATCGCCTTTCTGCCATACCATACCAGCCTTTGGTTCCCCCCCCCCCCCAACCTCCTGCCCTCCCCCCCCCCCCCCCCCCCCCCCCCCCCCCCCCCCCCCCCCCCCCCCCCCCCACCCCATCAGCTCTTCATCCTCTGCGAGTGCACAACAGATCTATCTGGAAACGCAAGAAAATAAAAGAGTGTAAAGCAGATAATTCACTGACGGGGAGAAAACAAAACGCAATATTATTCATTCTTCTTACGCAAATGACTGTGAAACCAATAATCCACAGGAGACGAGGCGGAAAAAACCGCTGCAGCATTGAATTCACCTCTCCTACGCATTCGCCCGGATATAACAGTCATGGTTGACTGGGAGTTAAAAATCCATTATCTATCTATTTTTTTACGCATATTCCAACCAACCTGGCATCTTGCTGCCGTATTTTCGCCGAGCTTGCTTTGCAGATTTAAATCTTCGCGCAGACGACACTGCGTCTCACCTACTGCACTAAGGCTAGCTCATCTATACATCCGCACTTGGCACAAGTAGTCCCCTGTAACCGCACTGTTACAGCTGATCATCTTACGGGCCTACCGTTTATTTACAAATAAGAATGAAACTTTCAGATCTAAGTTCAAAAATCTTTTTTTCTTTTATTTTTCAGAAAGCTAAAAACGACAAACAAAACGTTGTCAACAAAATTCATCCGCTGCTTGAGCCTGCCACTGTGGCGTGGCTCGTCAAGTGAAACTGACTGGCAACTTGTGTCAAGTCAAATAAGTACAGTGGCACGTGTCGCAAACACTGCGTATTACAACTTATTCACGTGCCATGTTTCGGTGCATGGGCGCTTGGTTGAGTGAGTTTAGCGATGTTGCCTTCAGTTGTTTCACGGTTTCTCGCGCTATTTTCAAGGACACTCCATCATACCGGAATGTCGGATCTCGGGAGCTATGTGAAAGTCGAGGTGGCCGTCCTGGGCTTCCCGTCCCTAACAATCCTTATGGTCTCAGTGGACGTGAAGCAACATCGAACTTGAAACCGGAAGATTCGTTTATTCAACCCATTCTGCAAGGCAATTCTTTATTCATTGTCATAGATCAGGAAACTCACGATACGGCGGCCGACCTGGATGTAGATATGAAATAATATGGTATGGTGATCAGATTTACTAAGACTAAAATCCTTTATTTGGTCTTTGCCTGCCTAAGCTATTCTATCCTAACTTTCATCACTGAGGTCACTGCGTGGGTGGGCAAAACTCCGTGGAATTTCTTTCTTGTCTTGCCGAATATAGTCCAGCTTGCTCTTAAAAGCCTGCAGGGATGGGGCGTCGGCAACCTCGGGCATTCTTGGGAGCCGGCTTGGCCTAGCGGTAAGCAGAAGGACCTCGGTTCGATTCCGCTTGATCGGCTCTCCTCTCTCTTTCAAGGCTGTGGTCTGCGGACAGTCTTGTCAATTGTCCCTCAGAATTAATGAAACCTAGTTCAAAATGGATCTCATCGCTCCCCATCTTTAAAAAAAAATCTTAAACAAGAATGACTGCTAGCGTTCTAAAACAAGATCCAAACACACAAAAGGTTCAAAAGAACGCTTATTTATTATGACGCAGACACACAATCTGCAAATTTTCGGGGAAATCTCCTTTGTCAAGCTACAAAACGGCACTTAACAGTAAAACGGTTAAAAACAAAGTTTCTCATCTCATTTCTATCGTTTTTAACCGTTTAACTGTTCTTTAAGTGTCGTTTTGTAGCTTGACAAAGGGGATTTCCCCGAAAATTCGCAGATTGTGTGTCTGTGTCGTAACAAATAAGCGTTCTTTTGAACCTTTTCATGTGTTTGGCTGCCCATCTTAGTCCAGATCGAATCATTCTGGTGGTGACAGAGTAGCGTTCGGTATAGTCCCCCTCTTCCCCCACCTCCTGGGGTCTAGGTATTCCCGGCCAACAGGAGACAACTCGGCGTTAAACAAGTTTAACCAACCGACCAACCGTCTGCGAAAGTCAGGTACTTCTTTATTCCATCTAAAGGAAAACGTGGGTGCCACATATGAATAACAAACAGAAAAATGTACATTTATAACAGATTAACAGTTTTAAGAGTGCACAACAACAGACAGGCAAAGTTAATACCAAAAGCACTATTAAATCAAAATAATATATATTATATATATATATATTATTTATAATATATATTTTACACTGTAAAATAGTGTCGCACTTAGTAACATGACTAAAGCACAAGTTTAATTTTCACTGTTCTTATCACCCTCCCCTACATAGCCAAATACACACACGTCCATACTGCCATCTCTCTCGCACGCACATGTAACAAGCACAAGTTTAATGTTTACTGTTCTTATCACCCTCCCCTACATAGGCAAATACACACACGTCCATACAGCCATCTCTCTCGCACGCACATGCGCGCTCGCGCCCGCGCGCACACACACACACACGCACGCACGCACGCACGCACGCACATACATACACACGCATGTACGCACGCACACATACACACTCACGCACGCGCGCAGCACACACACACACGCACATGCGCGCGCACGCACGTACACCCACACACACACACACACACACACAGAGTAAAGATAAAATCAAACAATGACTGAATGAAACTGCAGAACTTCAAATCTTCTAAGGAAAAGAAGAAAAAGCAAGCACAAAGAAGAAGAAAGGGAGCCGAAGAAGAAACGAAGAAAGAAAGGGGGAAGGAAAATAATAGGAGAGAGAGAGAGAGAGAGACTCACCTTAATTCTGAAGACACTTTTGTCCTTTGTAGTTGGCTCTTTCACTCCGCAGCAAACCATTCTCGCTACACTTTTCCTCGGACCTTCACCAAATAAGTCTTCTTCTGTTTCCTCCTCTGCTTCTGTCTCTTCTTCTACTTTGTTTGAAAACGGACTCAAATAATAAAAAATGTTAGGGAAGTTTGGTGTGTTTTCGATTTCCTTCCTCCCCTTTTCCGATTGGTTACTTTTCAAAAGAATCCCAGACAAAAGGAACGTACTCTTTACCCGGAAAGGCGAAGGCTGGAGACTCGATTCAGTGCCAGTGACGAATGAAGCACTAAAAACAACAACTGCCCACCTCCAACGAGTTAGCACTGCAGTCTGACAGTATCACCGTCCTCAATGCGAACAGCGCCGACCAGTGCGCGCGCTGCCTGGACATGTGCACTGAAAGGAGGAGCCTGATTGGTTGAAAGTGTGGGGAGGGTAGCAGAATTCGATACTTTGTTCGTGCATTAACAACAGCGTTGATGATGATCGGTGACTACTGCGACAAGATGGAAGGAAGAAGATATAATTGTTATGGCATGAGTATGAAGTAGAAGCCACTTAAAAATGTTATGATCGTTTATGTCGCATTTCAGCTCGGTCTCTCTCGGTTTCTGTCTGTCTGTCTGTCTCTGTCTGTCTATCTGTCTGTCTGCTCTCTCTCTCTCTCTCTCTCTCTCTGTCTCTCTCTCTCTCTCTCTCTCTCTCTCTCTCTCTCTCTCTCTCTCTCTCTCTCTCTCTCTCTCTCTCTCTCTCTCTCTCTCTCTCTCTCTCTCTTTCCCCCCCCGGCCCCATCGCTCTTTTTTCTTGGCGCTATAAGAGGGGGAAAGGACTGAGGTGGGTGGGCGGTCAGGGTACCAGGCGAGATCAAAAGATCAAGAGATCTTAGAGGAGGGAGGTGGAGCTGGACCCTCAACTTAGCCCAGAAGAGATCATGAGTAGGGAGGTGGAGCTGGGCTAAGAAAACTGGACTTCCTTTGCTTGAGTTGTCCAAGTTGTTCGTCAACAGCAGTGCGACGGACATTGTCTTTGTGACTCTGGCCAGGCACAGCAGTTGAAACAGCAATTGCGCAGTGCACAAGTCGCTGGGCAATGGCGAGGGACACCGCCCTAACACTTCCATTGTTCTGGCGGCGGTCCACGGTCTCTCCTGTCTTTTTCGGGCGGTTTCCGCGGTCGAGCCTTCACTCTGTCGCCCCTTCCCACTCTGTCCCCGTCCCTAATAGGCCATCTCGCCTCCGTGGACGTAAAGCACCAAGAAAAGAAAAAGAAAAAAAGAAAAAAAAGGGTGGGCGGAGGTGGAGGGAGGGGGGGGGGGGGGGGGGGGGGGGGGGGGGGGGGGGGGGGGGGGGGAGGGAAGAATTGATCGCATCGATGCTTCCCATTAGTTTGTTGTAAGCTTCCTTACAAAGCCTTAACAAATCATCTGATTTAACTGTTTGTAGCACCTTTGTTTCTGAGGTTGTCAATGCTAACCCTGGAACAATGCGGCCACTTTGCTTTGATTGGGTTGTTCACGTGTGTGCCTGTGTGTGAGAGCGCGCGAGCGCGCCTGTGAGTGGGTGTGTGCACGTGCCAAGTTTGTGTGTGAAAGGGCGGGGAAGGGGGGTGGCATATTAAAGCAAACGAGTGTAATGCAATGAAAAGGATGAAGTCATACTGCACAATAAGTTTTCCACACTTAGTCGAACAGGCATATTGCAGGCTAGTAACGTATTAATATTACATACGAACAAAAGCAGGTCACAGCAAAACATACATGGACCCTATGTATGTGGCTTTGCTTGAAATGCATGTAGAATCACATGCGAGTGCAGTGAGTCTGCTCGAGAGCGGAGAATAGCGCTGTATAAAAGCAATTATCATTATCAAAATCATCATGTCATAGTTCAGGAGCTGTGTGAGAGTCGAGGTGGCCGTCCTGGGCTGTCCGTCCTAACGAGCCTTCTGGTTTCCGTGGACGTAAACCATGCTTCGGCATTGGTCACAGCTTGTCCCTAATATGTCAGCTGACATCTGAGGACATTAAGCATCACTTCATCATCATCATCATCATCATCAATCATCATGAAATGACACTATAATCTGGTGCATGATTATGTGGTGTACACAGAGCGTGCGCCTAGACAGCAACAGTTTCATGTGGCACCAGCCACGTAACAGCCCAACAGCGCTGTCAGCATACCACTTTGGCGTATATTTATATAAAGAAAAAGCGCTATAAAAGCTGCAGTCACTCATTCAGAATCACATTCGAAAAGAGCACGGTGAGTCCGCTCGAGAACTGTGTAAAAGCGATGAATAGTAATATATGTGTTTGAATGTCTTGAACTCTCTCATTGTTTGTAAAACCTGCTATTTTCAAACTTTCATAAATCGTTTCTCATAATATAATAATTGATTTCTGAATTCAAAACGAAACAATGATGAACGCTCCGCTTTAATCAACTGGCTGCCTGAAGTTGCTTGATTCTGGAATAGCCTGTTTCTTCCGTCCCCCCCGCAATGCAATCATCAGGTCCGATGTTTTCTCTGCTAACATACTCAGCAGCCTGTTCAAGTGTGACGCACCGAGTGCCCTTTCAGCCAATCCCATGGGACTTCCGCTCAGTCCTCTACCCGCCTTCCACAGCCAAGTAGCCAACAGTCACACAAAACCCCGCCACTGATGAAACTGGGGTGGATGTGAAGAGGGTTTTGTTTCCTCATCAGCTTTGACTCTCGCCCTTCAATGGAAACCGAAGCGAAGACGCAATTATGTTGTTGGTCTAAAAATAATGTGCAATTATTTCTATCTGCAGGCTTCATTGGATTGTCCTGCCGATATTCATACAATAGACATGTCCTATCCATATTTATACTAAAGACGTGTCCTATCGCTTATCCATACTAAAGACGTGTCCTATCGGTATTCATACTAAAGACGTGTCCTATTGATACAAAAGACGTGTCCTACCGATATTTATACTAAAGACGTGTCCTATCGATATCCATACTAAACACGTGTCCTATTGATACTAAAGACGTGTCCTACCGATATTTATACTAAAGACGTGTCTTATCGATATCCATACTAAAGACATGTCCTATCGATATCCATACTAAAGACGTGTCCTATCGATATCCATACTAAAGATGTGTCCTATCGATATCCATACTAAAGATGTGTCCTATCCATATTTATACTAAAGACGTGTCCTGTCGATATTTATACTAAAGACGTGGCCTACCGACATTTATATGAAAGACGTGTCCTACCGATATTTATATAAAGGACGTGTCCTATCGGTATTCATACAAAAGACGTGTCCTATCGATATCCATACTAAAGATGTGTCCTATCAATATCCATACTAAAGACGTGTCCTATTGATATTTATACCAAAAGTGTGTCTTATCGATATTTATACTAAAGACGCGTCCTACCAATATTATACGAAAGGGGTGTCTTGTCGATATTTATACAAAAGACGCGTCCTATCCATATTGTACTAAAGACGTGTCCTATCGATATCCATACTAAAGACGTGTCCTATCCACATTTATACAAAATACGTTTTCTATCCTTATTTATACAAAAGATGTGTCCTATCCATATAAAGATGTGTCCTATCCATATTTATACAAAAGGCGTGTCCTATCGATATTTATACTAAAAACGTGTCCTACCGATATACAAAAGACGTGTCCTATCGGTATTCATACAAAAGACGTGTCCTATTAATATTTATACCAAAAGTGTGTCTTATCGATATTTATACTAAAGACGCGTCCTACCAATATTATACGAAAGGGGTGTCTTGTCGATATTCGTACAAAAGACGCGTCCTATCCATATTGTACTAAAGACGTGTGCTATCGATATTCATACAAAAGACGTGTCCTATCGATATTCATACAAAAGACGTGTCCTATCGATATTTATACCAAAAGTGTATCCTATTGATATTTATACTAAAGACGTGTCCTGTCGATATTCATACAAAAGACGCGTCCTATCCATATTGTACTAAAGACGTGTCCTATCGATATTTATACTAAAGATGTGTCCTATCGATACTTATACAAAAGATGTGTCCTATCGATATTTATACCAAAGATGTGTCCTATCGATATTTATACAAAAGATGTGTCCTGTCCATATTAATACCAAAGGATGTGTCCTATCGATATTTACTCTAAAGATGTGTCCTATCGATATTTATACAAAAGATGTGTCCTGTCCATATTTATACCAAAGGATGTATCCTATCGATATTTATACCAAAGATGTGTCCTATCGATATTTATACAAAAGATGTGTCCTGTCCATATTTATACCAAGGATGTGTCCTATCGATATTTATACCAAGGATGTGTCCAATCGATATACAAAAGACGTGTTTAAGCCATATTTATACAAAAGACATGTCTTAGCCATATTTATACTAAAGACGTTTCCTAGCAATATTTATACTAAACACGTACGTGTCCTCTCGATATTTATACAAAAGATGTGTGTGTGTGTGTGTGTGTGTGTGTGCGTGCGTGCGTGCGTGCGTGCGTGCGTGCGTGCGTGCGTGCGTGCGTGCGTGCGTGCGTGCGTGCGTGCGTGCGTGCGTGCGTGCGTGCGTGTGAGCTTGCGTGCGTGCGTGTTTGTGTGTGTATGTGTGCTTGCGTGCGTGCGTGTTTGTGTGTGTGTGCTTGCGTGCGTGCGTGTTTGTGCTTGTGTGCGTGCGCGCGCACGCGCGCGCGTGTGTGTGTATGCGTTCGCTCGCGTGCGCTTTACAGGCTACCCTCTCCCATGCGAATTTCCGGTGCAGTCCCCCGGAGAGCTAACTGCACCAGTCACTCTACTCCTAAAGTTTAGTGAAGCAGAATAAATGGGAGAGAAAGTAACTAAAATACAACAAAACAATAACAAAACAAAAATGCCCCCCCCCCCCCCCCCCCCCAAAAAAAAAAAAAAAAAAAGTCCAAAGACAGAACCGCTGATGCCATTACAATGCCATTTGTATAGTCCGCTACATAATTGAAGATCCAGTAATAGCTAATTCACAGTTGAACACGTACAAGTGACACAACCCATTGTGCAATGACTAAGAGGGGTCAGCTGGACGCACCGTACGCACATTTCCACACTGCGGTCTGCGAAAAAAACGGTAAATAATTAATAGCAATGAGACAAAAGCGTGTAAACTGGCGTCACTGGCAAAGCGAACAGCGTGACTGTCACAAGTGTACCGTCAGATGTCTGTTGTATCGTAGTCAGTTCGGGAGTTCCCATGAGGGAATCTGTCATAATATTCTTTGTTTTCTGTTTTAGAGTCGGGACAGTTGGAATGCGGGTAGGGTACGACTTGAACTGAACTATATTTATGACAGAGCTCAGGAGCCGTGTGAAAGTGGAGGTGGCCGTCCTGGGCTCCCCCGTCCCTAATAGTCCGTGCAGTCTCTGTGGACGTAAAGCAACACTGAATTTGAACTTTGATTCTTTGGCATCAGTTACTGAACTCGAAATATTCCTTAAATATTTTCGATAATGCTTCTGTTTAGCTGTACTTATGAGACACTTAAGCTACATACACGTGTATATATATATCGCTCTGATATAACCGTCATGGTTGACTAGGCGTTAAAAAGCCGTAACTGGACTTTAAAGGGCCTGTAAAGGCAGTTTCGGGCCACAAAATCACTCCAAATCGTTTCAAAACAACATATAGTCCGTACTAACGTTCGAAGAGAAGAAACAGTCTATTACTCACTTGTTTAAAACTTTTTCAGGCCTCGACTAGGTTGTAATGCGTTTATTTTAGCAAAAAGGTCGGAAAATACGGTCAACTGAACGTTTCAAAACCAGCGCCATTTTGAAAGCGAGATTCCGCGAGAGCTATTTTAAGCTAAAGATCAACGGTCGGTCAGTGACGTCACAAACAGACCAGCAACCAAACGTGGAAGTCGGGTCTGTGTGCGTGTCCACAGGGCAACCGGCTTGGAAAAATGTCCAGTTCCAAATAATATAAAGAGGATTTCAAAACAACATATAGGGATGAAACTCCTTTTCAGTAGTTGGGCCTTTGTTTATTCCCCCTTGTTATTTCATCTTTCTCGAGCCATGTTAGGTGCGTGGCGTTTCGGTCTTGTTCGTTGTGTTTACTCTAGCTTTCACTACAGGTTAGACCTCATTAGGGAGCCTGCCTTTTATTGGGTGTTTTATTTTTTTCCCAGTTTAGCCTTGTTTGTTTCATCATGTAATGTCCGTTCTAGTTCAATAGACTAGCGATTTCGTGGCCTCCCTGGGGTTGGGCTAGTTGCCGGTTCTTGCCATTCACTGTTTTTTCTCTTGGCTTGCCCTTTTGTTTCTCGAGTTATATCGTTCATTTACGATGTACGAGTGAGGGGGTAGTTTCGATGTTTAACGAACCGCTCATTCTTTCTTTGTGTGGGGTAGTTCGTGAGCGTCTGTTGCCCTGCGTGTTGTCGGCTGAATGGATTGTATTGTGTACACGGATTACGTGTATCCAGCCTTTGTCTCGTTGCTCGCTGACATTTCTTGCCCCCTCTTTCTTTTCAGAAAGTGTTGTTGTTTTGTTTTTCTCTCTTTTCCTCTTCTTTTCCACCATGCGTTCTTTTTTTTCTCTGGTTTATTGGCCATTTCGTACCCGCTTGTTAGCTTGCCTGATTAGGGCAGCCATTTCGCATTTCTCTTTTCGTCTGCATTTGTTTACATCCCGATGCTTTGTCATCGGTAGTCCTGATTAGCGAATTGCTTTATCAGTCTGCAGCCTTATTTTTTCTAGATGGAAGCCGGGTTAGTGAGGGGTTAGTTAGAGTTAGTTAAGATTCATGTTAGTTATGGTTAATTTGGCTTTCCATCTGTTTGTCGGCATAGTTATTTTGCTCTGTGCTCTTATGGCTGCAACAAATGTAGTCAATGTAGTCGTCCACTCATTTGTTGCAGACAGTAGTCTATTAGACTGTTGTGATTTGGGTTTTTTTTCTTCTTTTTTTCTCCACCTTATGTTTGCAGGTAGGCCACCGTTTGCGTTTCTGAGGTGGTTTCAGCTGTTTGTTTGTTTCATTTGGTGTCAGCTGTTTGCTTGCCTGATTAGGGCAGCCATTTTTCGTTTGCCATCAACATTTGTGGTTTGGTCTTTCTTTCTTTGCCATAGGCATTTGTGGTCCTTTTTTTTTTTTGGTCTTTTTTTTTTTTTTTGCCACAGGCATTTGTTTTTTTACTTACACGGCCTTTTCTGCTGTAGGCATTCGTGCTAGACTTACTGTCTTTGCCTTCTTTCTTTCTTAATGTTCTCAGATGCTAAAGAGCATATTAGGGACAAACTGTGATGTCGACCGAATGGTGCCGTGGCTTCGGCGCGGCCCCGTGAGAGTGCCGCTATTTTTCCCTAAGCCCTGTACTATTCGTTGGTGCACAGGCCAGCCGAGTTTCTGTTTACCTTTCGGCTTTTACTTTTCTCTCGGTTGTTTTCATTGATTTTTGCCTCGCTTTTGTTTGTTGTTTCTTAGACAAGGCAGGGGTATTTGTTGGTAGTTCAATAGTTGTACCTCCTGTTTTTTCTTTTTTCTCCGTGTTTACCATGTCCCATTTGTTTTTTGTTGGTTTTCTTTCTCTCCCTTCTTCTTCTTCTTCTGCATTTATTACGAGTTCATTCTTGCTGAGGATTTGTGTGTTCATTTGCCTCTTTTGTTGATTTCCCTTTCTTTTTCTGGAGGGTTTCTTGTGAAAAAGGTTTTTCCCCTTTTTTAATTTTAATCTTTGCACTGGGTGCCAAGGTGTCAAAATGTATTTCAGAGTCCTTTGGTCGGTCTGGATATATTCCTTGTTGAATTGGCAAGGACGGAGGTTTCATCCGAAGAGACCGTTCCTTCCATCTAACAAGGATCAACCTTGTGAAAGCCGGGCGATGCGTGACAGATACCTTTTAGTAAAAATAATTCATGTCTGTGTGGGTGTCCACAGGGTAACCGACTTGGAACAATTTCCAGTTCGAATCTCCAAGGATGTAGCTTCCTTCGACTGCCATCTTTCGGGAAGGTGTGAAAGGAAAACAACGACCCTTTGGTCTGCAGCTCTGCGCATCCCACGGCCGCACATTCGGCGTGGCATTTTCGTTGTGGACCGATTGATGGTGAAAACGCGCCTCATTCGCCATTCGCCTCAGTGGTCTGTTTGTGACGTCAGAGACTACGTCACGGATCTCGCGCGTATTTCGAGATTAAAACAAGCAGACGAAATTCGGCCTGATCGGCATGCATTTCTTCCTTCGTAAACATACTTACTTTCATGGCATTTACATTTTATTAGATTTAAAGGTCATGTTATGCACTAGACTTTCATAATTGGGTCGATTTTCAACGTTCCGTTGCAAACAAAAACTGCCTTTACAAGCCCTTTAAGGTTTTGTCAACCGCACAGGATCACCTCAGGACAACGTTAAAAATCAACTATCTAACAAACAGATCTACATCTGTAAGCAATGGTGCATAGATATATTTTAAAGAAAACTTTCTGTTAACACGGAATGTGTCCTTACGTTAAAAAAAAAAAGAAGATTTTTTTGAAAGACGGTTGCTTGAAACCAATCATTTGTAGTATCATGACCGAAAACAACTAAGACGCACAGGGGTGAAATGGTGTGTGTGTTTCCGTGATGTGCGCGCGCGTAACGCTGTGTGTGTGTACGCGCACGTGTCTTTGTGATGTGTGCGCGCGCGCGCGCGCGCGCGCGCGCGAGAGAGAGAGAGAGAGAGAGAAAGAAAAACAGAGACAGATAGTGTTTGACTGACGGAGTGACGAAACGTTTTTCTCAACGGTGAAGATATTCAGTGTTGTTGCTTTGACTTTTTGATTCAACTATACCATTAGCTCAACTGTGGCGCCACGTGGAGTCATTGTACGCGTATGTGTGTGAGGACAAGTGTGTCCGTGTGCGCGCGAGTATGAATGTGCTTTTGTACATGTGTGGTATGTGTGTGTGTCTGCGCGCAAGGTCTGTGTGTGTGTGTGTGTGCAAGCATGTTCCTGCGTGCATATGTGCGTGTGTGTGTTGTGGTGTGTGTCACTCTGTGTGTGTGTGTGTGTGTGTGTGTGTGACTGTGTGTGTGTGTGTGTGTGTGTGTGTGTGTGTGTGTGTGGACTGTGTGTGTGTGTGTGTGTGATTCTGTGTGTGTGTGTGTGTGTGTGTGTGTGTGTGTGTGTGTGTGTGTGTGTGTGTGTGTGTGTGTGTGTGTGATGTGTGTGTACGCTTGTGTGTATTCTCCAGCGTTACTCCCTCTGAAGGAAATGTAAAACAGCAGAACAAACATTCAGACAGAAACAAACAGGCAAAACACGAAAGAGGCCACCAAGACCACACCTATTTCATTCCACAGTTTATTTTTCAGGTTCCGAATTTCTTCTGCTGTAATGGCTGCTCTAGTTGATCGTGAATGGCGATGGGTGTTCGCTCCACAACAACCAGACTGTCCGCACTCAGAAACTCCGAGTGGAGAATGAACTGAAACACAGTGCAACAGTTACCATGAAACAGCACTCATAGTTATAATCTACAGATACAGTGTGAGGCGAAATTATGGGGCTGAGACTATCCCTGTGAGGAACAAGGACAGGAACACACGGTGTCACCTTCCTCATAGTAACCGCTGGCTGATTCTTAGTATTATTAAACACGCGGTAAACCACAAAGGTCAAAGGTCACATCAGCGACACATTCAGTACACGATCCGGTCACAATTCAAAGGTAGATTCACTGATCACAAGTCAACGGTTGATTCACTGATCACAAGTCAACGGTTGATACACTGATCACAAGTAAAAAGGCCAATTCACTGATCACAAGTCAACGGTTGATTCACTGATCACAAGTAAAAAGGCTGGCCCACTGATCACAAGTAAAAAGGTTGATTCACTGATCACAAGTAAAAAGGTTGATTCACTGATCACAAGTAAAAAGGTTGATTCACTGATCACAAGTAAAAAGGCTGATTCACTGATAGTACATGTGCCCCTTTATGTTTGACAAAGATTTGGGGAAAACTGAATTTGGCCATAGTGGGGAGGAAAAATAAATAAATTGAAATGCAAAATTCCTGGCAAAAAGTGAAGCATCCAAAGCTATATTCTGACCTGCTCTAGGCTTTAAAGGAGAGAAACTGTGACAGCTGTACATTTATAGCACATGTGACCTTAATTTCTACATCTGCAGTACCCCACCATGAGGTCATGCAAACAACATTTATAGTATTACTATTAGCCTGCAGTGTAAGATAAAGTAGTCATCAATCCAACCATGTAACAAAAATGAAAAGACATGCACACACAATATTCTCACACTCACACACACACACACCTTCTCTCTTTCTGTCTCACATACACACACAAACACACACACACTCTCTCTCACACACACACACACACACAGTCTCTCTCACACACACACACACACACACACACACACACACACACACACACACACACACACACACACACACACACACACACACACACACACACAGATGGTAGAACCATGTTGCTGCTGTAAACTCATAAATGGTTAGAAGCAAAAACTTTTGAATTCCTTCAACTAAAAACGCAGACGCATGTCAAATACCTTGTATTTGCTGCAGGCAATGAGAGGGCGTGGGGCATCTTTGTCCGTCTTGCCTCCCTTGAAGCTGAACAAGGAGTAGTTGCTGTCTGGCATCTGCTAGAAAACAAGAGCCCGGCAAAATGTTAACCAGTTTTATCTCAAATGCTAAAAATCAAGTTGTTCAGTTTGGGGAGAAAACCAAGGAGTGTGGATGGGGGCAAGAAAGGCACAGGAAAGTTGAACATTCTGCTATCAGAAAGTAGTCAACATTTTTACCAGATACATCACATAATCACTGCTATTGTGCCAGCAAATAAACCACACACACACATGCATGCACACACACAAACACACAGATATGTGCAACACACACACACACACACACACACACACACACACAAAGACATAGATAGGAGATAGGAAAATGGACCAGTAGCAGAAAGATGACAAGACAGAAAGAGCAACAAGACTAGGCAGAAAAACAAGACAGGAGGTAGGAAAGAGGAATCAAACGACAGCCCTGAGATTCCAGACAGGGGAAGAAACATCAGACATCCCTGGCCTCCCTTCAGGGTGGGGAGTGGGGATGGGGGAGGTGTCGCAAACGACAAGCCTACCTGTGCTCTGTTGATGACGAGAATGGCGTGCTCGCTGTGCAGGAAGACCTTCTTCCCATCGCCAGGCTGACAGCTCACTCCCCGCAGACAGCCACGCTGACGTAACCACTGCTCCGGAAAGCAGTCACTGCTGCCGCGACTCCAGGATGTGTACTCTTCCTTGGACACGTCAAACTCACGCACCTGGCGACCAGAACCAAAGCCTCTGTCACAGGAACGGCAATAAACACATTCAACTCGGTGGCACACACACTCAGCGATAGGGAACATTCCTTGGCATGCTTTTTTGTTCCATTACACCACTTCAAACATACATGCACAGACACACACACTCACTCACACACACACATACACATGTATGGCTGCATTAAACACAAACATGTGCACACACACAAATGGACACATGCACTCAGACACAAAAATACACACATACATATACATGCATGCATACATGTGCACCCACACCCAGATGCGCACACACACACACACCTGCACATACACGCACACACAAGCGCATACACACCCACTCACATATGCACACAAGCACACCCACATACAGTATGATCAGAGTAGACGACCAGCAGTGTCCGGCCACCAGGCGTGAAGCTGAGAGCAGAGGCCTGGTGTGGCAGAGAAGGTAGAGCACACAGCAACTGCCAAAATAAGCAAGCACAATGTAAAACCCAAACATTTTGACTGAACGGCAGAAGCCCACTACTATGGTGCATTTAATTCTACCTCCACTAAAAAATGGCACATAAATAAACAAATATACACATAGAAGATAAAAACAGCACACACACAGAACATAATAACAACACCCTACCCCCCCCCCCCCCCCCCCACCCCCCACCAGAAAAGACCCAACCCCCGAAAATTGACATACAAACCCCCATACCCAGGGAACTGCCAGATCCAAACACATAAAAGTTAAAAAGAACACTTTTTATTGTCCCCATAAATAATAATGATAATAATAACACTAATAATAAATAGCATTTATTTTAACCTTTTATGTGCTGAATCTTGTTTTAGAATGCTCGCAGCCATTCTTGTTCTAGATGTTTTTGTACTTAAAAATTCCAGGGAGCTGCCATTCACTACATTTAAAGCCGCGCTGAAGACTCACCAGTTAAAATCCTACTACTGCTAGCAAAATATCTCAATTTTTGCACGCTCTGAAAATCAACACTGCATTATGCTACAGAAAGTAAAACACCCACACTACCCCCCCCCCAAAGTAACAAATATGCAACCGGAGTCAGTCAACAAGAAACACATACAATGAAACAAACATGAAAAATAAATGAAAACAGAACAGAAAACAAGGGAGTTAAGTAGTACTCAATAGGTGTCACACAAAGAATGGTGACAGCTTCCACAGGCAACTCAGGCCTTTGTTGGTTGTTTGTAAGACATCTTTCAAGCGATTGTTAACTCCCTTTTGTGTTGATTCTGCACTGGTGCTCTGGGCCACATCCCGTTTCACAAAAGAAAACAGGACAAAAGACATCATATTTTTAGCCTAGCACAACACATGGGCAAACCGTACATTCAAAGAACAAAAAAGCTTACCTGGCCTTCTTTCAAGCTGTACAGGTGAACACTGCCACCTGTGTTGGATGTGGCGGCAAACTTGCCGTTGTCACTAAGGCACAGGTTGGTGAAGGAGTGCTTCTGCTGCCGCTCACCTGCATTAAACCAGAAGGCACAAGCTCCAATAAGAGGCTACTAACAGGTAGGTAGGTAGTGTTGCTTAATGTCCTCAGATGTCAGTTGACATATTAGGGACAAGCTGAGACCAATGCCGAAGCATGGTTCAATATAGCTTTACGTCCACGGAAACCAGAAGGCTCGTTAGGATGGACAGCCCAGGACGGCCACCTCGACTCTCACACAGCTCCTGAACTATGGGGCTACTAACACTGTCAATACTACTACTACTACTACAATACTTTTGTATAGCGCTATTCTCTGGTGTACACAAACTCACTGCACTTTACAACATTCTCCAACATTTTCTAAGTTTCACAAACATAATACATATAATTATGACAACTAACAATGTATAATATACACACACACAAAAACGTGCATGTGCCATATGACAATACTGACACCCTACCGTCTGGTGCCAGAAGGTCAAGGCTAAAGCAGAATGTATGCTGTGATAGCAATGCCATTTCAGGATTAAGTTCAGCCACAGTAATCTTCACTATACAATAAAATCCACTGTGTTGTGTTAGCAATGCCATTTCAGGATTAAGATCAGCTACAGTAACCTTCATAACATGACAAACTCCGCTGATGAAATCCCGAAAGTCAAGAGTGTGGCTGCTAAAGTGGCAGGTGCATTTGTATTCATGGTTGCATATATATACATATCACGTCAATCATGGTTGCATATATACATATCACATCAATATACTTCAATCATCCCTCACAGAGCAATTCAGCTAACTACTAAAAGCTCATTAATTTTGAAAAACGACATGTAAAAAGAACATCATGGCAACATGAAAAGCATCTAAACTGATAATAATAAACATGTGTATGACAGTATGCACAAGGCAACACTCTGAGCCCAATGGTGCATGTATTGACTTACTTTTTATCTACTTGTCTTATTAAGTATTTGTCAAAGGCAGACAGCTGGATTCCCTTTTAAGGATTAATAAAATAAAGTATTGCTGTACTGATTGCCTCCTACCTTCTCACAAACACTGGCTGAACCTCAGAGTTTTAGCTGAGGAGTTAGGAACTGGTTTTTAACGTCCTGTCAACCGCATAGGCTCAGCCCTGGATGATTTAGCCGAGGAATGCTAATAAAAAACAACAGCTTCCCCAAAACCTGAAGGCAGAGCAGGGCGCTCTGAGTCAACACCACAAGAAGAGTGCAAAGCTGGAGGCTATCTGCTTGCTACAAGAGATTTACAACAACAAAACCATGAGGGAAATCAAAAACTCATAACTGCATTTTTCCGTTCTGTTCCCCTCAAGCTGTGTATGGCAATACAAAAAAAAAGAATACAAGGTAATCGCTGATTTTTATGCAGAGAAATAAAAATAAAAATAAAACTTTTTTTTTTAAAACAGGAACGACCCCCATTAGAAACTCACCTGGCCCATCTGAATACACTGTGTGAAGAAGTGAGCCTGCGCCATCGCTGATGTCCCAGACCTGAAGCGATCCTGCGCTGGTTGCCACTACCAACCGACTGTTGTCAGGGGTGATGGCCAATCGGTGAGCTGCCTGTGTGTTGTCTCTGGCCGGCAGGGACAGTCGAGCCACCCCCACTGATGGCGTCACTGAGTTCAGCTCCTTCTGCATGTGAAAACATCTCATTGCCGTCATCAACGCCTCCCTTTTGGGGTCTTTTATTTCCTTTATTTTTGCAGCCATTACGCCCTTCAGTCTTTGTTTCTTTTTCTGTGTCTCTGAGACAGCATGACTGCTCTCTAAACATGACTTGCACACGACTAGCCAGTGCTCTGCAAGTTCAGTCATCAATGATCATCATCAATATCAATGAACATCCTCTTCAATGATCATCATCTTCAGTGATCATATTCAGATATCATCTTCAGTGATCAGATGCAGAGTCTTTATTCACCAAGTGCAAAAACAAGGAAAGTGGTAAGCATACAAATGTAAGCAAACAACAACACTGACATACATCAACTAACATAAAGGTATACACCCATCCACAACAACAACACACACGCATACCTCATCATAGTCAATGATCATCATTGTCCTGCAACTTAACAGAGGGGACTGACAGTCCTGAGCAGACATTACACACCCAAGGGACACAGCAACAGGTACCTGAGTCAACTAAAGGAAGTGGTCCCTCATCATGCACTACTGAGTGCTTGCTGACTGACACTGTCGTTATTGACATCTCACTGTTTCTAGGCACAACCTCAGGACCAAAACAAAATGAGTGCTGTGTTAGCAGCTCCCTGTCAGGGTTACTTTCAACTACGGGAATCTTCATGGCGTGACAAACTCCGTTACTGAAATCCCCAAAGTCGGAGTGCAGCTGCCGGAGTAGCGGGTAACGCTGCACTTGTCTGTATCACAGTCTTAACAGGTGTGGGGAAACGGTTGCATGCGCTGCTGTCTCACCCAACGTTGATGAACCTAGGGGTTTTAGCTGCCAGCACTAAAACATGATAAACCTATAAGTCTCACTCAGTATGAAAAAAGAACAAAACATGGTACACTAAATCCATGATGATCACCATCCTCAGGACAGGTGATCTCCTGTGGCATACATCCTCTACCCTAGGCTTTCATACATCCTATGCCCTATTTTCTCATACATCCTACACTCTGTGTTTTCGTACATCCTGCCCATTATGTTTTCATACATCCTACACACTATGTTTTCATAAGTCCTATGTTTTTATACATCCTATGCCCCGTTTTTATACATCCTACACCCTATGTTTTCATACATCCTATGCCCTGTTTTTATACACTCTATGCCCTTTGTTTTCATACAGCCTATGCCCTGTTTTTATACACCCTATGCCCTACGTTTTCATACATCATACACCCTGCGTTTTCATACATCCTACACCCTATGTTTTCAAAAATCCTATGCCGTATGTTTTCATACATCCTATACCCTATGTTTTCATACATCCTGTATGCCCTATGCTTTCATACATCCTGTGCTCTATGTTTTCATAGATCCTATGCCCTATGTTTTAATACATCATATACCCTGTGTTTTCATAGATCCTCTACCCTATGTTTTTATACATATTATACTCTATGCTTTCACACATGATGCTTGTTGACACAGGTATGAAAGCACCGTAGCATGCTAAACATCTCATTTTTATTTCACGTCATTATGGCCCTTTGATCCTAAAACTTGTTTAGCTGAAAAAGCACACAGCACCATATTAACCCCTCAAGTCTCCTTCAAACGCTCCATTTACAATGCAGTCAATAAACAAACAGAGAGATCAGGCAAGGAGAGAGCTGCACACACATACACCCATGAGAAAACACACGTGAGACGTATCACAAAAGCCGTGAGCAAAGCCTGACATGTAAAACCCACAACAGCCTGCGCTAGTGACGGACTACTAGTGACTTACCAGGGCCACTTTGTGCACTCGGATTTTCTCCTGGTCACTGAAGGCCACAATGCTCCCATCCTGGGAGATGGCACTGCATGCAATTCTCTCCCCTTGCCGAGCCTTCAGCTGCAGCAGTTTGAGCTGCGCCGAGCGAAGCGGCAGGATGTCACCATTGATGTCTGCAAAATACAATAGTGGCACCCTTTGAAGACAAGGTGTTTGGCAACAACAAAATGACTACAAAGGTACCCTTCAAAGACAAGGTGTGTGTGAATTTTTGGGGCATTCCCCTTCAAGCTGCACTTAAAAGTTAAACAGTGAAAACAATGGAGAAAAAAAAATGTACCTGTTTTTGGTTGAGCTATGTTGTTTTCAGGTGCAGCAGTTGGAAGCATGACAAGGACGTGTAACCAAGCTTTGTATTACATCACTGTACTAATAAATAGTGTTCTTTTGCTAATAAATATCGTTCTTTTGTACCTTTTATACGTTTGAACAAATTTTCAAACAGCTGGTCCCTTCAATATTACCCCTGCTAAATGAGCACATAAAGCTAGGGCATGCTGGTATCACTGACCAACCATTCCATCTAATTTATCAATACCAGATTAAAAGATTTTTTTTTTAAAGGAATGGACAAAAAGGCAAACTCACTGGACTCGGCACTGGTGCGACCCAGCCTCCACAGCTCCAGGCACGTTGGATGGCGCAGCAGCAGCAGCCCCGCCTCCCTTGCCACACTCACCATCGAGTGCTGCACCGCAAAACCCACAAAAACTTAAACGGGAACCAAACCGAAGCTGTATCACAAGAAGGCCCAATCACTAAGAATGCAATACAAAACAACAGACACACAGCAGATTTTCGATCGATCTCTTGTCCTGTTTATCAAAACTCAACATTTGAAAGTCATAAAGCTACAACCCTGATGCTGCCGTTTTGTGCCCAGTGGTCTGTATTAACGACGATATGAACAAGGCTGGCATCCTTTTTCTGCTCTTCACTGTTAAACTTAAAGAGTTAACCAAGGGACTCAAATTCAAAGGAAATAAGTACTTCTTTTGTAGAAATATTGGATAGAACAACCATCTGAAGCCTGCAGATGAAAATATTTGCACAGGTTCTACATTCTGAGGTCAGCTTGCAACTTTGTTATGTAAATGTGAGTGTTCAGCAAAAATGCTGCACACTGAATTTTGTGAATGATGTAAGTCAACCTAGTTTTTAAATATTACAAGATCAACAATGTACAATATTTTAATGTATACATTTAAACCTCAAAGGTAATGAATTATACAGTCATAATATCAGATTCCTTGCGCACACAAACACACACACATGTTCATAGAGGGAATGTAATGAGGGGTATGGGAGGAAAAATAGGGGAGGCAAGTAAGAAGACAGAATCTGAAATCAACTGTGGTCCTGTTTGTAGGAGTTTTTTTAAATGCAGTTTTGAAAGTGTGAGAAGGCTGAATTGAATTTCACATCTTTAGGCCTTCCATCAACAAGTTTAGCCTTCTTCAAGTCACACTTCAAAACACAACAAAAATGATAGACTTCTTGGCATGTCTAACAGTTCCTCCTCCCTTACCCAACAGAAAAGACGTCAGAGTCTGGCCCATGAATGTCAAAGGCCATGTAAACCTGACAAGTTTCAGACACGATGCATATAATTTTGTTTACCCAGCTACACCACACAAAAAGCCTATCCAGCTCTGAGTGATATTACAAGATCTAACAGAAGCACCGCAGCGCCAAAGCCAAAAAGGAAGCTTCTGCTTTTTATTTTTAACAAGATTTCCTTCCGAGTTCTTGAACCAAAGGGACAGCAATGGTGTGATGGTGGACTGCAGTCAGTTTCAACTGTAAGTAAAATATACCTAGTTTGGTTTGACACACACCACCCAGGATAATTCTAATCCAGACCTGTTTACATTAAAATATAGATAAGAGTACACTTTACAAAAACTGTCATAGTTTTAGAAAAGTTACAGTATTTTTGGTTTTTAGCCACAGTGACAGACCAGGGGCCATGTCATTTTTGCTGCCATGGGCTACTGAAAAGTCTGAGTAGCAATACTGGCAGTATGCTAAAGATTTGGGAACAGAAGACTCCACTCTGCCGGGGCTCTGATTTGTATCTTGACAGGAACACTGGTTCCCTCACTGCTTTGGCACTTTCCCCATCAGTTCTTTTCTGTTTCATTTTGTTCTTGGTGAAAATAATCTGAAAACGGTTTCAACAGGGCTTCTAGAAAAATGGCAAACACTCATACTTTGCAGCACGAATACCAGCCTTACTTTGAATTGCCCAAGAATTCAATGCCAAGACCACAGAAAGCTCAATAAAAAATTAATAATTAAAGTGCGGCAGCAAGAGGTCACAAGACTTACACATGCACCACCCAAAAACCCAAACTGGAGACAGGAAAACAAATGAAGCGCAAAATATATCTAGAAATATTTGTAACTGGTTCATGTTTCTTTTCTTGGTTTATTTTTATTTTTATGTTTCATTCCCCCCCCCAAATAATTGTATGCTGAAAATGTAGGCATAAACAAATATCCCAAATTGTACAAGTAAACAGGTCTGCTAATCATTACACCATCACAATGCAGCAGCATATTACTGTTCAAAACAAATCAAGGTTCAGATAATAATCCCACTGACACTATTTATATCTTGCATAACACACATCTACCAATCCATGTAAAAGTGATGTTAGCTGAAAGCACTGAACAGGAGAAAGTTCAACCTACAGAGGGTACAGCCGGCAGTTTGACAAATTTTCGTTTCTTGCCTCCAGTGGTTTGACTGCACACCAGCATTGTGTCCACACCTGGAAAACAACAGACACAAAACAAAAACAGACAAGTTAATATAGCTTGGGCAGTCGCCTAACTTCTCGGAGGTCCACCATGCAAAGATGTCTTCATTGACACTCAATACAAAAACAGTGGGCTATCCGTGCCCACATCTTTAGCAATTTGCCACAGAAGTGCATCCCTTGTTTTACTTCATTTCTCTACACTTTGTCAAGAATGCCCCTTAGAATTGTTCAAACAGCAAAATGAACAATCTTCAAAATGTACAACTTATGCAGATTGTTAATGCTGCCAATCATGTCACTTCAAATAATTAACATCATAAAACTGTAGACTCACAGCAGAAGTGCACTGTATGAGGACACAATGAACTGTTTGCACTCTTGCAGACGATTTATTGTAAAACTGTTCCAATTGTGTATGTATATATATCTTGCCATTGTTATTTGTATGTTTAGTGTGGTGAAGATTTAAAAAAAAAAATCACTTCCATCACTATGACACTAGAAAAGAAAAGTAAAAAACTGTTCCCGTTGTAAGGGATGATTTAAGAATGGTGACTTGAACTGACTTGACTTAACTTGACCTGACTCACAGACTAACACTGCATTTTTCTCCCCAAACTTTGCAAGTGCCTCCCCTACCTCCTGTAACAAGGGTGCTGTCAGCCAACACACTGGCCCGAACATCGTGTGTGTGATAGGACAGGACTGAGGACCGAACCCAAGACCTCCACCCGCTGTTGGCTGCAGGGGCCATGTAGGAAAACTGGACTACGGCTGCATCCACGCCCCCACAGAACACATTTGTCTCCTCCTGAAAGGTCAAAACACTGAATGATGACTGCTCTCATCTGATCAGAAACAAACGTGTACTCTTACCTTTGCCAAGCCGTACAATACTTACACTACCATCAGTGTTATGTTACAGAAACAGGTATCAACAAACTGCTCCCATGCAATAATTATCATGAAGCTGAAGAAGTTTAGTGTTGTACATTCCTACAGGGTCTGCATTAACCAGTGATTTCCGGTATCTTACCAGTTAAGAATATACCAAGAAAAAAACATAGCAATCAGTCAGATGTCCTGGCTGGTTTTTTTGTTTGTTTGACTAGTTCTCCAAAAAAATAAAATACATGCAGCAGAGAGAGAGAGTTTGCGCATGTGTGTGTGTGTGTTTTAGATGGGGAAGGAAGCAGGGTGTTTGCTAGCAGAGCTCTCATAGCAGTATAGATGGGTTGCATATCTGACCGATTACAGTGACTGGCTGACTGGTTTCCAGGCACTATTTTCACTACCTTATAGCTGTCACACCAGTTTAGAAAATGTCCAGCATGATCACTGCCCCTTACCAGGAAAAGGGAGAAAAAGTGGTTACTGAGAAAGAGTTCAACAAGCATAACTCATCAACACCCAATGTCAGTCAATGCACATCGTAAGATTCACAGTGGGTCTGACCTCTAAAAAACGACATACATACCTCATCAACACACAATGTCAACACATCCGCCTTGTGACTTTGAAAATGCTGAAACACACAAGACAGGGACAATCCACTGACAATAAAATATAATTTTATACAACAAAAATAGTTCACAATACATGCAGGAAAGTAAACAATGAAATGTTCATTTTTTTCACCCATATCAACTGAAGTGGGTTATTTCAGAAAGTCAAATGAAGAGTTTTAAAAAAAAGTTGTACTTGTCCAAAGATGTCAGTTGGGAGAGCTTTTTTCTTTTTTTTAATGAAGCAGGATGAACTAACACAACAATTAGGCAAGCAAACACTGGCAACAAGCAAAGCATGTCAGGCTATATTGCCCTTAATCTGAGGCTTGAAGAGCAATCAAGAACCTTTTGTGGACCTGCCCTCCTATCAAAGAAAATTTAAACTTCTGTCGACGCAAAGCTTCCAGAGCAAAAACACCAAACAAATCCAAAAAGAATATTATCAGTTTTGGTTGCAAGCAACCAAGTTTTAGCACGCAAGCAAGCAGTCAATCACCATGCTTTTGCAGATTACAACCATCTCTACAAGATTAGTACTCTAGAAGCAATTCACCATTCGATAGAAACTCTCCAGAATTGCACTATGGATGTCAAGTCTTGGATGAACGCAAACAAACTTCAACTAAATGATGAACAAAACTAAATCTATGATCATACTTTCAAAGAGAATGTCTGTGCACAGTTCTTTGCCATCTGTCGTTCACATTGTAGACACCGATGTCCCATTTGTGTCATCAGTTAAAAACCTTGGTGTAACCCTGGATGCAAATCTCGGCATGTCTCAAAACATGAGCAACACGTGCAAAGCCACATACATACAAATCAGGCATATAGGTTCCATATGACACCTTCTCACCACTCAAGCAACCCAAACCTTGTATGCTCTCTTGCCCTCTCTCAGTTAGGCTACTGTAACTCTTTACTTTCAGGTTGCCCTCAGTACTCACTAGACAAACTTCAAAAAGTTCAAAATGCAGCATCAAGGCTTGTGTGTAAAGCTAAGGAATCTGACTACATCCATCCTGTTCTTGAAACTGTGCATTGTGACAAACAGCTGTTCCGCCTACCGTGATGCGTGTCCCCTGTTTCCCATTCCAAAAGGATGTCTTCCCTCTGGAGTCCCCGCTGATGATGGTCAGGTCACTACAACAAGGCAGAGGACACATCAAGTCATCATCAGCCATGTACACACACTGAATCATCTCATTTTGAGCTGTTTGATGATGATCAAGTCACTACAAGGCAGAGGACACATCAAGTCAGCATCAGCCATGTCCACACACTGAATCATCTCCCCATGCACACACACACTGAATCACCTCCCCATGCTCACACACACAGAATCATCTTCCCATGCACACACATACTGAATCACCTCCCCATGCACACACACTGAATCATCTCTCCATGCACACACACACTCAATCATCTCCCCATGCACACACAATCATCTCCCCATGCACGCACACACACACTGAATCATCTCCCCATGCACACACACACTCAATCATCTCTCCATGCACACACAATCATCTCCCCATGCACACACAATCATCTCCCCATGCACACACACTGAATCATCTCCCCATGCACACACACACACTCAATCATCTCTCCATGCACACACAATCATCTCCCCATGCACACACTGAATCATCTCCCCATGCACACACACACACAATCATCTCTCCATGCACACACAACCATCTCCCCATGCACACACACAGACACAATCATCTCCCCATGCACACACACACACACACTCAATCATCTCCCCATGCACACACACAAGCACAATGAATCATCTCATTTTGAAGAGAGTTTGATGATGGTCAGGTCACTACAACAAGGCAGAAGACATATCAAGTCATCATCAGCCATGTACACACACTGACTCATCTCCCCATGCACACACACACACACACACACACACACACACACACACACACTCAATCATCTCCCCATGTACACACAATCTCCCCATGCACACACACAGACACACACTGAATCATCTCCCCATGCACACACACACACTGAATCATCTCCCCATGCACACACACACACACACACACACACACACACACACACACACACACACACACACACTCAATCATCTCCCCATGCACACACAATCATCTCCCCATGCACCCACACAGACACGCACTGAATCATCTCCCCATGCACACACACACACTGAATCATCTCCCCATGCACACACACACACACTGAATCATCTCCCCATGCACACACAATCATCTCCCCATGCACACACACAGACACGCACTGAATCATCTCCCCATGCACACACACACACTGAATCAGCTCCCCATGCACACACACACAAACATAATTTGAATCATCTCATTTTGAGCTGAGTTTGATGATGGTCAAGTCACTACAACAAGGCAGAAGACACATCAAGCCAGCATCAGCCATGTACACACACTGACTCATCTCCCCATGCACATACACTGAATCATCTCATTTTGAGCTGAGTTTGATGAAGGTCAGATCACTACAACAAGGCTGAGAACACATCACCAGCTTCAGCCATGCACACACACTGAATCATCTCATTCTGAGCAGTCTGCTTGTGTAGCGTTGCTTTTGGCCTGGTGGTTACAAGTCCCATACACTCACACACACGCACACTGAATCATCTCATTCTGAGCAGTCTGCTTGTGCAGTGTTACCTTTGGTCTGGTGGTTACAAGTCCCATACACTCACACACACGCATGCTGAATCATCTCATTCTGAGCAGTCTGCTTGTGTAGCGTTGCTTTTGGCCTGGTGGTTACAAGTCCCATACACTCACACACACGCACGCTGAATCATCTCATTCTGAGCAGTCTGCTTGTGCAGTGTTACCTTTGGTCTGGTGGTTACAAGTCCCATACACTCACACACACACACACTCTCTCTCTCGCTCACATGCACACACACACACACACAAGTAAGTACAGACCTGGTTACAGCCAGGCACCACACTATGGTATCCTTGCCACCGAGCAAGATTCGCTGTAGGGCATGGCCAGATTGGACACTCCAGATGCGGATGTTGTCTGGGCCCCCCGTCACAATCACCGACTCTCCAACATGCCAGGCAATGCAGATGATTCTTCCTGCCAGCACATACATAAGGTAGGGGAGGTCAGTTCAGCCTTGGATTTTAACGTCCAGTCAACCGCACAGGGTCACCTCAGGAGGAATCAACACATTGAAAATTCTTTTACAAGTTATTAATCACAAATTTATCTCACAGACTGATACAACTTTAAAAACAAACCCATCCATCTATCTACAAATTCACGATAGCATATGTTTTGGTACTTTTAGTGACCTATTTATATTCCTTAGGCACTCACCATGGGAACCTGCTTAAATCATTCGTAACTATGAGCAGGGTGACCTATTTTAATCTGCAGCTCACACACAAAAAACCACACAAGTCAAACTAACGCAGTTAAAAAGTAGACAGGATTTGCAAAAAATGAAGGTGAATGGACTGGTAAGGTAGAAATTAGGACAAGGAAGAAGTTCCTGGCAGTGGGCAAAGCATGCATGGGAAACTTCATTGTTGAGTTAGTGAGTCTGTTTGCACAGGTCAGTGAGTCTGTTTGTACATGTCAGTGAGTCTGTGCATGTCGAGTCTTTTGATGCAACTGGATAATGTATTTATTTATGTAATAGGAAGCAAGGATGTACGTAAGGCATACATGATCCTATCTGTGCGATTCTATATCTTTTTCCACATGTGTGTGCCTGTGTGTAGGCCTGTGTGGGGGTGAAGTATTTCAAGTTTATTATTGTTAATGTGTATTTTTTCGTGCTAGGAGGACACACTTGCATCAAAACAAAGTATGCTATGGTCTGACAAAATCCAGACTTAAAAAAAGAGAGATGCAGGCTCTCAGTGGAAAAGACCTTCATTTCTGAACCAGCAGTCCTCCACAGTATGATGACAACTCTGCAGCAAGTAAAATTATATGCTCACCCTCCAGTTTATGAAAGGCACGGAGATATTGGAGGTCATCATTGGCTGCGTTGAAGAGCACCACACACCCATCCTCTGTTCCCACCTAAAAAAGGAGATGACAGAGAACATGGTAGACAATGGACCCCTCCAGTCCAAACTGCATTAAAACCTATGTCTACAAACAATACTCCAGCAAGTGATTTCAAATTCTATCTTCTTCCCTTTTTGCACATACACACACACACAGACATGCACACACACACACACACACTCATGCACACACACTCATGCACACACACACTCACACTCATGCACACACACACACTCATGCCCACACACACACACACACTCATGCACACAAACATACACACACTCACGTACACACACATTCATGTGCACACACACACACATACTCACTCACAAACATACACACATACACTCACAAACACACACTCACTCACAAACATACACACACACTCACACACACCAAAACAAACAGCCAAAAAGGAAAGAAAGCACTCACAGCCAGCTGGCTGTCTCCCTCATTCTTAGTCACACACCACACAGCCCCAGCACTGGATGACACCTGTCTCTGAAAATTGTCACCAAAATAAGAATCACAATAACAATATACACTAGTATAATCTGGAGCTCACACACTGCTGTCAACATGAAAAGATGAAGGAAAGCAAATGGGGGGTGGGGGGGGGGGGGGGGGAGAATTGTCAGACCTGATTACACTCAAATACTAATAGTAATACTAAATAGTAAATAATTCTTATGAAGCATTATTTTCTCAGCAGGGTTAAAATCAAGTGCTGTACACATAACTCAGGACAAAAATCACATAACATACATTTCAACAAACAGAACTTTAAATATTGTAGTCTACCGTAAAACAAAATAAAATCATCTAGCAAACAGTAACTATACATAATACGCATACACAACACACACAGAAACATACCCATGTGTGCACCTCTCAAATACACAACAAACCAATTGCAAAACATATCTGTATATATATATATAGTTTCTTTTTGTGTGTGTGTTTGTTTGTGGCTGTGCATACTATGTGTGTAGCTACACCTACTTTCAGCTGAAGGGAGGCGAGATCATACTCTACAACATTGCAGTCAAGGCCAACACTGAAGAGCCGAGAGCCGAGCCACACCAGTCCTTCCACTGAACGCTCCTCACAGATGGCTATCACCTGGCAACAGTAAACATGGTCAAATTAACATAATTATGGACCAAAATTAGAACAACAAAAACATAGCTGTATGCTCAAACAAATGTTTAAATCTTTTACACATATATATTGCAGGTAAGTTTATTTTTTCTCTCTTCTATTCCTAACTGTTGGAGAAAGGCTGGTCATCTTGGACTAAAATCTTTTGAGAAGGCTAGTTCCTCTAAAAAATAAAAAAATAATCTTTTAAAGTTGCTTTTGTGAAGCTGAAGATATTAAGTTATACTACTTACACTGCAAGGGACTCTACCCCAACAAAGTAAACAGAAAATTCCCATCTTTTCTTTTCTCCACAAAGAATATAATATATTATATGTTAACTTTAATAGTTAAAGGGGACAAGAAGCAAAGATGCAACTGGCCTGAAAACAAAAAAAATGGACAAATATTTTAAAAACAGTGAAAAACCACTGTATGTCTATTTTTTTTATTCAATTCCTATCTATATTGGGCCTGTAATGCTTCTTCGCTCTGCCTCTGGGTCCCCTTTAAATACCAAGAACACATCATTACACAAATGAACCATGACCTACTTTTTCCTGGAACCAGTTGTCAGCCTTGCTCCAAATTTCCACAGAGCCATCAGATCTGAAACATGAAGTGGTGTAACGTTTCAAAGGCCTAGAAGAGTACTAACTGATTTTCAATTTCAATTTCAGCACAGGCAGAATAATCAGTTTGCAGAATATAGTTTATATTATGACATGTATGTGAATTGTTATAGAATTTGTTTAGTTTGCAGTGATTCTTTCCCTATATTTCGCCAAATAAATTAACTCTCTCCATTTTCCACAGGTTTGCACCAGGACCCCCTAAAACAGGCCCACTGTATACAGTGTATTGGATGGACAGTTTTAAATTAAGCTATGCAGCAATTACCATTCCCCTACCCTACAATTACACACACATTCTCTCTCTCTCTCCCTCTTGCCCAAACACTGAAACAGTCAAAGAACTGATCATCAATAGTATGAATCCACACAATACCTTGAGAGTGCTAATCGCTGTGTTGACTTTTCATATGCCAAGCAATTGATGGCAAGAGGTTTGTACTCAAAGAAGCGCACATGGTGAACCTTGAACTCTCCCATGCTGTTTATCTTGCCCCTGTCCCTTGCCGAGATTCACACAGTAGCAGGTAAGTTGGTACACTTTAGTCAGCTTGCTGCAAAGAATTAAAAAATAAAAAGTGGTGAAAAAACAAGTAATGCACAGATCTGAAGATCTATTCCAACCCAAATGCTTTGTAATCCTTACTCAGTTACTGCTTTTACTTTTCTAAAAGTATTGTCACATATTGTGGACAGATAATAAATTATTTCATAACATTTAACGTACAGTTAGCAGCGCTATGGGAAAAAGAGAGTATAAAACTGTTGAAGAAAACACTTACCAGGTTGCCAAGTTATCATCATTATTACACAATATTAGTAGTAATATTACCCGTTCAACTTCAATTGCAAGATTTCAGTTATTTCCAGAACTAACTAAAACTAAGGTTGAAAACTAGTATCTTGATCTACAGCTTTTGCCCTTTCACGTCTAACGGTCTAGCTACCAGTACCATTCAAACAGTAGTTTACCGGAGCACCGTAGTTCATTACTTGGTTATACCACCGCTTCAGAAACTAACAAGAGTCAATGCTCCATTGGACTGCACAAAAGGAGGGGAAGCTAGGACTGGCTATAGTACAGTATATGAGAGTGACAGCCCTTTCACTTTCAGTGTTTCAGGTAACCAGGTTGCATGAGCACTATTATTGACTATACAGTATACTTCTATTGTTCCAAGTAGGTAGTGGCAGCCAGTTTTTGTTTGAGGTGCACATTAGTGATAATATGATTTCCAAATAGATGCTTTAGAAACAAACTGGCAAACACAACACACACAAAATTACTGCTCTATCTTTAAACACAACACACACAAAATTACTGCTCTATCTTTATTTTTTCAAAAGTTACAGGCATTTGAGTTCGCTGACTAAGCTTGCTGCTGCCACCATGGCACGGAAGGCCGATTCTTGAGGATCGAATCATACAAACTACCCAACTGATTTGCCCTGAAGCTTTTCAAACAGACTGCATATAAGGAAACAGGACAGCAACTTCAAGCCCACCACCAAGAACGTTGTAAAAGATATGAAGTAGTCAAATTGCTGTTTCATGCAATTCAGGTCATGGTAAATTTGCATAATATTAATACTATAATAGCCCATATTTGAGAGTTCAGATTTCAGAAGCAAGAGAGAAGTATCTTGAAATAGCATCTTTCATACATCACATTGCACATATAGATTAACCCTAAAAAAAAATCAAGGTGATAGATTGATTCAGATACACTCAGTAAAGGACTAACTTTGCTTAAACTTTAAATGTCCAAAATCTCCAACAATGGAGGAAAAAGTCTCAAAATCAACTGAAAACATTGTAACTTTTGAATGGACAGTGAGATCAACTTAAGATTTAGAGACAATGTAAAGGCAGTAATTGTCTAGAGAATACTTTGACAGATACTGACTTTTGTGTGCAAATTTAAACTAATGGACTTTAGGGGTGCAGGAAAAATGGATTTTAGGCTGAAACAGTATTTAAAAACTAAAAAGGTTTATAACTTGTTATCTACTGTTTACGTTTTACTCAAATGTGGAGACTAAATTGCCTGTGTACAGGAGTAACAAATAAATAAATAAGTAATATGCAAAATTCATTTCTGAAATATTATAGTGAAGAATGAAAAATATTATCAGCAAAGTAACAGAAACCATATCGGTCCTTACCACAGGTTTGGAAATAATTATGCACCATCAGATCAAACCACAGTTTTACAATCAACAATGAAATGTGTTGAATGAGAAGCATAAAGTCATTAAGTAGTAACTACAAGCATATAACATAGTTACACACACTAACCACTTCAGTTGTCAACAAAGAGGGCCCTGAAATGTGTGTACTTCATCAAAGCACCGTCATGTCCTGAACACGCTATGTTCATTCAGATGATGAAATAGGCGCCAGGCTGATGTCGTTTCCACTTGCGAAAACTAAGTTTCTGTGCACTGTGCATCTGTCTGGCACCTTTGGCCATGAAAATGTAGTCGACTTAATGGTGCACCATTCCATAAAGTTGACAGCTCCTTCTGATGACAGAACATCAACAACTTCTCCAATGTACTAGTACTAGTAGTCATTGTCATACTCATAGTGTACTGCAACAAACTCTGACTGCATTGAAAAGCTGTACTTCTTGAAGGAAGATGAATCAGAACTTGAAGGTTGAGGTGGGAAAGGACTTTGGTGACATTCCTGTGCTGCCTCTGGGGAAGATGGACTTGGCAGTCGGCGACATTTTCTTGCCTGTCCAGCCTGAGCTTGATGCACAATGCAGGAATCGCTTTTGTCCACGACCAGCAGGGTTAAGGGCAGGAAGAGAGGCATTGGCAGCAGCTGGGATGTTGACAGCAGCTTCAGGTGGAGTGTTGACAGCAGCAGGTGGAGTGTTGACAGCATGATCAGCAAGGAAGCTCTTCAGTCTGGCTACCAGCTCCTGAACTTTACCTCCTACTGGTAGGAGAGGTGATTTGTTGGACAATACAATCTTGTGATACTGTAGTTCAGCTTTCAGTGTGACAATCTGATCTGTCCTCTTCTTGTAAGTGAAAAGAAGATTGGTTGACATCAGCTGCTTTGTGGCAGGGTACCCTGTGGCATTGCATTAGGGCAATGATTTCGTTGATCTTGTTGCTTTTTTAAAACTGAACAGCTTTCCTCTGGTGGTTTTGCTCCAGAACAATTCGTCTCCTGGCAACACAGTCTTTTTCTTCCAGCACATGTTTCTGTCGCAGTAGTGGGGCCTTCTCAGCAGACAGATACTGAGATTGAGCAGACATTTTGCTCCTCTTCATCCTTGCTGCTGAACCACATGGAGATTGGTTTGTTCTGCTTCATCATCTGCACAGTACTGTGATGATGAAGAGAAGCATAGCGTCGCTTGAAAATGCTGAAATCCAAGTCTCCGAATGCCTGTTCACCAACCAGGTTTGTCAGCTTGCAGTGTTTCATTCTCTGCCGAAGCTCGGGATCCGTCACATCATAGTACTAGTAATGCCCTCCTTCCAAGAAGTCTTTCAGCTGGTTGTTGATGGTGATAATGACCTCTTTGCTGATCTTCCGACAGTTCCGCAATGTTGCCATCACCTTAGCTTGCCTGTCAATGCTAATGCTCAGCAAAGTTTGAAACATATCTGGGCCTGGCTGAAGGCATCTGCAGGGTTTGCAGCCCATCTCTGGAAATGTTCAAGCAGCTGGTTGACATAAATGCAGAAATCCAGGTAATGGATATCTTGAGCCAGCAATTCCCAGTATGGACTAGTAACACAGAAGTATCACAGGCCAAGGGCAGTCACATGGCAATCCACTTCATCACATTTATCGTCTACACAAATACTCTGGATCTTGCAGTTCTGTTTTGCCAGGAAGTTTTCCGTGTCCGCTTGGTGGAGGTGAAGAGCAGCAGCAGCTTGAAAAAGATTATTGAAGCGATTGGCCCTGTAGCTGGTGACCCTGGATTCTGATTCCACCATGATGCAGTAGGTCTCCCAATAATTGCGGCAGCCACTCTTGTTATCCCCACAGGGGTCTGAAGCAGTCACTTCCAAGTCGGACATACATGGCCTTTAACTTCGACGTCGAGTTTAGTTTTAACTAGGGGTCACATGTTACATTCTACTTTCTATCACAGCAGCTGAAAAAAATCCTAAAATCCTTCCCAAAGTGTTACAGTTTGAAAAACAGGTAGCTCTGGACAGGTGCAACCTTGCTGGGAGGTCTAGAACACAATTTCTTTTTGTCTCAGTTACTGTTAGCCCATGAGTCTTGAGACATGGCACAGGGGCTGAGCTTCTGATAAAACTAAAAGCACTGGTTTCTGGTAAATGAGTGATCTTCTTCTTCATCCATAATCCATTGTGTGGCATTGAATCGACTGATCATCCACCATCTTCCTGTTGTGAATAAGATTCTAAGTATCTAACTGAAAATGATAATATTGCTCAATTCTTCAAAACAGATTTCACACAGATTGCATGCCCAAAATGAAGGGGCATCTTGATTATGCACCCCCAACTCTCCAAACAAAACAAACCACTTGAAATATTTGGGAAGCTTCCTAGTCCTACACTGCTACAGTGCTAGTGCTACAGTTGTACAAAAAAGATGACCACATAACTATCTTTTTTTAATCACCGAAAGGATCTTCTACTTATAGAAGTATATGTTCACACGGAGGACATAAGTTTTCAGTACTTTCTTCCTGGTTGTTTTGTAAATTTGTGTGTGTCAGACTCAGACTGTCACTGTGTGTGTGTGTGTGTGTGTGTGTGTGTGTGTGTGTGTGTGTGTGTGTGTGTGTGTGTGTGTGTGTGTGTGCTTCATAAGTCACATTAAGTGATTACAAGTTACAAGCAGTTGGAGTCACACTCACAGTCTGAGTCTTCAAACTGTTGAAGTTAACGACACATCGACACATTACGAAAGAAGAAAAAGATACTGACTGGCGGCCGTGTTGACTTGCCTGACCAGCGTGCCGAACCACTCGCGTCATGTCAAGAAATTCGCCGAATCGTGGTTAAGTATTTGACTTTAATAACGAAAATTTCAGAGATTATCTAGTTAGGTTTACTGCTTCCAGTTGCACTAATCGTTCTCTTTATTTTGTCAATTTGCAATTCAGTTCTTTGAGCAAGAAACATTTACTTACCGCTTCGATCACACAAAACACATGGCCACAGCCATTTTGAGACATCTCGCAGCTGAAGAAATGGACTAATTCCATTGGTCACCTTCTACCGGATGTTGCAAATAAAAACAAAACCGAAAGTAGATAAAGCGCGCGTGGCGAATCGTGGATTTTTTTGCTATTTTTCAAGTATTCGTCACAGTTGATATTAACACTAATCGTGTTTGTGGCGGATCGGCTGGCTCATGTTTTAATCGTCTGTTTATCTGGTACCCCCCCCTTTTTTTTTTACTTTAGAAAGATAAAGCTGGTCACACAATAATTATGCAAGAACTGTCATTCTTGTTTGCCATATTAAAACTGGTCGTCTACTGAAAAGAAGACGAAAGAAGAAGATAGAGTCACGCTGTGTGTTCTGCGTGCATGCGTCAGTGCGTGTGTCCATGTGTGTGAGTGTGATACAAGATTAAATTTTAGGTGCTGTGTTATGCTTACAGTCCTGCACATGCTGGATTAAATAAATAACAGACTTTGAAGGTCAAAACTTAAAAAGATTAAAAAGATGAATTTTTAATGGGACAATACAAAATGATGCACACTATTTTTTTCTTCAGGATAGAACCCCCTTTTCTGGAAACAGCTAGCCAGGCAGCTATTCTACAAACAAATCATGAAAGGAATTAAATCACTTTTTTAGCTTTCAAATGGCCCAGTTCTCACAGCTACTACTTCTATTTGACAGGGTCATGATCAATTTGTTTTTCTTTCTTTTGCCTTTTTTTCTTTTCTTTTTTCTTTCATCTCCTTTTTGATAAGCAACAACTAACCAAGCAAAGAATTATGTTATTACAATGACAAAACACTGTACACACATTCATTATGTTACTGGGCTGAGCCAGCGCTAGGAACAGCAGGAAAACTGACCTTTGTCTGGTTATGACTGTCTCAGCAGTTATAAAGACTAGTCAAAAACATGTATTATGAGAATAGTTTAAGAGTATCACCATCTCAATTTTAAGGACTTTGAAGTATCGTGTCCCATTTTGATTGATTTTTCAAGACCTTCAAAAAGGGTTCTAAACCCAAGGACTTTGACGCAGTTTCAAGGATTGTACCAATCTTGAACTCTCTTCAGGTCTCAGCTGCACTGAAAGATCCCCAAAGCAAAAGAAAACATAAGGAAATGATACAACAGTTCGTATAACGTCAAGGAAAAATGCCTACATGCCTGTAGTAGTGTACTAGAATGTGTTTTGGTGTAGATTTAGTTGCTGTTGTTTATAGCTGCTTTTAGCAATGTATTGATATGTTGTTGTTTTGTTTGGCTTTGTGTGTGCATTGTTGATTTTTCTAATTACTTTTGAAGCTGTGTATATATTGATTAATGAATAGTGTGTTCTCATTTCGAATGGCTTATTAAGCTAATTTAAGTAATATATGTATTACTTTATTGATATGTATCCTGAAATTTTACATTTGATGATGGACTGCTTTGTACAGTGCTAAAAGCTCATGAAATTGTTGCTCAGGTGCTTCAGTAGTAGTAGCAGTAGCCCCACAAAATAAAATAGGTCAACATGTTTGTCACGTTAATATCCAGTGGATGATTCTGGTTCATTTGTTGAGGTCCTTCAAAATATAAACTGGCCCCAAAATATGGGTTATTATGTAGCATAAATAGACAATCAGACATACATCTGTGACTTGATCAATTGTGTTTGGTTTGGTAATGACTGCTTCATGATTGTGTTTGGTTTGGTAATGACCACTTCATGACGATCATGCTCAGATTTTTTCTTTTCTTTTCTGTTGATTGCAAATAAGTGAAATGTAAATATTGAAATAATGTGTTTATTATTTACTCTTATGACATGGTCATGATTGCTGTTGTGTCCAAAGCGATGAGACAACTTTTTATTTATAAGGTGACTTATGTCTGGAATGGTGGAAGAATTTCAAGTTCAATGTGTGATTAGTACTGAAATAATAATAAACAGTATATTTATGGTACCCCATCTCTGGAGTGCTTACAAAGGTCTACGCACACAGAGATACACACACACACACACACACACACACACACACACACACACACACACACACACACACACACACACACACACACACATGCACAATTGCAAACAACAAACAAAACCCCAACAACGACCAGATATCAGTGATCAAGTTTTCACTTGGCCGATTTTGATATGGACATGATTGGGAGGGGAGGGGAGGGGTGGGGGGGTGAGGGGGGGTATTCTAGTAAAGTGGCATGTTGTTGATTCAATTGCCTGCATTCTTTTTGTACATGTTCATTGATTTGACTTATGCCATGCACTGTTATCCACATCATAAATGTGTATCATCTTTACTGCCATTTTTAAGAAAGCATCAGTAGTAGCAGCAGCACTGGTAAAGTAGTAATATAAGTAGTAGTAGCAGTAACAGCAGTAGCAGTGGCATACTGTTGTTATTTTTATTTTATTTTTTTATTTTTTTAAATATAGAGTTGTATTCATATTTCTTTCGTGGGCAGGAGCATAGCAAAGTCACAGAACCTTACCAATAAGTATGTATGAACAAGGAATCAGTGAACAGCTGGTTGAGTACAGGAACCATGCTGGAGGAATTGTCACGGTAGGCCAATTTCAAATGGAACTAGACAAGGAGCCCTTCGCTACAATGAGTTAGTTCCTGGATTTTAACGTCCCATCAACCACATAGGGTCACCTCTGGACGAATCACACATTCATTATATTTTATGCCAGTTCAAACCTCAAGTCTCTAACTCACAAGCAGAAAGATATGTATTTTAATTAATCAAAATTGCACCACTTAAATTATTCCACGTATTCTATTTTATGGATTGTCCATTGTTCCTTACTATTGTTTCATTTCCTATGTCCTGTAAAATGCAGCCACTTTTTAATTTTATACATAATTATACCATTTTGTTAGTTGTGTACGGTTGTTTTAGTTTTTTTATCAATTGGTCATAACCATTGTTTTGTCAGATGCAATTGTATTACTAGACCATTTTGTTAATGCATTAATTTCTTTGCTATATATTGTGAGACTGATGTGGTGCTGTACCGTGCTGTGCTTCAAGCTCGTTTTTAGAACTGGGACAGGCGCATCATAAATCAAATTTATTATTATTATTATTTTTACATTAAAGATGGATCACAGCTCAAATACCGTGAACAATCACGTCACAACCACTGAGCTACTATTTGTTGTGTTTTGTTGTTGTTGTTTGTTTTTGTTTTTTCAGATCAGAGTAGTCTGTCTGGACTGCAGAACTCCCCAATGGGCACGACCTTCACCCGCAAAGCGTAGGGGATTAGAAGAGTCCAACGCACGCACGCGCGGAAACGTCAACTGACCTCACTAGTCTCACTTTTAGCCAGATAGCTCTGCCCGCTGAGACAAGAGGAGTAAACAACATAACGTGTTTGAACTGCACAGACCGAAGGCTCTTCATCGTTGTTTTCGAAAATCGTACGGGCACGTGCTTCGTTTACATTACAATGGTACTTGCGATAGTGGGCGGCCAGACTTGTCTAAGGAGGCGTGTTTGTACGCAGGAGCTGACTGGCTAACAGCTCATCTGTCAGTCAGAGGGGGCGAGACTGAGCGGGCCCCACTGGCCCCTATAATAGACTTTATTTTCAAATAGCCTGGGGGTCAGAGTTCAGGAGCTGTGTGAAAGTCGAGGTGGCCGTTCTGGGCTTTCCGTCCTAATGAGCCTTACGGTTTCTGTGGACGTAAAGCAACATTGAACCGTGCTTCGGCATTGTCACAATTTGTCCTTAATATGTCAACCGACATCAGAGGACATGAAGCTCTACTTTACCACCATAGCCTGTGGGGCAGTGGCAGCTTAGAGCTCAGGCGCTGTGTGAAAGTCGAAGTTGACGACGTCCTGGACTCCCCGTTCCTAATAGTCCGTACGGCCTCTGTAGACGTCGAGGTTGACGTCCTGGACTCCTCGTCGCTAATAGTCCGTACGGTCTCTGTAGACGTCGAGGTAGACGTCGAGGTTGACGTCCTGGACCCCTCGTCCCTAATAGTCCGTACGGTCTCTGTAGACGTCGAGGTTGACGTCCTGGACTCCTCGTCCCTATAGTCCGTACGGTCTCTGTAGACGTCGAGGTAGACGTCGAGTTGACGTCCTGACTCCCGTCCCTAATAGTCCGTACGGCTCTGTAGACGTCGAGGTTGACGTCCTGGACTCCCCGTCCCTAATAGTCCGTACGGTCTCTGTAGACGTCGAGGTTGACGTCCTGGACTCCCCGTCCCTAATAGTCCGTACGGCTCTGTAGACGTCGAGGTTGACGTCCTGGACTCCCTCGTCGCTAATAGTCCGTACGGTCTCTGTAGACGTCAGTAGACGTCGAGGTTGACGTCCTGGACCCCTCGTCCCTAATAGTCCGTACGGTCTCTGTAGACGTCGAGGTTGACGTCCTGGACCCCTCGTCCCTAATAGTCCGTACGGTCTCTACTGTAGACGTCGAGGTTGACGTCCCTGGACTCCTCGTCAGTGATCGTCCCTAATAGTCCGTACGGTCTCTGTAGACGTCGAGGTTGACGTCCTGGACTCCCCGTCCCTAATAGTCCGTACGGTCTCTGTAGACGTCGAGGTTGACGTCCTGGACTCCCCGTCCCTAATAGTCCGTACGGCCTCTGTAGACGTCGAGGTTGACGTCCTGGACTCCCCGTCCCTAATAGTCCGTACGGTCTCTGTAGACGTCGAGGTTGACGTCCTGGACTCCCGTCCCTAATAGTCCGTACGGTCTCTGTAGACGTCCTGGACTCCTCGTCCCTAATAGTCCGTACGGTCTCTGTGTAGGAACGTCGAGGTTGACGTCCTGGACTCCTCCGTCCCTAATAGTCCGTACGGTCTCTGTAGACGTCGAGGTAGACGTCGAGGTTGACGTCCTGGACTCCCCGTCCCTAATAGTCCGTACGGTCTCTGTAGACGTCGAGGTTGACGTCCTGGACTCCCCGTCCCTAATAGTCCGTACGGTCTCTGTAGACGTCGAGGTTGACGTCCTGGACTCCCGTCCCTAATAGTCCGTACGGCCTCTGTAGACGTCGAGGTTGACGTCCTGGACTCCCCGTCCCTAATAGTCCGTACGGTCTCTGTAGACGTCGAGGTAGACGTCCTGGACTCCCCGTCCCTAATAGTCCGTTCGGTCTCCGCGGACGTAAAGCAACACTGAAGAAAAAGAAGTGGCATCTTCTGTCACTGCTTGTTATGGACTGAGTGTTATGTATGGTCCGCACGATTGTTGCCCTCCGCCTAGGGCTGTCTGCACTGTGGTCATTGCCGGGCCAAAATAATGATCTGTCTGTAACCAGAACACGTACACTGACTCATGGTTCCTTTGCAGAGTGGGTCCACAAACGAAGCGTCCAGACACCGTACACGGCGAAAGAGGTATTGCGGTTGTTTATTATGCATAAGGCCCGGTGCTCAGGGCTAGATACCCAACTGCCACAACTTGGATAGAGCTGACACGCATGAAAGGCGGGGGTTGGGAGTGAAGGGAGAAGGGTGGGGTATCGGTGGAAATGACTGGACGTCAATTCTGGCGGCCAGATCGATCGGGAAGTCAGTTGTTATGCCAAAGCCTACACCGCACAGGCACATGATCAAAACACAGTATGAATAATTTATGACATGCAATATGAATAATTTTATGATACACTGGAAAGTGGGATGGGGTCTATAAACAGCCTAGTTATGCATAATTATAGGCGTGTAGTGCAGATGCACATGATGTAACAACAGCACAGAACGAGGGGACGGGGAGGGTGGGTATAGGGATCGTGGGCCTTTCCTTTACGATCTACTCGACGGAAGTTCTTTGATATACCCACGCATACTATGCACGGGCACATAATATAGCCATAAAGCGGATGCTGGTAATAAACCTGAAACGGGGGGAGGGAGCTCTTGGTCTTTGGAAAATACTTACGATCGATCGAGTCTGTTTAATAATGTATGGAAAAGTTTGATAGAGTTCGCACTGCAGTCAGTCGTAGTTCTATTCCGACTCAAGTAAATACATATTTTTATGGGGGGGGGGGGGGGGGGAACCAAAAAGACGAACCCACCCACCCACCTCCACCCTCCACCCCAAACAACACAAAAACTGATCATCATGCTCAAAATGTAGCGTGTAGCTTACCCCGGGTTTCTGGACTTTATCGCCGAAGGTTGTTTGGAACTAAGGTACCCGCATATAGCTAGGAAATTTTATTGATAGGCCTGCACCAGGGTAGAGTGCACACACACACACACACACACACACACACACACACACACACACACACACACACACACACACACACACACACAACAACACACACACAATATATATATATATATATATAGGGCGGAGGGGGGGGGGGGGTGTTACCGAGCGAATATATACCTTTTTAAACGCGATCAACTGGTGCTGTTTTGGTTTAAAAGGTTGCGATTCTTTTTCTTCGGTTCAGTTACCTTTAAGAGGAGATTACATACACACGCGCAAGGAAAACACACACACACACACACACACACACACACACACACACACACACACACACACACACACACACACACACACACACACACACACACACACACACACACACACACACAGAGTCGTAAAGCACCTTCGGGACTGACCATGTGACTGGCATGGAATCGGACGAGAGGAATAGCCTACAGCAACGCATTAACGTTCGAATTAATGACAGCCTTAATTTTCCTGCTTTGTTGCAGGCGAGATGGCCAGACTCGTGATGAACGAATAGCCGTGCAGGGGTCTGTGTATAGGTATGAACCTGCCAGCCAGTGCCAGCGAGTAATTGAGGAGTTAAAGGGAAACCCAACCGAAGACGCCAGTTGGGCTGAGAACAGGAAATGTGCAGAGAATATTTACATGCAAGCGTCATTTGGTTGTTCTGTCAATATTTGCACATAAGGACCTTGTGTGTGTGCGTGCGTGTGTGTGTGTGTGTGTGTGTGTGTGTGTGTGTGTGTGTGTGTGTGTGTGTGTGTGTGGTGTGTGTGTGTGTGTGTGTGTGTGTGTGTGTGTGTGTGTGTGTGTGTGTGTGTGTGTGTGTGTGTGTGTGTGTGCTTTGAATTTGAGCTGCACTGGGCACAGCCATGTTGATTCCCTCTTTACCAATGTATTTGATACTTTTGCCACACATCCAGACCTTGCTTATGACGTCACCAATACAAGTTGCTGGGCGGCACAAAATGGCAGCGCTCATGGTCGTGTTTTTGCGACTTTTAAATGTAGATTGTTAACAAACAGTACGAGAATTAGAGTGAAAACAGTACGCGAATTAGAGTTAGTACCAGTCTCTCTCTCTCTCTCTCTCTCTCTCTCTCTCTCTCTCTCTCTCTCTCTCTCTCTCTCTCTCTCTCTCTCTCTCTCTCTCTCTCTCTCTCTTTCTGTCTCTGTCTGTCTGTCTGTCTGTCTGTCTGTCACTCTTCTTTCGGTTCGGTTCCCCTTTAACCATGATAACCTTTTCATGGCTCCTCAGAGAGCCCTGTTCGCCAGCGATGGATCCACGTGCATATACAAAGAGCTAACGACTTGTCCTGCTTCACACCAGTGTATATCCGGCCTAATTATATACACAACTGATTTATTGTCGTGTTTGCCAAACCCTGAAAGACTGTATCTACCGCTGATTTATCAGTTACGGGTTTTGAAATGTCAAACGTCTCCGATACGTTGTGTATGCAACTGTGAGATCCTGGTTGTCTTCCACGTGGTTACTGCGCTTTCAGCACATGAATATTGCCCTTTTTCTTTCTCTCCGACGTTTGGTTCCGGAGCACTGCATGCACTTCACATGCACATCCAACCACAGTTTGGGTATAATTATTGTAATTAAGCGTACAAGAGAGAGAGCGAGAGAGAGAGAGAGAGAGAGGGAAGGTCAGGGATTCTCTGATGATTTCTTCTTGTTTAGTTTCTTTTAATCTGTACCTGCGGAATTTGTTTCAACAATAAATGTCAGCTCTCTCTGTCACTGTCTGTCTGTCTGTCTCTGTCTCTGTCTCTCTCTGTGCTTGTTGTGGACTTCAGTCATATATTGTTGCCCTTTTTAATGCAGAATCGTTTTGATGATGTCATAACGGCAACATTATGTACATGATCATGACGAATTTGATTGCAATTATGGACATGATCATGACACTTTTTATTGCCATTACGTACATAAAATGCACATTATGAACATGTCATGACGTTGTAAAAACGAAGAACTTTACATTATAGACTCATAATAAAAACACGTAAAGGATCAACGGCGTAAAAAGAAGTAGCCATCCAGTATTCATTCATCATTATCATCAGGTAACACAGTCAGAGGGACGTAAACTGATAGTCACACTCTTTAGAATCTTTAGCGTATTGGCTTATGAGCTTACTGTATTTAACGCTGGGCAAATCACTCAGTCAACCATCAGCTTTTTGCAGACGACACCCAACCTCAAAAATCAACTCCACCAAATGACGTGCAAAGCCTTACACACGACCTGCAATCATGTACAGATGACATAAAAGCATGGATGTGCAACAACCAACTCAAACTAAAAGGATAAAACTGAAGCCATTCTCTTCTCAACACCGTCTCTGTCCTCTTGTCACTGCTTAATTTACCATCGTCAATCACGGTCTCTTCTCAACACCGTCTCTGTCCTCTTGTCACTGCTTAATTTACCATCGTCAATCACGGTCTCTTCTCAACACCGTCTCTGTCCTCTTGTCACTGCTTAATTTACCATCGTCAATCACGGTCTCTTCTCAACACCGTCTCTGTCCTCTTGTCACTGCTTAATTTACCATCGTCAATCACGGTCTCTTCTCAACACCGTCTCTGTCCTCTTGTCACTGCTTAATTTACCATCGTCAATCATGGTCGATATTGTGTTTTCAGACAAAGTCAGGAACTTAGGGTTTATCCTTGACTCTAACAATGAAGCAACACGTAATCAAAATCTGTCAAACAGCCTACTATGAACCAAAACGCATCAGTTCCATCCGTAGGTACCTCACAAAGATGCTGCTAAACAATTGGTAACTTCTTGTGTATTGTCCAGATTAGACTACTGCAATTCTCATGGGCACTCCTAACTCTGTAATTCAACCGATGCAGAAAGTCCAGAATACTGCTGCACGCCTCATTCTCAGAGCTCCATGCCATCAAAACTGCACACCTCTCCTACAGCAACTCCACTGGCTCCCAATTTCTGAACGAATAAAATACAAAACTGCCTGCATGTATTACAACGCAATCACAGGTTCCGCTCCCTCTTATCTTTCTGAGCTGCTACACCTTTACGGCCCTTCCCGCTCTCTCCGCTCTTTGTTAGACACACGCATGCTCAAACTCCAACGCTTTAACTGCAAAACCCATGGCTTTCGCACTTTCTCACACTTTGGCCCCCACATCTTGAACAATTTTCCCCAAGATATCAGGCACTCTGCTACTCTCTCAAGACATTTCTCTTCTCCGAATATTTCAGCTAAGCAACATTGTCCATCAGTATGTACAGTGTGTGTGTGCGTGTGTGTGTGTGTGTGTGTGTGTGTGTGTGTGTGTGTGTGTGTGTGTGTGTGTGTGTGTGTGTGTGTGTGTGTGTGTGTGTGTGTGTGTGTGTGTTTGACGTGTGTGCTCGGCTTTCTTCCAACGGGAAAGAGAGGTCAGATCAAGATTTTGTTTCAAAATGCTCCCTTCGTTGCATTTTGAATTTAGAATCCCACTTCCTTGAGACGATTGACTTGATTTTGAAAACACCGTCAGTCTTACAACCGCTGGACTACTGTCTACCCGCGGCCCCGCTAATCGTTACTAACGAAACTCAAAAACTCAAGGGATCATTTGAGAATACAGTATTTGATATCGGGTTTTTAGTTTATTTATTTAAGTTCGACCCCTTCTGCATTGTGGACATTACATGTTTTGGGGTTCTTTCCTTTAAAATTCACAAAACAAGGTTTTAGGTTCTTTCCTTTAAATTCACAAAACAAGGTTTTAGCGGTTCTTTCTTTTAAATTCACAAAACACGTTTTGGTGTTATTTGCCTTAAATTCACAAAACAAGTTTTGAGGTTCCTTTAAATTCACAAAACAGGTGTTGAGGTTATTTGTTGTAAAATAAGCGTATTGCTTTTGTGTTTCCTATACTTGTTTGTTGAGCTTATGATTACGATGAATTACTAAATATTGTTTAAACCAAAGTAAGATTTTAAATTATTTCCTTTAAATTCCCGAGACCTGTTTCGATGTGATTTCCTTTTAATTCTGGGCCTAGAGTCTTGGAAGTGCCTGCCATCTAGCTATACGAAGACAGCGGTATGCCAGCCAAGCAAACAGAAAGACGCCACCTCGTTCTTTGCCAAGCAGAGAGACGCCATCTCGTTCTTTGACAAGCAGAAAGACGCCATCTCGTTCTTTGACAAGCAGAAAGACACCATCTCGTCCTTTGCCAAGCAGAAAGACGCCATCTCGTTCTTTGACAAGCAGAAAGACACCATCTCGTCCTTTGCCAAGCAGAAAAACGCCATCTCGTTCTTTGACAAGCACAAAAACGCCATCTCGTTCTTTGCCATCTCGTTCTTTGACAAGCACAAAAACGCCATCTCGTTCTTTGACAAGCACAAAAACGCCATCTCGTTCTTTGACAAGCACAAAAACGCCATCTCGTTCTTTGACAAGCAGAAAGACGCCATCTCGTTCTTTGACAAGCACAAAAACGCCATCTCGTTCTTTGACAAGCAGAAAGACGCCATTTCGTTCTTTGACAAGCGCAAAAACGCCATCTCGTTCTTTGTGAAGCATGTATTCGACTGCATACCTTTGACAAGGGGCGCATAAATAGGCTATTCGCTGTGAAGCATGTATTTATTCTGCACTGGCAAGCTATTGACAAGTGACCTGTCGACTGGCGCATGACGGTGCCGTGTTCCGTGCAACAATTACCAAGTCACACACACACACACACACACACCACACGCACACCCCCACCCCCCCACCCCCACACACACGCACACACGCATGCATGAACTGTGGAGATCATGGTGATTTTAACTTCGGATTTTCAGTATAGTCTTAAAATATTAACTACAGCGATTTAACTGGGTTCAGTGTTATAGTTCTGCGTCCCACTAGCGGAACGCCTATACGAGATTACTACCACCACATAAACTCTTCTTTTTGTTGCGCTGCTTTTGAAAGTCAAGTCATGAAGGGGGGTGGGGTGGGGGCGTGGCTTTGGTTTTTAATGGTAGGCTAATCATTAATCATTATATGGTATACCTTGTGCCATTATTATAATAATATTGCATGCGAATTACTATTAAAAAATCTTTTGATGTGATACTGCTTACAGCTATATTTTGGGATGTGCGGCATTTTAATACCATTTGATTGATTGATAAAATATCCTCAGAGACGGGCCGGGTAGAGCTCATATAGTTTTTCCCCAGCGCATAGATACCATGCACTAAGCGGGGTAATGAACTGTTTCCATTTAGTTACTAACGCTCTTCAATCATCTGTATTTATGGAAACAGTCCACCACCCTGCACAATTCACGTTCTTCAGTGAACTGTATTTATGGAAACAGTCCGCCACCCCGCTCTATTCACGTTCTTCGGTGAGGGATATTTATGGAAACAGTCCAACATACCGTTCAATTCACGTTCTTCGGTGAGGTGTATTTATGGAAAAGCCCACCACCCCACTCAATCCACGTTCTTCAGCGAACTGTATTTGTGGAAACAGTGCCCCATACCGCTCAATTGACGTTCTTCGGTGAACGGTATTTATGGAAAGAATCTGCAACCCTGCTCAGTTCACGTGGTTCAGAGAAATGTATCAGTTTATGGAAACAGTGCACCATACCGCCCAGTTTACGTTTTTCAGTGAACTGTATTGTGGAAACAATCCACCACCCTGTTTAATTTACATTTTTCAATGCTTGCCTCTTTGCACTTTCTCTCCATCGTATTTATAAAAAAGGTCGCCGCCGCGCAGCATTCACATTACATTCGCCATTGGATTTCAGAAAATAATTTCTTCGTCCAATTTGTCAGTCAGAATGAAAAATTGATCACATCCCCGTACCCTTGCGTGTCTGATAGGCGATCGAAGGCACCGAGCCTCGTTTCCTATCTTTCAAGGAAGATTGCTGTTAGACTTGTTTAACGCTGGGCCATCTCCGGAGAGGTAGGGTACTGCGGCGACCGAGATCCCCAGGCGTACTGGTGGCCGTGTGAAGATGGAAGATGGAAAGCAGTCTTTTTAGGCTTACCTACCGCTACATCGCCTGTCACCACCAGAATGAATTTGCGTGTTGTATTAATTGAAGGGGAAAGTCACTACCAGATCAATCTTCCGAGCATCGCTTTCCGGCACCTTTCTCCGAACTCTGCCAGAATTGGTTACGCCACTGAAGGGGCACTCCACACTCCAAGCATCACTTTCCGGCATCTTTCTCCAAACTCTGCCAGAATTGGTTACGCCACTGAAGGGGCACTCCACACTCCGAGCATCGCTTTCCGGCATCTTTCTCCAAACTCTGCCAGAATTGGTTACACCACTGAAGGGGTACTCCACACTCCGAGCATCGCTTTCCGGCACCTTTCTCCAAACTCTGCCAGAATTGGTTACACCACTGAAGGGGTACTCCACACTCCGAGAATTGCTTTCCGACATCTTTCTCCAAATTCTGCAACAACTGGTCACGCCCCTGAAGGGGTGCTCTTTATCTCCGCGTAGCTGTCCCGGCACCGACGCTGTTAGCGCCTTCCGAATGGCTGGGGCACACTCCGAGCACCGCTTTCCGGCACCCCCTCCAAACTCTGCCAGATTTGGTTACGCCACTGAAGGGCACTCTTTATCTCCGCGCAGCTGTCCAGCGACGCGGTCAGCGCCCTCCGAAAGGTTCGGGTACTAATAAGACTGCAGAAGCAACGTAGCGCGCACGTAAACATGAGACGCATCCACCCCAGATAAAGAAAAAGAGTTCCGTCTCGATTCAAACGATTGTGGTTTTATTTGCGCTGGTGTAAACTTTGCTGGCGGCTGTAAATGACACGCCTTGTTTTATCTGAGTTGTTTGTAACAAACTTACTACTGTTTGAGCACCAACAAAAAACTGCTCGTTAGCTGACAGTTTTCTGGACCGTATGGCGTAACTAAATACGGCAGTGGTTGAAGGAAGGATGTCGTAAACCAGTGCTTGGAGTTTGTGGCTTGGGTTCTAACAAGTCTGTGGATGCAGCCATGGACATATAATTCCTTGGATGCAGCACAGCGTCCATGTGAGCCGGTTTGGCCTAGCGATAAGGCGCAGGCTGGTAAGCACTCAGAAGGACCTCGGTTCGATTCCGCTTCGGCTCTCCTTTCTCTTCAAAAGTTGTGGTTTGTGGACTCTGTCTCGTAACTTTGTCCCCCACAATGAATGAAACGTTAAAATGGCTCTCATGAGTCGCTGCCCATCTTAATGCAGGAGTCATTCTCGTGGCGACAGTGTAGCGATAGGTATATAATTCCCCCCTTCCCCCACCTCCGTACCCGCTCCTGATAAGCCTGATGGTTTCTGTGGACGTTAAGCACTAGGTTTACGTTTAATTCGAGTGGTCTGTTGCAAACTTACTGCCATTTGAACATCAACTGACGAAAAACTGTTCGTTAGCTGACAGTTTTCCGAGACCAGTCGTGCAGTGGTTGGAGGAAGGATGTCGTAAACCAGTGCTTGGAGGTTAAACCAGACGGTTCCATACTGAATGATCACATCCGGCCTTTGATCAAAGAGCCGGAATAGACAGCCGTCAAAGGACCGCAAGGCTGAGCGGAATCACGTCGAACTGAGGCACCCGTCTCGTAGCCATTGTGCTCGCGATATAACACAGTTCTCAGTGAAAAGGTAAGCTTGTAATGCAATGCAATGCAACGTAACGTAAAAGAGTATTTATAAGGCGCTTACGCCTAACGTGAGCCCGAAGCACACAATACAAAAACAATAAGGTCAGCAAAATCTATACGCAACCTAGAGCATAGTGAACTTTACTAATTACATAAAATTAACACACTACAGCACTTCATTCCGGCAACATCATGTCTTTGTAATACCTTCAGTCCAACACTGACACAGGCGCGCGCACGCACACACAGAATACAGAATCCTTATTGTCTACGCCGATTAACATAGAAATTTGCCTGACGACTGCATAAAAGATACCAGTAAAATAGCCTAACACACAATATAATACATGACTGAACGTAAGTACACACATATTGTAAAACACAGAGTACTTTATCTTTGAGTCTGGAGGGCACACACACATCCGAAACAGTCAACCCTACCAGTTACACGCGTCAACACATGCACTCACAGGTCAAGCATTTTCCAACAAGTAAAAAAAGTACAACTCATCAACTTCAACCCAGCAGTCAATTTTTTTTTTTTTTAAAGTTAGCAAACTAAAATCACAGGCATCACGCGGCAACCGAAACAGGAACCTAGCATTTTAACAGTTTAATACTAAAATAACCTCCGTCTCTCCGGCCTCTCCCCTTGCCTCAACTCCCCACCCTCTCCAGGCATAATAGCACTATATAAGTCACAACAAATACAACACAGATTTATAACACTACTGATTACATAAAAACACTCAAATAAAAAAGTGATCAGCTACAAACCCGAATATCATGCCATATAAGACAGACAAAAAGAAAAGCCATTAATTTTAAATAAATTCCTCTCTCCCCTTTCCTCCTCAGTCCCCCTCTCTCCAGCAAGTCAGTATATCGCAAACTGAAGTGCAAAGCACACACACACACACACACACACACACACACACACACACACACACACACACACACACACACACACACACACCCACACACAACCACACGCACACACACACACACACACACACACACACACACACACACACACACACACACACACACACACACACACACACACACCCACACACACACACACACAACACACACCACACACACCACACACACACACACACACACACACACACACACACACACACACACACACACACACACACACGACTACTAGCGTAGTGCCGCCGTGAGTAGTTGCCGTGTCAAGTTGGCCTATGGTTGCGCCCTGTGTGTGTGTGTGTGTGTGTGTGTGTGTGTGTGTGTGTGTTGTGTGTGTGTGTGTGTGTGTGTGTGTGTGTGTGTGTGTGTGTTGTGTGTGTGTGTGTGTGTGTGTGTGTCATGTGTGTTGTGTGTGTGTGTGTGTGTGAGAGAGAGAGAGAGAGAGAGAGAGAGAGAGAGAGAGAGAGAGAGAGAGAGAGAGAGAGAGAGAGAGAGAGAGAGAGAGAGAGAGAGAGAGAGAGAGAGGAATAGCCGGAAAGACGAGCACAAGACGTCAGCATGGCAGGTTCTAGTTTGGAAATCGTTGATGTGAAGTAGGCTTGAAGGAAGGAGAAGTGGTTGAAAACACCACCTTAAAACGTAATATGGTGTTATGCGCTTGGTTCGTTTATGGTTGTGTGTGTGTGTGTGTGTGTGTGTGTGTGTGTGTGTGTGTGTGTGTGTGTGTGTGTGTGTGTGTTGTGTGTGAGAAGAGAGAGAGAGAGAGAGAGAGAGAGAGAGAGAGAGAGAGAGAGAGTGTGTGTGTGTGTGTGTGTGTGTGTGTGCTCAGTGTGTGTGTGAGCGCGCGCGCGCGCGCGCGCGCGTGTGTGTGTGTGTGTGTGTGAGTGCAGTGTCAGTGTTGAAACCGCTGAGTCGGATTGAGCGAAAGCCGCCGTTCAGTCATTGCCACTAGTTGGGTTTTACTGTTCTCTCAACTACTCATCATGATAATTCTGGCCCTGCACACTTTTGTCGACCCTGTTTGTGTATCAGTCATGTTATGCGCCGTTCCGGCGGACTCACAGCCGCACGAGTACCATAGGCGCTTGAAAAACGAAATCAGTCCAATTTTGCCGCCACACTCGCCGCCACCTGAGCTGAATCACATTCAGTAGCTACAGCGGCAGGCTTCGTCGGCATAGGCTCAGTATAGGCTACTAATAGTTTTACTAGCAGGCTACTTTCCGCTCTGTTTGATGTCTTGTTTCGGCTTTGACCAGTCAGTCTAGATCTGTTGGCGACTTTGATCATGAGTCCACGCTGAAGCTGGTTCATGCGACGTTGCCACTGAGATAACTGACACCAACAACAACAACACACACACACACACACACACACACTGTTCAGTCAACGTAGTTCACCTAGACAGGCTAACTTGCACGCCGTTCTCGATTTTCGCTCAATACAGTAGGCCTAGCGGCCTGATGCGCGTGCAGTAGATGGCGCTAGCAGAGCGCGCGTGCAGGTGCTAAATTTAGCTCGCAGCGGCAGACGAATGGCAGACGAATGCTGTGCACAGTTTTCAACCATCGCGATAACCAACTTCGCTCATCATTCGAACACACACGACGCTAAATTGTTGAATGGACAAGATGGAGGTGAGTAGAAAATCTCTGAGTCTCGAGAGAGAATCACTGGATCTGATGTGTGCGTGCTTTATTTTGGACATGACAGCTTCATGGGTGAATCCGCGTGCACAGTGGTGTAGTTGGCACAACACACACGCAGAGCACAAACGTGTTTAGGACTGCGTGCACCAGAGACATCAGTGAGAATGGGAGAGGGGCTAGTTTGTCACAGGATTTATAACATAATTTTTTTGTCAATCACGCAGGGTTACCTCAAAGATAGGGGCGGGGTATGGGGGGGGGGGGGGGGGGGGGGCGGCATTACGAAGGACCTGTGTATGGGAATCTTGCTTGCTGGCACAGGTGTCGCATTGATTACAGAACCATGTCGATAATCGTCGCCTCGGGCAACTTGCAGACCACGACCAGAGGGAGTATTGCTGATTAGTCATTTGTTTAAATTGCACAGTGCGATCATGGTTCTCAGAGGTTAGTTCCAGTACCACGCAAGTGAAACCGACGTGAAGCCAGTTTAAGATGAAAAGAAAAAATGGTTCTTTAGAGTCAGCGGTGCAGTGTCAGTGACAGTGTCATGTTTTTGTCATCATAGTTGTATCATAAACAAAACTGTCAATAACAGATGGATAGAGCTGTTGGGTCGATGCATCACACACAAATCAGTTGGGCTGTGGTCATTGAATTAGACCTGTGTATAATTAAATATTATAATAAAATTACTGTTAGACCTAATTTTGCTTTAACTTTCCTCTGAAGACAGGATGTGGCTACCTATGTAAAAACTTGAGATGCTGTGCATTAGAATCACAACCATGCATCCCATTATTCCATATTATTTGCCAAGAATTGTCATAGAGACATACTTTTCACTGATTTTGTAACTTAAAATATAAGAGCAAACTAAACTGTATAAAAAATAATAATGTCCCATCAGTTGATTCTGCTACAGTCTGAAATTTGTCTGGTCAAATGTTTGATGTTTTGTCACACCTGAGTTGATTTTAATTTTTTAATTTTTTACTTTAGTCTTATAAACCTTTCTTTGAGAAAATGCAGTTTGCCATGACAGATTTTACAGATCAGGCTATTGTAGCACTACTGTCACAATGCTTACCATTCCCAAACACTTCATTAGGATATATATGAAGAAATTAAGATTTTGAAGGAACCTAAGGACATTTGAGGCATCAAAGTGGAATCTTAATTTACATTTAATCCAGTGATCATGCTAGACATTTCTCAAGCTGATGTGACATCTATAGTATAAGGTAGTGAAAGTGGTTCACAGAAAGTGGTCAGAAAATTACTGTAGCCAGTCAGATACATGCCTGTCTATACTGCTAAAGCTCTACTAGCAAACACCCTGTTCCCGTTCCTGTCTAGAATGTACACACACATGTACACACACACACACACACACACACACACACACACACACACACACACACACACACACACACACACACTCTGTCTCTGTCTCTCTGTCTCTGCCTCTGTCTCTCTGTCTCTCTCTTTCTCTCTGTCTCTCTCGCTCTGTCGCTCTCTCTCTGTGGTGCATTAAAAAAGATTTGTTTGAGAATGAGACCTGGTCAAACGTAATAACAGCCAGTACATCGGACAGACTGCTGATTATGTTTCTGGTGTATGCTGATCTTAACTGGATAAAATACTGAAAATTACCTATTAATGTGAACCCTATTATCCCTGCAAATATTTGGCATTTAAACCAAATATGTCATCAGTTTCACTTTTCAGGAAAGTGAACTTTTGGCATAACAAGAGTTTGGGATAGCAAATCTTTAAGTGGTGATGGCTACCACCACCACTGTACCAGTACTAGGTGATAATGGTAGGGTAAATCCCCCCTCCTCACAACACAGCAAGAACAAAACCCCACCAACAATACCCCAAACATCAAGTTACAACACTGAAACAAAATAAAGCCCTCAAAAGAAAGTGCTGGAGTGTAATAATTATAAGGTGCCTGGTGAATGGGAAACATTGCATACATGTTCACATAGCATGCGTTCATGTATAAATGCATGGAACATGCTTGCATAATTATTTATGAATACAATATGTATTATATTTATTTATGTATTCAGTAAAAACAATACATGTATAGAGGGTTGCTGCAAGGCCAGTAATAACAATTTCTTCACAGGTAAATTTTGCTCTGGACCAATAAACAAAAAGGGCATCATGTCAATCTGAAACACTGATATATATATAATATGTTTTTTCTTGTTCTGAAGTCTCTCTTTCCCTTTAAATTGTTTCTTTTCTTTCCGGCCAACATGCATCTTTACATGACAGGGTTTCTTTAAATGGTTTTGAAAGAGTTTGTGTAATCATGGCACTGCAACACTATATAATCATGTGCATTGTAGCTTTAATTTAACAGTATGTAAAAGTGAAATGCTTTCACCCAAGACTGTCTACAAGTACAACAAACTCTCCTTAGTTTACTGACATCGTTAACTTTACTTTGTTTGGACTGAGACAAGGACTGAATTTAGACCAGTGCTGAATTTTCCCTTCAAGACTGAAGAGAGAGAGAGAGAGTTAGAGGCCTTGTTGCTGAAAATCCTGGCACAGTAAACTGTATGTTCTGATATATACAGTGGAATTCATATATATATATATGTAGTGATGTATGCTGCTACTATTACTACTGTAGAACACCTTCTTATACGTGTCTATAAATATGATACACCACTTAGACAAAAATACAACAACAACAAAACATGACAACTGTACAATGTTTAGATTGTGTTGTTTTGTGTAATCAGATTATGTGGACTTTACACATGAACGTTAAACTGTGAACATATAATTAACATTGCAAACTAGTTCATAGAGGAAACCATTACTTTGTTGTATTCAGCTATCATATTCACAATGAAAACGTTGCATACATGTGTGTGTTCAAGGAATACTGCGTGCATTGATACATTGGAACCTCATAATGTGGAGGCCTTAGCCCCCAGTAAAGAGGAATCTTGCTCCCCCCCCCCCCCCCAACCCACCTCAACCCCCACCCACTCCACCCCTTCCCCCACCTCCCTCCCTTTCTTTTGTTTGTGAATTTTTTCGGACATGAAGTGATGAACATTTTTCTAAAGCCACTCAAATACATGTATGTATACATAACTTGCAGTCGAAGCCAATATTGTTGAATTATGAACTAATGAAGTGTAGCTCTTTTTTGTATGAAACCAGTAATGTGGAACCAGTAAGGTGCTTTGAGTGGAAGTATTCCTCAGGAAACAGTGCTATGGGGACAGTACTAATAGTTATGTTCACAGTGGAGTCCCCCTGACAGAATGCCATCTCAGTTGTTTTCTATTTAGGCGCAAATCGTTTGTTCCTGCATTTACGTGATGCTGACTGGCCAGCATTTACTTGATGCTGACTTGTTAAAAGTTATTTAAATGATCAACTGTACAGGATTGGTGTATGTGTTTGTGTGTATTTGTAGGTGTGTTCATGTGCATGCCAGCATGTGTGCAAAAGACTGTGTGTATAGTTTACGTAGTAAGTAAGTCAGTAAATTGGTGTTTTACACCCAGTCAACCAGTGCAGTTATATCAGGGCAAATTTTTTACATAATTTATAGTGCATTGAATTGACTTTTTAAAATGTTTTTGGGCTTTTCTGCATAAATGTGATTTACATGATAATTTAGATATTATATGTGATTATTTTATTTTATTTTTTAAATTGATAGTTTTGCTGTTGTTTTGTTGTTGTTGTTGTTTTTTGTTTATTTTTACTGCATCCAAATGAATTTTCCCATGGGGATTATAAAGTTGTAGAGTTTGTACTTTGTATCAGTGGAGAAGACATTAATCCCCTTTTAAAGATCACTTTAAAACAAAAACAAAAAAACTTTTAGATATATACTATATTATAGAACTTTGTTCTCTGCTTTCAAACAGAGTTACTGTGCTTTACTTTAAAAGAAGAAGTTTATAGTGCGTGCTGCATTATTTCAGTGTTCCCATAATCCACCAGACTGACGTGGACTTTGAGATCTGATTTGTCACTTTTGTGGAGTTGGCACAGAATTGTGTTGCCTCCTTACTACTCTTCATATATTTTTGTGCAGATAAACCCAAAGACTGCCCCTATGTTAACACTATTGTGGGTTGTGGTTTTTCATGTTCTAAGGGTGGTCACATAAAAGAGAGAAGGACTTGACCACATAAAAAATATAGTGATAGTTACATGTTTAAAAAGAAGATATGCAACTCCACCTGCACTGTGTGCTAAAGTGTCCTCATTATAAGGTTCTGCATTCCTTGAACACATACATTGTATGCAGTGTTTACATTGTAAACAAATATATATTATGCAAGCAGTGGTCTTGCTGTATCCGAAAAAAGAGATCGGTGTGGGGAGGGAGAGACTTGCCAGCACACACACACACACACACACACACACACACACACACACACACACACACACACACACACACACACACACACACACACACACACACCACCACACACACCACACACACACTCACCACACACTCACACACCACACACACTCACACACACACACCACACACACACACCACACCACACACACACACACACACACACACACACACACACACACACACACACACACACACACACACACACACACACATATATTTGGCTAACTGTGTTTACAGAAAGCGATGGAGAGAAACAAATCAGATCAATGATCTGTACGGTGCAACCTATCCGTTGGCCTACTAATAAATAACGGCAAGCCCAACAACGGGTGCAACCGAACATCGAAAACGTCAGAAACAGTAGTATTGTAACAGAAGCTGTGGTAATATTCATTATTTTCAGAGGACCTCCGCGTCTTTGATCGATTTTTGTATCTGTTCAGTTACGATAATAGACGACGTGAACTCGTCTCCGCAGAGTGAGAGTGTGGCAGTCCGGGCAGAACACAGCGTATGTGGTTGAGCAGTAGGCTCACGTGGCTGCCGAAGTTGTGTCTGTGTGTTATTTGGATGTGGTGGTGTTTGCTATTAAACAGCATGACTTTTTTTTTTCTTCTACTTTATTCTTCTTTTGTATAGTGTCCAACTTCGTCATCATGAAGACTCTGACACTTTTAGTGCATGCTGGGTTATTTTGGTGTTTCCGCAACCCGCCGAACTCTGACATGGACTACATGATCTTTAACGTGCGTATGTGTTATTTTTGCATGCGTATACTCGCGGTGGACCTCGGTTTATAGTCTCATCCGAAGGACTTTCAGGAGCTGTGTGAGAGTCTAGGTGGCCGTCCTGGGCTGTCCGTCCTAACGAGCCTTCCGGTTTCCGTGGACGTAAAGATATATTGAACCGTGCTTCGGCATTGGTCACAACTTGTCCCTAATATGTCAAATGACATCTGAGGACATTAAGCATCACTTCACCACCACCTTTCGTAGAGTCTGCACAGAATTTGACTCCGGAGAAATCTCAGGGTGGGCGCAAAGCCTAGCACATAACGGACACCCATCCATTTGGTGACCACGCTCGATCGTGCTTAATTGGGCTTTCGGGAGCGAGTGCTCTGGCTTGCTCTGCGCCACTGACTCTCCTTATCTTGGATACTGACGGACTGAACGTTGCGACGTCTGGAAATCAACACAGTGTGGGTGGGTACAATCAGATGTTACACGAGTTTTTGTGAGTGCGTTTTCCTAGCAAGCTGACTGTTTTATTTTTCTTCTTTTTCAAAGAATGTCCGCGCCGTCGTTTCATACTTTTTCAAGATGACGGTTGTATCTCACGGCTATTTCTGGGATCTGTCGCTAGTAGGTCTTCTTCGGCTGCTTTTACTAATTAAAGTGTCGCCAGGAGAGAGAATTCAAGCTCTTCCTGCTGCCTACTGCCACTGATGTAAGGTTATGGCGGCTTAGTAGCGTCAGAAGCACATTATTACAGTTATGTGCACGTAGTTGTAATTATGCACTTTTGACTCAAGTAAATCGTTGAAAGCAGCATGAAAGGCGCCTAATTACAATTATGTTGACATGATTACGGTTGTGTGCTTTTGACGCTAGTCAGCCGTTGGAACCTAGCATCAAAAGATGTATAAATATGACTAATTATGGTGAAATAATGAGTAATTTTGTTGAGATAATTAGTAATTCGCTTGAGAGAATTACAGTTATGTGCTTTTGACGCTGCTAAGCCGTCGGATGCGGCACGAAATGCACATATTTACAGTTGTGTAGTATCATTGACGACGCATGCACACAGAAGAGCCAGTGAACGGGACGGTCGGATTTGCGTCCTTCTAGCCTCGATTCGCAATGTTCACTGAAGTTTCCAGCTGCTGCAGCTGACTTCTCACAGATTTTGCCAAGGGCAACTGCGGAAAAATCGCTGTCTGGATCGTCTCGCAGTTTTCGACTGATTGCGTTTAAAACCGAGTTTGATCGGCTCAAAAATGTTGCAAGACTATCCAAGGGGATTTTGCTTTGCCAGCGCCAGACACCCGATCTCAAGTGGCTCAGGTCATACTGACCGTTCTAGCCAGCGCCAGACACCCTCTTTCTCAGTCTCAAGTGGCCCAAGTAGCGCAAATACTGCCTTACCACGGCTGGCAAGATAATGAGTAATTTTCACTTTTGACGCTATACGCTAGTAAGCCCTTTTCGAGCCAAGCATAAAAAGAATTAGGAAGTAAGTAGTAATTATGTTGAGATGATTAGTAATTATAGTCAGGTAAGTACAATTATGTGCTTTGGCATAAGTATGCCATTAACTTTGTGAGTTAGAAAGACATATTTACAGAAAATTATGTGGACATAATTACAATTATGTGAAGAGAAGAATGCTCCAGACCTCTTCCCAAACAACTTCAGTGGCTCCCCATAGAACAGAGAATTAAATGCAACACATTTGGCTTCTGCTATCAAATTATCATTGGCACTGCCCCCAGTGCGTGGCTGAACTTGAGTCTGCGTTCTTTTTCGGAGGATATAACCTTTCACATCCCGCGAAAGAAGGGTTGTTAGTACCTTCTGCTTCTCTGTTGCACGATTGGAATTCTCTTTCTTTTGCTCTGTGTCACATCCCTTCTCTCCCAGTTTGGAAAGCTAGTCTTAAAACTTAACTTTAAAGAGTATTTTGACCAGCAATTGTTTCTCTGCTGTGAAAATCGTAAATCTTCTCCGTTTCGCTTTCTGTTCGTGCTTTGAAAACTAGTCTTTAAAAATTACGACTTCAAACCTTTACAAACAATATTTTTGACCGGTTTTTCTTTTCGGTGACCTTTTCGGCCGCACGCGCGGGCATGTATGTGTATCCGTTTTGGCATTATATGTACGTGTACGAGCGATTCTGTGTGTGTGTGTGTGTGTGTGTGTGTGTGTGTGTGTGTGTGTGTGTGTGTGTGTGTGTGTGTGTGTGTGTGTGTGTGTGAGCGCGCGATCCTGTGAATGAATGTGTGCGTGTATGTGTGTTAGTGTTTCAGTTTGCTTTGTACATGTATAAATGTGTTTATTAATGTGTTTTTATGCCACTCGTTTTTTAGGCGAGTATGCATGCGTTCCATGCTTTTGTTTAATTGTAATGTAAAGCGCTTTGAGTCACTGAAAGCGCTGTGTAAATTACCTGTCATTTTCATCATTACAGTTACGTGGTTCTGGCGCAAGTAAGCCGCCGTATAAGGTAACACAAAAGTTATTACAATTTCTTTTTATGTTGGCCTTGTTGTCGATAAAGTTGGTGTTTGTGACGTCATTTATGTAAGATTCGGGCCGTACTAATATAAGTAATTTTGCTTCTTGCACGGCCCAACTGTTCTGTTGTGAATGTATTGTTACGAATGAAATAAATGTTGTTTAAACCAACACAAAAGTGAGGCGGCAAGACTTACCGGACGGCATTTTAGCGTTGTATTTTCCCCAGCGGTTATCGCAGCTTCGGCAAAGACAGAGAGCCACTTCTCTGTATCGTTGGTTAAACGACCAACTTCACGGTTACTTAATGTTACAACCTCGTCTAGGCGTTCAGCTCACAGTGATCGAGGGCCCAGGCAGGGGAAATGTCATTTATTAGCTCTCTAGTGCGCATCACCAGCGCTGTCATCGTCTGCTAAAGGCAATGGCAGTGACTATCAAACCGAGTAAATGGCCGTAGTGTTACGAGCATTTTCCACGTCAACAGTACGTCAAGAAGGTGAACAGTTTCCGAAAAGATACCGGGAAGGGGGGTGGGGGGGGTGGGGGGTGGGGGGGGGGGGGGGGGAAGAAGAAAAAACCCTCTCTCCCCCCCCCCTTCAGTATTTATTTCAGTCAGTGCAAAACTGACTGCTGCAACAATCGACATTATGATCGATTCTACGAAGAATACTGTGTTGGAGCCTTTTTGCCCTTGCAAAGCTGGGTAAGTGTTGTCATTGATTCAGTAAATCGATAGCTTTAGAACAAAGGGCATCATCGCTTACCGACTGTTACGTTGCATCATTTATGAAGAGACGTGGCGCACTTGGTTCACCCAAGACACGTAATTGGTTTTTCAGTGGCAGAAAGCGGTGACTGTATAAAGTGTGGTGTGTATCGTTTGCACATGCTGATTGGCCTATCGCGTCCGTTGCACAGACTTCGACGATACGGTATTTTTTTCAAACAAGCCAAGCGTTCTGTCTGGTACCTAAACAGTCATAATAATTAGTAATGTGTTGTGAACCCAACTCAGCTCCGCGTTTCAGCCTGTCAACAAAAATCGTAATCAGCTGCGAATCAACCAACCACGTCACAAAAACACATAAAATACGTTTGGGGAGAGAGAG